>OZ007577.1:24477981-24810250 GCA_963931925.1 Onchidella celtica
CAGCCAATCGCGCACAATCGCCGAGCAGTCAGCGCTCTTTGATAGACACCTTCTTGAGACGAAGCACACAATGGCAGTGTCTTTAAATGACCCCATAGGAGTGAGTGGAGTGTAGAGAGAATGAATGTGTGATGTCCCGTTAGGTACAGAAAGAGAATAGGAACAGGATCTGCGGAAGTAATAGGAGATATAACACTAATAGTTGAATTGTAGCAAATTAAACTTCGCTTCAGTGACCTATGTGAACTCCCGTCATTGTTAAACAAGCCCAGATGAAAAATGGTGTGTTTTATTTGTGTGTATGTGAACGTATGTGCATGGGGGGCGGGGGGGGGGGTGTGGTGAGGAATCGGATAGACAATGACAGTTCTATGGATATGATTGGCGCTGGTTAGCAGAACAAATGTTGATGTTATTGACATGGTTCTGGTGATGGCTGTGGTGATGTTGGTTCTGCAGTTTTGGCTTTAATTTTTGTTTTGATGTTTTCTCAACAATCTTGTGATGGTTCTATGAGAAGTCATGGCTAACATGGTTATGGTGGTAGCAGTTGTGATGATGGAGCAGGAAATGAGGATGGGAGGTGTATGGTAGTAATGGTGGTGGTGGTGATGGTAGTGGATGATAATAGTGGCTCACCTTAGAGTGTGGTGTTGGTAATTTGCGGATAGGAACTGTGGTCTGGTGTTGTGTGGGGCAGGTTCAGATGACAGCGGCAGATCAGTATATGGCCATGGTGATGGTGGTGGCAGCTTCCATGTTGGTGCTGTCGCTACCGCAGGCTACTGCTGGTGCAAGCCACTCTAAAGCCCAGCGCACCAGCCCATTTTGATCTGCCAACTAGTTGTATGGGGTGACGACACTAACTACCAGTGAGACACAGCTAGCCGGCTGATGCACGAGCTCTAGTTGACACGCAATGTCGTGACGTCGGCAACTAAACAGTGCGCACCTGGCATAATGGTGACAGTACAAAATTCTGGCCTGTGTAATTTTTAACCGAAAATGGTATGGGTGTTGCTAGTAATTACCCCCACATCCCCCATCACCACACACATGCAACAAGTGATATTCTCTGGAATCCAATGGCACTCACTGTTTCTGAAACTTCTTGACATTTCTTGACCAAATCTGCAGGAACAAAATCCCCCCTAGCGTGGGTGTGCAGAACCAGGGGGGGGGGGGGGGTTAGGTGGGCCAGGCGGCATGGGCCATCAGTTTTGAAGGGGGCCTACTCCTGCAGGTACCTGGCAAGGCGGTTGGGGTGGGTGGAGCTCTCTGATGCTACCATTGTTGTTGTTTACAGTTTTTAGACAGCTAAGGGGACCATTTACCAAAGGCGGGTGTGAAGAGGGTATCTTCTAATTGTAGCTCCATACTCTATTGTCGAATATTTATAGGTATATAGAATAAAGTTGTCTTGCCATTCCGATTTTTATAAATCGCTCGAGTTCTTTTATTCATAAGTAAATCAAAATCACACATTAGCTGAGGTACATGGCATCGCCCAGGATAAATCTGTTTATTAGTTTCAGTTCTGGGTAATTAAAATGAAACTACTTCGTTTTGTCCGTTTCTATAGTTTTTTTTTTGTTGTTTGTGTGTTTCCTTTAAATAAATCTCACTGCACCCCCACCCCCCTTTGCGTGTTAATGCTCTACCCACCCCGCCAGCTTTTGAGACGAAGATTGACAGGAATTCTTGATAATCTGCACATCGGGCACTTTGTTTAATAGTGAACACATCGCAGGAAGTGGTGATATCACAGGCTTATGCGTTCGTGAAAAGGACAACAGGAGGCAAAATTAGCGATTCAAAGCAAACTTGAAAAAACACTTCCCCACCATTTCAATTCTCCAAATCTAAAAAAGAACCCTTTGCAAGCAAAAGGAAGGCACCTGTGAAATTTCAGGCAAATCCGAGCTAGTGCATGAGCGACGGTAGGACTTATTAAAAATCGTCTGCGTTTTAAAAAAAAAGTTATGTAGATTGATTTAGTTTTAACATTCCCATCTGATCTGGGCCTATTACCAATTGTGCACGAACCTGGGATTGTGTGCGGGTGGGTAGTGGAGTTAGTGAGAAATGCAGACATTCATATATAGTATAATAGTAACAGCCAAACTTAGTTGGTCAACAACTCCCCGAGGGCGAGAGCAAATTTTGCCATCAGCCATTTTGATTGGAAGAAATTTTGCACAACGATTAATTTAGTGCGTGGGTTCAGTATACGGGATTTGTTTTCTTTCAGGTTGCAGCAGTGGTTAATATGATGTGGGTTTGATGTGGGTTTGATGTGGGTTTGCTATGTAACAGATTTTTACAAAACATCCGAAGTTATTAAAAGCTTAATGACCGGGTAGTCAAACTGGTAACATCTGCTGTGAATGACAATGAGCGATACAGGTTGTTCGTTTCGTCTAATAACATGACAGTGTCGGGATCATTTCTGCAGGTTGATGAGTGAGGACAGAAGTGGGAGAGGGTTGGAGGGGGGGGGGGTCGTTGATAGGATAAAGAGAGGAAAAGGGGAAAAATTCAGAGCTTGACTGAACCTTGAGGTTCACTGGGTGCATTTGAAAACCAAACCTAAATAAATTGATGTGCTTAATCGGAAAAGTCAGTTATCACGTAAAAGGAAAGGAGAAATACAAAATGTGCGAGTAGTTCATCTGTCAGGAACTTGTTTAATCCGAGAGAAATCCCCCCCCCCCCCCTTCTCAGGCTTTATTAGTCATTTTGTGTGTAACATTTGGCACTGTTCTGATTTTCTTTTTTCTTTTTTTTTTTTTTCACTTTTTGTTTCAAACCTGTTAGTGCTTATAAAATTAGAGATGTTCAGACGTAAATGAACGATGAAATGATTCAGTGCCCGATTGGTAAAAACAATCACACGTTATATAGCGCCTCATCGTGTCAAATGCAAGTTATAAGCACTTTACATTCATTCTTCTACTAACATTCACAATCGCCATACAAGGAACATACTAAAACAGTGACAACGGTCAGAACAATTGTAGTTGAATTCCATCAATTGAAAAGGATGTTTTGAATGAGATTTTAACGAATTTATTTATGTGATATGAAAAATTTTAAAGAATGCACATAATGAATCTTCCAGTGACCCAGACATTCGATCAAATATAATATTGCAAACCACGGAAAATCTATGGGGTCGCGGCAAAGCTTGAAGCAAAGGCAAAAAATGTACTTTTTTTCTTTTTGTCACATTTTGTCTAGACATTCGATCGGTTTTGTTAATGATGGAAACTGCGATGTAAAACTGGTAGAAAATTCGAGGCTCTAGCCTGGACTATTGTTGAAAGCTGTGACACTGGATAGGTTTTGCCTGTCACCGAGAAGGTTGAAGATCTCCTCGGCTGAGCCGGCACCCTGCACTTAACGGATTATTGGATTCTCTGTTTTATAACGTTACAGGCCGTCACTGACTTAACTTGGATGCTGGTACAGCTTAGGCTCAGTCCTGGTTGGCGCCTTTTCGGAACTGGTCGGTAGAGGAAAATATTGAACTTGCCAGTAAGAAAACAATATATTGATATGCACTAGTACTTCCGTGTGTTTACGGATTCCCCTGCTGTTTCCTCGCCAATCAACTTTGTTCTTTTCCTTTCTTATGTGTACTAAAGAATTTTCACCGTTTTACCTCTCCCTCACTACTTACCTCTCCCTCATCGTGTTATCTCCTCATTCTTTCTCTTCTTTTTTACGTTTCTCTCTCTCTCTCTCTCTCTCTCTCTCTCTCTCTCTCTCTCTCTCTCTCTCTCTCTCTCTCTCTCTCTCTCTCTCTCTCTCTCTCTCTCTCTCTCTCTTGGTTTTCTTTTTTTCAATTTTTTTTTCTACTTATATCTGCATATTTATTTCTTATGTCAGTACAACCCCGGACTTCTCGATTTACCGTTTACACTGAACTGTGAACTTTTCTCGTAAAACAGGTCAAAAAAAGTTCTGATGAAATGTTGCTGTTTATATTGACCTGTTATTTTTTTTCTTTGGACTAGTTTTGTATTAGAATTTGTGATTCATTCCATGAAATTTCTTGGTTCATTTCGTTTCCTCACCTAGGAAAGAAAGGAAAACAAGAGGACGCACGGAGAGACGATGGAGAGATGATACTGTACAGACAAGTGGACAGGCATGGACAAGACGGAAAGACGGACGGAAAAACAGAGAAGAATGGAGGTGATTGGCGCACAAAGTTCTTGGTTCCTGTGCATCATTTTAAACTGCACCGACTGTCTTATAATTACTCAGTGTGGTGTATATTAAAGAGGCTGGTGGCGCACTGGGTCAAGTCTGTTCTGCGTCTGTTTTGACACAGTGCACCAGGTCTTCTTTCCACCACCTGACTCAAGACAGTTCTGACGCATTGGAGCTAATGAAAGAGACTTGTTTTGGTCTCGCCGGTGCGTGTGGTCCCGTTTAACTCCATTGTTCACATTTCACACTTAAATTGAGACTAAACAGACTTGACTCAGTGTGCTCCAAGCCTAATCCATCTTGTTCAAGACGTGAGGTGAGTTCTTACTCAAACATCAAACAAACAGTGCCATCTAGTCGGAAGAAATATTACTTGGCTGAGGACTTCATGCTATCGTGTGACCCTTAGCTGTTTCGCCATAATATGTAAAATTTGATTGTTATCAAAGACACGAGATGCAATAAGATGAGACAGCTAGAGCGTTCAGCGTACATAGATTTGGCACCGCCACCCAGCGGCGAACACGCGGAGGTAAGGAACAATGCCATATTTTACAAAGCCCATAAAGAGGAAATAATGAATCGATGTAGGTCCTGATTGAAGTCATTGTCTTAGTAATCATAACTTCAATCGCTGTAGGGATTTTTTTTTTTTTTTTAGCACTGTTGCAAATCCGCATAATTAATTTACAATTACGTCAAGCATTCTCTTCATGCAATACGCCCAGAGCCCTGGCCCCGATCAGCGTGCAAACTGTGTGCACGATATATTACTTTTTTGGATGCGCGAAGAGGGGAGCGTCTCATCTTATTGCATTCTAGTATCTTTGTTATGATCAACTTGGGAAGGACTGGATTACTTTTTGAGTGTCCCAAGACTGAAACAGGCGGGACCTGAAACAAAAGATTTTTAACACTTGATATTTTGTTACTGCATGGTAACTTTTCACTAGACAATGTTGATAATGATGATGATTTTTGTCCATCGGTCTCGATGATGACCATTACTTATCTTCGATTGGTTTGCGGAGTGTCTTCTAAGGTGGCTGAAAAGTCCAATCCGGGCACGGAACTGACTGCCATATATTTCGCACTTCAGGCTGGTGGGTGGCTGGGAAAGAAGAGCTGGCTTCTCGTGGTTTTCGCGCTGCCCTTTTGCTATCAGCGAATGCCTTGCGGGGTTGTTCAGCTGACTTTGTCCCTTTCTCTATCAGGCTGCGCCGTACTCTTCTTCTGTTTGAGGCGAGGGTTTCCTAAGTCCCAACATGGATGTCCGAGCTCTTTAGGATCTAGAATAGTCTATAGTAGTGACAATAAAAATGATCTGACACTGGGGGAGGGGGACAGGCGGAGGCGGACAGGCCGGGAGGGGGGAGGGGGGAGGAAGAGGTAAATCGGCCCTACTCATCATGGGAGTTGTGTAAAGAAGAGATAATTGCTACCTATGGAGTTCCCATGTTTTCTGGTACTGGAGTTCGGCCACGGTCAATTACCTGGTGTGTTGGAGGACGAGGGAAACTGTGACACCTGTCCTATCCAATTATTTTCTCTGAACCCTTGAAGGCGTGAAGACATGGAGACATTTGTATGGGTGATCTGACTTAGCTAGGACAAACAAGACTTCTGGCTAGTTCAAGTAGATAAGGCTTGATAGGATAAGATAGATTGGATAGAATAAGATAAAATAGAATAAGGCAAGATAAAATATTTGATTTGTCCAATCTGGATATTTTCTGCCATCAATTACAAACTTACAGGACGGAGGCCTGACAAAAATGATCATTATATTATGTTTATTTAATGACAATTATAGATGTACATCCAACCGGCAGACAGTTATTTAGACATAATAATGCACACATTTAATGCAAAGGTGGAAAATGAAACGGGAAAGGTGCGTTCTGTACAATTCAGCTGAGTCTGAGTTTGAGTTTGGAGAAGGTTCGTCGACATGTTAATGGGCGTATTGAGCTAGGGGGAAGTAGTACTAGTAGTAGGATTGACAGAATATAGCAGCGCCAAAGGACGACAGGACACCCTACCAGAAGTGCACACCATGGAATTCTACCGATATTATGGCATGAAGAATCTTCTATGACTTTCTCTCCCCCTGTTATCAATGTAATTTTTTTTTTAATATAAACAAGCGATCAAAGCAAAACAGGTTTAATTGTCCACCCAGATAACAAAATCTGAAGCCTTTACGGGCAACAGTGGCTACAGAAGAAAATGAAGATTTAAGATCAAAGGACACGTATAAAGAAGAACACAAGAGAATCTATAAAGAAGAATACAATAGAATCTATAAAGAAGAATACAATAGAATCTATAAAGAAGAATACAATAGAATCTATAAAGAAGAATACAATAGAATCTATAAAGAAGAACACAATAGAATCTATAAAGAAGAATACAATAGAATCTATAAAGAAGAATACAATAGAATCTATAAAGAAGAATACAATAGAATCTATAAAGAAGAATACAATAGAATCTATAAAGAAGAATACAATAGAATCTATAAAGAAGAACACAATAGAATCTATAAAGAAGAATACAATAGAATCTATAAAGAAGAATACAATAGAATCTATAAAGAAGAATACAATAGAATCTATAAAGAAGAACACAATAGAATCTATAAAGAAGAATACAATAGAATCTATAAAGAAGAACACAATAGAATCTATAAAGAAGAATACAATAGAATCTATAAAGAAGAATACAATAGAATCTATAAAGAAGAACACAATAGAATCTATAAAGAAGAATACAATAGAATCTATAAAGAAGAATACAATAGAATCTATAAAGAAGAACACAATAGAATCTATAAAGAAGAACACAAGAGAATCTATAAAGAAGAATACAATAGAATCTATAAAGAAGAACACAATAGAATCTATAAAGAAGAATACAATAGAATATATAAAGAAGAACACAATAGAATCTATAAAGAAGAACACAATAGAATCTATAAAGAAGAACACAATAGAATCTATAAAGAAGAACACAATAGAATCTATAAAGAAGAATACAATAGAATCTATAAAGAAGAATACAATAGAATCTATAAAGAAGAACACAAGAGAATCTATAAAGAAGAACACAAGAGAATCTATAAAGAAGAATACAATAGAATCTATAAAGAAGAATACAATAGAATCTATAAAGAAGAATACAATAGAATCTATAAAGAAGAATACAAGAGAATCTATAAAGAAGAATACAATAGAATCTATAAAGAAGAACACAAGAGAATCTATAAAGAAGAACACAAGAGAATCTATAAAGAAGAATACAATAGAATCTATAAAGAAGAATACAATAGAATCTATAAAGAAGAATACAATAGAATCTATAAAGAAGAATACAAGAGAATCTATAAAGAAGAATACAATAGAATCTATAAAGAAGAACACAAGAGAATCTATAAAGAAGAACACAAGAGAATCTATAAAGAAGAACACAAGAGAATCTATAAAGAAGAATACAATAGAATCTATAAAGAAGAATACAATAGAATCTATAAAGAAGAACACAAGAGAATCTATAAAGAAGAATACAATAGAATCTATAAAGAAGAATACAAGAGAATCTATAAAGAAGAACACAAGAGAATCTATAAAGAAGAACACAAGAGAATCTATAAAGAAGAACACAAGAGAATCTATAAAGAAGAACACAATAGAATCTATAAAGAAGAATACAATAGAATCTATAAAGAAGAATACAAGAGAATCTATAAAGAAGAACACAATAGAATCTATAAAGAAGAACACAAGAGAATAGATGCGGTACTAAAATTCACGTTATGTTTGTCAAATGTCATTTTTTTTACCTTCAAATTAGCCCAAACGGTGTGTAGTAGTGCAACCGGTTTTGAATCAGCATACCTAACTTAAAGAATGTGTATTTCAGATTTATTTCGAAATAATTTTACAGTAAATGATGAAGGAGATTTAGAGTAAATTATGGAGCAGTTTCATAGTAATTGAAGGAGCAGGTTTACACTACATGATGAAACAATGTTACAGTTTTTTTAGCAGTTTCACAGTAAATGAAAAAGCACTTTTGCAGTAAATGATAAAGCAGTATTACAAGAAATTATGGAATATGTTTACTGTAAATGATAGAGTGATTTAAAGTAAATGAAAGAGTGGTTTTACAGTAAATGAAAAAGTAGGTTTACACTAATGATAGAGCAGTTTCATGGTAAATGTTGGCGCAGGTTTATAGTGAATAATAAAGTTATACATTAAATTGTGAAGCTGTTACATGGTAAATGTTGGTTTACAGTAAATGAAAGAGCAGTTTTATATTAAGTGATGGAGCAGTCTTGCAGAAAATGATGGTACAAGTAAAGCTCAGGAATCAGTACATATCCAGTGTATTACAATTTGAAAGAACAAAACGATCGCACATTTCTGTGATCATGAAACTGTTACTAGATCTAGTGTCAGCTGTTAGAATATTTCTGTTTTATGCTGTGTACACTTCAGTAAATTTCAAGGTCGACTGATTTCATTACATCTGATCTGTGGTCGAGACCTGACATTCATTTTGATGTTTGGATATGGTAATGGGGGAGGGGGTTGTAATGGGACGGGTGGAAAATTAGTAAGGGGGGGGGGGGAGTTTGAAAATGTGTGTGTGTTTTGTTTGCCAATGTAATTTCAAATTGAAAATTTCAGTGTTCAAAACGGTTTTCCCTATTGCCTGGTGTATCGGAGGTAACATTTTTTGTTAAATTGCGAGTTTTTGTTGTGGCTGTTTGGAAAAGGTGGGGGTACTTTCTTTGCCTGGTTACGAACTTGTTTTATTCCTTTCTTATCTCTCTCATTTTTGTTGTCTTTCACTCGTTCTCTTCTCTTCTTTCATTACTGTCTTCTCTCTATTGGTCTGCCCCCCCCCCCCGCTCCACCCCCGCTCTCTCTCTTGCTCTCTCTGTCTGTCTCTCTCTGTCTCTCTGTCTTTTGCTCTTTTTCTCTCGTTCTCTCTCTCTCTCATTCACCTACTCTGTTTCTCTGACTCTCTTTCCCTCTTCTTCTTCTTCTTTCTCTTTCTCACACATATGCACGTTCTCATTCTCATTCTCCCTCTCCCTCTCTCTTTCTCTCTCTCTCTCTCTCGCTCTCTCTCTCTCTCTCTCTCTCTCTCTCTCTCTCTCTCTCTCTCTCTCTCTCTCTCTCTCTCTCTCTCTCTCTCTCTCTATCTATCTATCTATCTATCTATCTATCTCTCTCTCTATTTCTCTCTCACACATACGGTCACAATTCCTCTAAAACTAGATCACGAAATTGAAAGGATGGAGGTTGAGGATGGGCGGGGGAGGGGGTAACAATCAAAGATTCTAGAGAAGTGTGATGTTTCCACTATCTCTCACTCTTCCTCTCGCTAACTTTCTTCTGACACCAGCCGTGATAGGCACGGCACAAACACACTATCTCTCTTCTATAAGTTATAACAAACGATATCTGTATTGCTTATCTATACAATAATTATTAATTCATTCAATAATAGTAGGAACATAGGTCATACAATTTCACGTGAATTTCGATGGAATGAAATCAATGCAAATCAGTACATGATAATTAAAAGGGCTTCGTAATATTCAATTTCTAGCACATTTTATAAAACACATGGGTACATTCAGCATAAGGAAACCTCTCCTTTAGGGGTGTATGGCGCTATCTGGGGCTGGTTTTTCCTCTCTACTCTGGCTTGACTGCGCAGTTAGATCAACAGGTATCGGCAGGTACCAATAGGTCGGGAAACCAAGAAGCCACGATGTCGTTAATCAAAGGACAAGAAGTTGAGAAGCCAAGAAGGTGTTGTTCTTCCTCCTCTGTAGAAAAACAATCGCAACTTCCTAATCTACTGCTGGAAGGCATGACTTCCATACTTACTCCATGACGGATATTCATCATTAATACTTTTAACCGCTGACACCGTTATCAGTCAGGCTGCAGCTCCCATACTCCATAGGCTCCCATAAAGGCAATAGAATAAACGATCAATACAGTTTTAATGATATTTACACGTTCTCCACGACGAATAACGCTCTCTCTAACAGACCCCATCCTATAAGGTTTCGTAACCTATATGTAACGGCGTTTCCGTGACTCTCTCAGAGGCAGTAGTTATACCAAAGTAAACCCCTAGATTTAGGTTCTACAATTATGAACATTAAGTAAAATACACATACATCGTACAATTAACTTACCACTCAGCAACAGCTCAAATGCCGACAAGATACCAAAGATACCACGCTCTGACAAAGGATGTTTGCGGGTTCCCTGACCTTCCCCACTCACAAGACTAGTACAAAGTTATAGTTGCAGTTGTGGTCTCCTCTTCGGCACGAAGCTGGTGAGTGCTCTCAGCGGTCTGAAGTTGGAAGGAGCGTTCGAGGATTTATACCCAGTCGGGTAGCGTCCCAAGACGCTCACCGAGTGTACATTAGTTATCCTAATAGCCACCCCCGTCGACTCCACGTCAAATACTATTGAAGCATCTCTACCCCCCAAGCAATTCCCAGGTGATCTGATCGTCAAGTACGGCGGTCAAGTAACACTACCCTTTTCGGGTGTCAAAGCGCTTCAGTTGCATCCCATACTTTCCCCCTCTGGCCTACAATAACTCTGTCTCCCCGCCGTCAACTATCTTCCCACGCTAGTTATACCTTGCCAGTCTGTCACCCTGTTACAAGAAGAATAGAAGGAAGACTAATACTGTACATCATTTTTCCCTTAACCACTCCAAGAATTGTTCAATCCTTTCTTTTCTTTTTTTACATCTATCTCTATCTTCAGGAAATCTGTGTTTAGCCTAAACGTAATCAACTCTGATTTGTCAACAAAAAAAAATGTCAATTTTATCGTGCCTGTTTACAGGTCTTGACCACGGGTACCGGAAAAACTGAGCCGGATTTTTAATCTTATTGTTCAAAACTTCAAAGGTAGTTCGTAAAAGCTGTTGGAAGACTGAGCCGGTTTTTGGCATATCGATTAAACTTAATTATTCTAACGACTAGTCCTAGTCAACCTCTTCCGTCCGCCACTTATCGAGACTGTTTCTTTGCTTTTTTTTCTGGTGAATTTTGTAAGAATTAAATGCATGCAATTATAACAGCTGATTGAAACGGTCTTGATACGTGTTGCCCCCTGCTCACCACGGGGAGGTGGAAGTCGGATTTTGAGCAGGATAATGTTTATATTGAGAGCTGTGAAAACCATGATAAAAATTGTTAAAAAATATTAAAAGGGGCCTCACAACTTGACGGGTAGCATCTTGAGAGCCATTTTGTGCACAAACTCTGCATTAGCCTAAAAGCTTATGTCTTATGTGCTAGGTGATATTTTGTCAGTCCCTTAAGTTCTAGTGATGAGATTTGTTTTGGTTTGGGTTGGTACCGAGGCGACAAAGAGACAGATCTAGCCAAGTAGTTTGTTTTGGTCGTGAGTTCCTAGCCCAATCTTCGAGTGAGGTCACAGCACACCAGGAACTAATGACCAAAACAAACTTCTTGACTAGGCCTGTCTCTGTGTCGCCTTGGGCTAGCCTATTGAGTTGTGTTGTTAGTCGCGCGCGCACAGACAGTTTGTGACTGTTCCAGTTGTATGTTAGCATACTGAGACTATTCAAAGATCTATCATGTTTATACAGTCCAGTGACTTTAGGGTTGGTACATCAGGCTAATCGATATAAAGTTCGAAAACAACATAGTCGATATCTACAACAAAAAAAACGGCTCAGTTTTCCAACAGGGGTCGGCGGCTTATTGCGCAATGCGTTGCATAACAGGTGAAAAACCGCCTCAGTCTTCCGTACCCCTTGACCACAGCATCCGCTCCGCTCCGCTGTTTTACGGAAAATGGTGTATGAAAAAGTAAACACTCTCTGCCTCTGCATGGTGTCCACAGCATCCGTTCCGCCCCCCCTCCTCACAGCTATAGAGGCAAAGAGTATTTTACTTTTTCATACGTCATTTTCTGAAGAAAAAAAAAGAAAAAAAAAGCGGAGCTGTGGACAAGACCACATTTTCTCACTGAACTTGATGCAATTGCTAACTATTTGTCAGTGCAGGCCATGTAAGTATGTTCGAATTTACACATATATTTCGTTAGATAATCTGTGACTCAATGTTATGGTTTCCACAATTTAATAGTCTCCCTCTGAAATCACTTGTCGTGTCCCACCTCAGCCATACAAAAGTACATATATTCATACAAATATTTTCCACTGAAACGTCTGGAATCTTTACCAGCCCTTAGTTTGGCCAACCACATCTGGTGCTACTCAATTAAAGTATGTCACGGACTGACTAGTTTGTGTGTAAAAACGTTTCTATAATTTGGTAACTCAGCACTCAGAATCTCCGAGTCATTAAAATATCTTTGTGAAACTCATTTATAACGTAAAATTAAATTGTTTTTGTCATTTTGGTTTGCAGAAGAGCCAAATTCATCTCTGAAATTAAAAAAAAAATTTACCACGAAAATAAAATGAATTCACTATTTTTCGGTTACGCCCAATGTGAACGAAAATAATGCATTATTTTTTCTCCCAAGTTCCGAAATCTTAAAATCTCTGAACTTTCTCCCGAGGACGCCAATTTCCTGTGTACTCCTAAAGCTGGGTTTTCATATTACGGAAGCGGAAACATCAACAACCCTTCAATTCAAGTAGTGAAACAGAAAGAATGTTTTCATGTGTACGGAGATACTGTTTGCGAAACCCTACCCCTATATTTTTAATATTTCGCCGTCCATTTCACGTCCTGGCGTATCGATGATAAATTTGGTGGTTTTAAGTTATAACTACCTTATCATTGCGCGTGATGAGATCTAAATTCTCACAAAATGATGTATTATCTTTAATAATTTTTAAGTTATAAGCAGAAACATATTTGGCACATCCAAGAATAACAAAAGTGACTAACTAACATTTTGAAATTTCTTCTCTGAAATAAGAAAATTGTTGATATGCCAGTACGTGGGGTGGACGATGATTTATTTGATTGTTTTTGTTCGCTGAAATGATTGCATAATCAGTTTTGGCTGACGAGTTGATGTTCTCGCAGACCCAACTCAGAAAACTGTCAATTGGTGACACTATAGTTGACACACAACAGTCCATTCTCTCTCTACAGCTAAACTCATTGCCTATACCTATTGCCTTGGGTACCGGAAAACTAAGCCGGATTTTAATCCTATTGTTCAAAACTTCAAAGGTAGCTCGTAAAAGCTATTGGAAGACTGAGCCGGTTTTTGGCATATCGATACTTAATTTTTCTAACGACTAGTCAACCTCTTCCGTTCAGCACTTATCGAGACTGTTTCTTTGCTTTTTTTTTTTCTGGTGAATTTTGTAAGAATTAAATGCATGTAATTAAAACAGCTGATTGAAACGGTCTGGATACGTGTTGCCCCCTGCTCACCACGGAGGGGTGGAAGTCGGATTTTGAGCAGGATAATGCTTATATTGAGAGCTGTTAAAACCATGATAAAAATTGTTTTAAAAATATTAAAAGGGGCCTCACAACTTGACGGGTAGCATCTTGAGAGTCATTTTGTGCACAAACTCTGCCTGAGACAGCCTTTGCTCATTGTAGTCAGTAATGAGGGTCTCCCTAATTCGCTCACGCTCACGCAAGTGCCTCACAGGAACATTGTGGTACTGATAGGATGATCTGACCTTTATGTCGGTTCGTAGCTGTTCTTCTGGGAGTTTTTTGATGAACAGAAATATGTTTGGATGCGGCCATGTAAAGTGGCTTGCAAAATGTTTATGGAAAATTTCGCATGAATTGGTCGCTCTGAGGGAACTTTCAAGACAAGTCCACAAGCTGGGCGGGTATCTGGCAGTTGAAGAGAAATGTAGTTGTCAAAAACATACTCTGAAAATATTGTGAGTTTGTCGTCATCCTGGTCTGGGCACTTGGCCATGATGACAAAAGCAAAGCAGTCTTGTACTTCACTAGGCTCAAGAGCCGGTAAGCCAAAAAGGGATTTTAGCCACATGGCAGTTTCACTGGTAGACTTGTACTCAGAAGATAGTCCAATTTGTTGAAGTTTTCGGTACCATGCTTGTCCGACATGAAACTGACAGACTTTTATTGTAGTCTCTGGGAAGGTGCGTCGACAGGCGGAAAGCATGGCTAGCTTATTGAGTTATGTTCGGCGCGTGGGCACAGCCAGTTTGTGACTGTTCCTGTTGTGTGTTAGCATACTGAGTCTATCCAAAGATCTATCATGTTTATACTGTCTAGTGCTTTAGGTACATCAGGCTAATCGATATAAAGTTCGAAAACAACATAGTCGATATCTACAACAAAAAACCGGCTCAGTTTTCCAACAAGGGTCGGCGGCTTGTTGCGCAATGCGTTGCATAACAGGTGAAAAACCGGCTCAGTCTTCCGTACCCCATTGCCTTGTGCTGGGTCAGACCCACTTAACTCTCAGTGATAATGATAATTATTCAGATTGCGCCAACTTTCCCCCGCCATTTTGATTTATATGCCAACTTGTCTTTCCTGGAAATCTGCTGTCCAAAATTGTCTAAGTCTCCTGTCAGATACAGCCGATAAAGTGATGGACGATCAAAAACCTGGGCTGATTTACATTGCAGTCGTAAGTTTATCCATCTAAGTGTGATGAAATATACAGCTTCTTTTTTCGAGACCTTAATTTGTTCTTTCTTCATTTTCTGAAAAACTGGAAATCTTTTAGTATGTAGAAGAGGTATATAACAAATGCACACTTTGACACTTGTTTAAAATGCATTGTTGCACTTATCAAGCTGTTTCACAGTTCCGATTTATTCTAACTCTTTATCATAGTACTAAAGCCGCAAACGTTTAACGTCGAGTTTTTCAATTGTGCTAAAGGTGAAGCTGGAACAAATAAGAACTAAGGTCGCGTTTTCTGGTATTTGTAGTTTGAGGGAGGCGGAGCGAGAGGAGCGATAAGACGTCCAAGAGGGAGATAATATTTGTATTAAATGTTTGGCTGTGGTTTCACCAAGTTCTGACTGCAGAATAGGTCTTTGTCCAAGATGCTTGTTTACTTGGTTATTTGAATGCTCTTGGGAGAAAAACTGCCTAGAATAGGATTCGTTTTTGTATTTTATAACTCGGGCCCGCATAAGTAGGCCTAAATATTTTTTTTATTGTCGCAAAAGGAATATACTTCAAAGCTTGATGCGGTAAAATATAACAATAATTTGTATAATATCCACGTAGAGTGTTGTTAGAGCTTTTGTCACCTCATCCTGTTTGGTTCATTGTGTACGTGTGTGTGTGTGGGGGGGGGGGTTCCTGTGGCCAGTAAATTTCCATGCCATTGTACAGTTTTTTGGAGCATCATGTAACAGTCGTCACCGTCCAACAAAACGTTCACCTTGTCTGTAAGTTAGAGAATCTGATTTGAACTGATGCTAATTCAGGTTGTTTTTGTGAAGGTGCAGAATTTTAAAAACAGAAACATCGAGAGTTTTCAATGACGTGACAAGGTGGATGTAGTAATCATCTGTAGGCAGGAACACAAAATAAATATTTTACGATACTATTTTCTCTCTTGTGATTTCTAAAGTATGACAGTATAAAAACGACGCAATACTGTAGGAGTCAAAATATGGCAAAAAGGGAAGACATTGCGTTTTATTGAATCGTTTCGTTATTATATCTTACTCGGAGCTTTGTTACATACAATTTTTTCTTTTTGACGTATTTTGATTTGGGTTTAAGCTTTGCTGCGACCCAACAGTTTTTCTGTAGTCTTTGCAACAATGGTAGATATTTCATTTGATATTTTGTATCATTTGTCCCAATTTTTTTCTCTGTCTTTCACTTTCCTTTGATCCTTTGATTTTCCCCATATTTGTTTCCGAAATAAAAGCCCCACGTTACCAAATAATTATGATACCTCGCTAAACTTTCTGAATTTAAACCATAACATCTTTGGCCTTTGCTCTGGGCACTTTTCCTCGTTCAGTTCCTAACCGACCCAGCCAACCAGGACATAATTAGACCTTCTACCATCTCCCATCTGTGTTCTGCAAAGCTCCCCCGACCTGCAAGCTGACGATTACTTGATGATAATTAAACTTTCATGTACTAGATTTGTACGCCACGCCTGATTTTCTTCATCTTCGCCTCCCCATTCACTTCTATTATTCATGTGGCTAGCGACGGTTTCTGCAAACCAATCTATGCTCGTTACGTCATGTCAAGGATCAGCCAATCAATGTCTGGGTTACGTCAAACATGATTGACCACTGGGAGTCAGTGGCTGGATGACCGGATAGAGCCGTCTTTCTGAACAAAAAAAAGACAAATGGCATGTGGCACTTCATTCAGTTGATCAACGATGCTCCAGAAGAGAAAAGTGTCACACACCCCACCCCCCACCCCCACCCCCCACCCCCACGTGTTTTAATAACTTGCCGATGTTCAGAGCACCTACATACGAGACACAGAATACCGAGACGGACCATTCCTTCTTTCTCTAGGTGCTCAACTTGCGCGCGTATAATACGGTGAATACTACTCACCGAGCTCTGTGGTACTGGTCCTTTTCGTTCAATTATGAAGAGGCGTGATGCGTATTGTTGACATGGCTGATACGCGCGCAAGTCGGCGGGCGGAATTTGGTGAATTGAATGGTTTGAGTATCCTGTGTGTCGACCTACATTCTCTAGGAGATCAATATTCTGGAGTACGAAGAGGCTGATGTTATGGGACAGTAGACTAATTACAAAAGGTTGTTGTTGGGGCCGCCTGGTAGGTTTTAATTTTAAGTTTCAAGCCATTGCTGACCTGTGAACACAACTCAATATTTCCTGTATTGGCTTTATAAGTAGACTCTGCTCCCCGAACAACACTGTTACAGAATGGAATAGAGACAACAATATACTGAGTTGTGTTCACTGTTCATCTATAGCTTGCTGCGTCCCCTCACAACAACCCGAATGGAGTAATATTAAAAACTTGTCCTGATTTTTTATTCCATAACAAGCAAATTCGCCCTGTGAATTGGTGAAGGTGTGTGGCCGGGAGGGGTGGGTGGGTGGGTGTAGGAGGACTTTATCAATCTGGGCTAAGGGGAGATCTAGAAGAGGGGGCGGGTGAGATCTCAATGAAACCATGTACCAATTGTCGTGACGCCACAATCCAACTAGCTGGCCGATCAAAATCAGCTGGTGCGTGCCGAGTCTTACAACAGCCAAAACGAAATTTGTATCCAAGATTTCTTGAACAAAGCAAGATCAGCCACACACACTACACACATTCAAACAGCCTTTGGCTCGGCATCTCTGAGGGCTTTTGTTATCGTTATTTTCATTTTGCTAAAAACGTGAAACTAACAAACGGGAGACAAAAAAGAGCTGTATCTGATTGGCGCCGTTTCTCGTAAACTTTTGAAACAAAGTTAGATTCACGGTTTCTTGAATCAGGCACAGATCGTCCATTTTCAAACAATGCTCTCCACTTATGCCCGCATTTAGTTCATCGCAAACTCCATAAAATTTCTTTTTCAAATGGAGTACTCGGGCTAAGTCATAAAACTGGATAGTGCGAACAAAGCATTTACTGCCGTGATCTGGGCAAGAGGAACAAAAGATCTGGTGCACAGGTGGAAGGGATAATACAGTGTGACCTGATGGATTAAATCGTGACCAACCTGAGTTAGGTAAAAGGACTAGAGCGCTTGTTCTTTTTATTGACAACTAACTGTAACTGGCTGTGCCGACAAAGAGGAGCAGCAATGGCGCTATTTAGGGACAGCCCTTCAGACTCCGTTTACAACGCTTAATCACTTAATAAGTTGTGCCGTGGTTGTAGGCAAGCTCGAAATTAGTCATTGATTAAGATTACATTTTAATATCGGGAATGTTCGGTCACACTTCAGCTACATCTTTCTCTCTTTCTTTTTCTTACATAAATCTGGAAAGAAAATCCTTGTTTAGGCTGAAACATTTCTATGATCGTGTTGTTTACACAGATTCTGGTATTGCTGTTTCATGCTGATGTTGTTACATTTGTATTGCTTGTTGTTGATGTTTTTGCTGGTGTTGTTGCTGTTCGTGTTGTTGTTGATGGTGTTGATGTTGCTTTTGGTGTTTTAGCTGTTGTTGTTACCTTTGATGGTGTTGCTCTTGGTGGTGGTGGTGGTAATGGTGGTGTTGTCTTGCTGTTGATGGTGGTGTTGTTGTCTTTATCATTGCTGATGTTAATGTTGTATTGCTTTTGGTGTAGATGCTGTTGTTGTTGCTGCTGTTTCAGTTTGGTGGTGATGCTTTCGGTGTTCATTTTGTATTTCCTGCTGATTTTGTTGTTGCCGTAGTGGTAATAATAGGAGCAGTAGTAGTAGTAACTGCTGTTTTTGTTGTTGCTGTTGATGTTGATGTTGCTGGTGTTGATGCTATCGGTGTTGACGTGAGTGCTTTTTGCCGATCACCTCAGTCTGGATGTTTGAGCAGCGTTAACTTTTAACAAGGAATCACAGCTGTGGTTTGTTATGTTGCTGTTGTGTGTTATTGTCACTCTCAATGTCTGATGAATGTCAGCCCCTGATACTTTGGTCTGGAGGCAACGTGCTCGCCTCTAATGCCGAAAGTACCGGGTTCGATCCCCGGTTGGTGCAGGCATTTGGGGGGGGGGGGGAGGGGGGGGATTCCTGTCCGTGATCCTATGGTAGGTGGGAGCGAGCACCTAGTCTTCCCGAATAAGGTCCAAAAACTCGGAAGGCCCGTGTGCACTTTGCGCTGGTCAAAGTTACCTTGGCGGTTGAAAGACGAGATGAGCAGGCCGAACAAGCCGCTGCCAGAGCAAAATTCTGAAAAAACAACAACAACAAAATAACTAATCTCTTCCACAAAAACGCACAGATACAAGAAAAGGAAAATAAAAACAAGAAACGTGATATTATGTAAATGCCAGGAGCATCAAACCTCCTAAAATGAAGACCTACACATATCAAATCCCGAGCGGTGATGCTACTTGTAACAATTTTATTGTCACAATCGCCTATAACTGACTGTATCAGTGAGATCTGTGACTAGTGTGGTGATGCTGTTAGTAATGTTTGTCGCAATCTCCTATCACTGACTTATCAGTGAGATCTGTACTAAGATTGTAACTGGGATTATTTCAAGTCTATTCACTTTGGATGGTTTTATATTCTGTAATGGATTTAGTGAACAGACTACCAGCATCTAGAGCCTACTGAATGTTTTTGATGTGCGTCCAATTTCCTACCAGCATCGGACGACAACGGGAAACTTTAATGTAAGCGGCAAAAATTAAAATAACTGTGAGACTTTCAAAGTCAGAGTAAGTAGATCAGGTGAAATAAACTAGATGAAAAGAATTGTGATTGGACCTGATCAAAGAATCGTGGTTGTAACAAAGGCCTTTCAACTTGAGAGTGTTTGATAATATTATCTGTGTTTATGAGTGCAAAGTTTAACCATTCAAACAAAAGATGACGGTAGACAACACTGCCGGGTTACGGAAAACACTGTATAGGCCAAATTCACTTTTTAACATCATAATTATTATAAAATGAAATGTATTCACTCTATCTTTCCATCTGGGTTATGATATTTTATGGCCGATCGTCTTTTCTTGGTCATCGCATACTGGAAACTGAACAAAGACGGGGCGAAACGCAGAATGTTTTTACGCCTCCTGTGATTTTGGCACATGCTGTCTTTTTTCATGACACGGCAGCACACCTGAACTTGAGAGTCTTCAATTTACCGTAATGTATCCTGGGTAACTGTCATTGTTGTAGCTCTAAGTCCTTACCTTTCTAGGCTCGCTGTTCTAGACATTTATATATCGCTTTCTTTGTTTTAGTATTTGTTCTTTCTTCTGGTTTCTGGTCTTGGCTTGCATCTTTCTGTTTTTCTTGTTCTTCAAAAGGGGTTAACATTAGCCAGAATGGAAAATACGTCCTTGATGGATGGCACCTTACACTAATCCCACTTCGCCACTTTATCTACTATCAGGAGTGTATTTGGGCTTTTCAAAATTTGAAGATCAAGTGTGGCCGTGACTTCAACAAAAGTCATAACAGTAACCGTACGATCAGTCACAAAAATGGTTGTAAGAAAATGATTATAGATGAAAGAAATCGGAAGAGGAAATATATCACAGAGTTCAATCTTTTCTCTGGCCTTTAGAGTGAAACAATTTCAAACTTTTGCTGGTGAGTTGAAATTCTGGTTCTGCCTATATGGCATTTTTCATTGACTAGAAATAAGATCAATAAAAGTGGAGATCACTTGCCAAGATCTCGTCTGTGACAATATGATTCATTTTGTGGATTTTTATTTTTTTTTTAATGACATGGACGTTTTTACGACATAAGATTGTGTTTTCCGAGAACAGACCAAGGTCAAGGTCAGGTGATATGTCTCAGGTTTTGGATGCTTATGATCTGAACAGATGGCATGACGGTATTTGCAATGACTGTGTAGCAGAGCTCTCAGTACACGTGAGTAAAATTATTTAATAAAATGATGATTAATAATGAGACTTAATTTTTTAAAAATGTATTTCATGGTCGGGTTATTTTTATGGAACATTAACAGTTAGGTTCAGCACCAGGGGTTACTATTTAGAATTTTGGCAGTAACTGACATTTGTGTTTTGTGGGGTTTTTTTAATGTATATTTTGGGTTTTTAATTTTTTTAATGCACCATGTTATTGTTTAATATGTATACGTTTCCATTTCTATTGATAAAGATTCATGATTTGTGTCATTTTTCTCTCTCACAGCGCGTATGGAAATCATGACCCTGACATTTTAAACAATTTATTATGTGGTGACGCCAGTAGTCAAGGTTCAAAAACCATATTTCTTGTTGTTGTTGTGATTATTATTGTTTGCAATGCTCATTCCATTCAGAATCTTATGTTTTTGGGTCGTCTAATTAAAGTTTCAAAAAGATCGGTCACAGAATTATGTAAGGAAAGCGTCCCTGCAGTGAAAGTGTTCAAGATCTTTGAAAATAACTACCTTTCCAGAAAGAGACCCGGCACTGTCTGGTGAAAAGGTTTATTTTCAATACATTTTTCACTGGTAACTTTGAATTCTGACATGAAAGTTTCATTGCTGTTCTCATTGTTGTCGTTGTTGATGGTGATGATGATGACTTTTATGTTATTTACCACAGCTTCCTTAACGTCAGCTCCATCGTCAAATAAAATTCGTCCTGCAAAAGTTTGAAAATGTTTTAACTTGACCCCAAAAACATTTCAGCGACCATTCTGGCAAGACCAAATCCTGAATCCCGAAAACACGACGTAAACACAGCTCCAATAGCCAGTGGAGACATGCTGCTGTAGGAAATGCCTTTCCTGGCGCCTGCAGAGATAGAGATCTCATCCTCCCCTGGTCATCTGGGCCAACTTTATGCCTGTATACAAAAGCAACAAAAACTGACACCAGAGTTGTGTGTATAAGAAAGGATTCAGCAGATTTAGCGTGACCAGTTATCTTTTATTGTATGGAATCAAAGCGACATGAAGGTATCGTACTTCACCAATCAGAGATATAAAACAAATCCGAGGCTGACTGCACTTCGGACCGGCGCACAGACCGAGTCAATTCGTACCTCTCATTCCAAACCAATAATTCTTTGGTCCACCTACGATAGTAAGACTTTCAATCCCCAAGATTAAGATCTAGTTTCACTATGGATCTGTTATTCCCATAGCCTTACGCAGATGGCATTCCGCGTGTACCTCCCGGTTTGCTCCATAAAACAGGACACAACAAAAGCCCATGAAATGGCTTAATTAAACCCACTGCACCATTTCTGAAAACTTTTTCGCAACAATGGAATGCAGTTCCATCATTAAAACTATACTATGTAACGCAAATGCAGTGTCGGAAACAGTGATGCATCCTTTGAAGTGAAAACTGGTGTACGGCAAGGATGTGTGATGTCAACAATTTTGTTTAACCTCGTAATCGACTGGATTATGCGGAAAACTACAGAGGATGCACCAAGAGGCATCAGATGGACACTCTTCGACAACCTAGAGGATTTGGACTTTGCGGATGACCTTGCGCTATTGTCACATAGTCACCAACACATGCAAGATAAGACGCAGAGACTACATAATTTTGGATGCAAAGTAGGCCTTCGGATTAGCCAGAAGAAGACAGAGATTATGACCCTAAATGTAGACACTCCAGCACCAGTGCAAGTAGATGACAAGAACCTCACCACGACGGACAAATTTAAATACCTTGGTAGCATTATCAGACCAGAGGGTGGCACAAAGGAGGACATCCAAAGTAGGCTGGGAAATGCAAGGGCTGTCTTTCAAAGTATGAGCAACATCTGGAAATCGACACAATACGGCATCAACACCAAGATCAGACTGTACCAAAGCTGTGTCCTATCCACACTCCCGTATGGATCAGAGTGTTGGCGAATGACAGAAGGTGACCTCGCCAAGTTGTCTTCCTTCCACACCACATGTCTTCGTAGGATTCTCCGCATCTTTTGGCCAAACAAGATTTCTAATCAGGAACTACTAAGGCGATGCAAGCAAGAAGAAATAGCCAACATCATCACGAAGAGACGATGGAGATGGCTTGGACACGTGCTGCGAAAGGAAGCAAATTCTATAACAAAAACAGCACTTCAGTGGACACCGGAGGGACGGCGCAAGCGAGGCAGACCCAAGGCAACCTGGCAGAGAACACTCGAGGCAGAGATGAAATCCTTCAATCACTCATGGGGAACTCTCGCAAAGATGGCCCAGGACAGACAGGGCTGGAGATCCTTTGTTGCTGCCCTAAGCACCAGTGGGTGCAACAGGAAATAGTAGTAGTAGTATGTAACGCAAACGCAAACTATAAAAACTCAGTTCAACAACGTGCAGTATGAAATATGAATGCTTTACAAAATTTTAGATAAATCCAATTTACAGTTTTCGAGAAAATCGATGTTGATCCAGCTCATTCTAAGAAAGACGTTCATTTGATATTTATAAGTAAACATATAGAGGTCTTCAAATCATTGACTGTGCACACAGGACACACTTATAAACCAGAAAACAACTCAAGAAATGATAAATAAACGTCCTTCACACTCATATCCGGTGACACAAACGTCGAGCTTCTCACTTACGCTTTCGTTAGGGAAACTGAAACTGTGTGCTAAAACTGTGGCCATTAAATTAATTTTCCACTAGTCTGTGGCTGATTAATTTCGTCCACATGGAAATTTGTTGCTTTTTTTTTTTGTATTAAAACGATTAATCTTGGGAGAATGTACCCGCTGAAAGAACAAGACTTGAACTCAGAATCAAGAAATGTATAATATTGTATAGGTTTGTAGTGAACTGGGCATAATAGTCCATGCAAACTGCCACTTAAGGTTTTAAAATACCAATCTGATCATTCCGAAGGCCGTAAGTTCGTACAAGGAGGAAGAGGGATTGAAGCCAAGCGCATGAAAGGCATACGTGGAGGCGGGGACGGGAGTGGTAAAAAATCGCTAAAATCTAGCGTACGTATTATATGGATGGGCTCTTGAGCCGGGTGACGCCCACTGTTCGTTGGAGACCAGAACTAACATGTAACGCGTGGGAGGTCGGGCCTTAACCTGAGCAATGGCATTCTAACATGTACAACAACGACAGAATCAAACTGAAATTTCCTATCTTGAGGCATGGGACTTGGTACTCCTGTGGAAGAATCAACTCTGAGCTTTTGCCGTGGATTTTACTGCAGATTCTCCGTACAGATAACACACCAGACCAGTGACAATTTGGGAGAAGAAGATCCAGGAATCGCCACGAGGGTCATCTTCTTATTTGAAAAGTGGGCAGATGGATTTACACATTAATCCCAACATTTCTGACGAGCTGAAATCTGAATCCATCTTTCTGATAAAGTCACAAAATAATGGTTTTCTTCCTTTTATTTCTGGAATGTCGGATGGGTGAATGTTGTTGGTCTTTTTTTTTTTAGCATCTCTTGCGATGAATGCAATAGTTTTTCTGACATTTGTCTCACATTTCATCTCTCTCTCTCTCTCTCTCTCTCTCTCTCTCTCTCTCTCTCTCTCTCACTCTCTCTCTCTCTCTCTCTCTCTCTCTCTCTCTCTCTCTCTCTCTCTCTCTCTCTCTCTCTCTCTTTCTGTGTGTGTGTGCATACCTGTCTTATACTCACCGTACCAGTCGCTTTCTTCAGCATCGTTGTTCAAAAGATCAGGACGTTTTGATGGAACGATCTAATAAAAATGAGAGGCGATCAGGGAAAACAACGGGAGGAAAGGTCAAAGATCCACGCACGCATTTACTTTTCCTTCATTTTATAAATCAGGCTAGGTAACCCCCCAGGGGGGGGGGGTGTAACATTTGCAGAGTAAAAATATCAACACATAAACATTTATTACCAGAGCCGGATTAAAGCCAGTCGGATTAATTGTTCCCAACTGCTCCTTGTCTGAAGCAACCCCGCACTAGACTAATATAGTTTTGTTGCAGGTTTTATAGAAAACAGCAAAGAATTTTATTTATTATTGAGCTCCCCAGCCCCTAAGGCTGGCCCTAATTATTGCAGCAGAAAGCAACACAAGTCGTGTCTACAACAATCTTCTTGCTATAGGGGGGCGGGGGTGGGGGAGGGGGGGTATTTGGATTGTTGTAACGTGAAGTTTGGTAGAAACTATCTTTTTTTTAAATGGAAACAGATTTTTTCCCCCGGCTTTTCTCGTGTTATTTGAATGCTGAAAAGTGTATGAATGGGAGTAGTGTCTGACGTGCAAACGCCGTGGCTGTAAACAGTCTAATTGTCTATAAATAAATACATCTCCAACTAATGGGAGTCAAAACGTGTCCCTTGTAGGCTGTGATGTATGGATTTCACTCCAGAAATATCTTCACTGGTCAGAAGCGTCAATATGTAACAATTGTCTCGTTAAGAGTTGGAAGTACGTGGTTTTGAACAAATGTTTATTGAAGTACAGTTCAGATGTACCCGCCAGACAACAGACCCATCAGTCAAAATACTCACTAGATAACGTATCCACCAGACAACATACTTAGTAGACCATATTATTATACCCACCAGAAAGCATTTTCGGGCCTGTAAAATTGTCAGTTAGAAAAGTCACAGATTTGCTAAATATGACGGTGGAAATACAAAATTCAAGACACATTCTGATATTAGAATGTTCACTGATGTTCAAATACCAGTACTACATTACGTGCATTCAAAATATCACATTTCTGTTCCTGTTCATTGGCTCTTCTTTTTCCCTTCGGTATTCCAAGTCTTTCGGGACTAATGCACATTTTTACATGTGAAAATTATGTCCCATTAGACCTTCGCTAAAATGTTACCCCAAAAATGCCTTTAACTTTAGTCAGTGAATACAGACATGCGCCACAATATAACATTTTTCTCCTATAGAGAAATGTGAGGTGGGGGAGGCGGGGGCGGGGGGGGGGGGGGAGATGGAGAAAAGATATGAGTACAATTTGTTTTTCCCCCATCCTTTGCCGGGTAATCTTTTTTACGGCAGGTGTAATGTCCGCCAAATTTGGTCTGTAAATCCTTGTTGAATCCTGGCCACCCAAACCGTCCAGAGAATGTAAAGCGATTGCTTCACTGATTGGCCATGATGGGCTTAAAGATTGTGTGGTCGCAGCGGCGGAACGGCGTCACGGGATACAATGCAAAGCGGCGAATGAATTTGGGGTCTGAAGGTGGCTTGAAGGATGAGATTTACCAAACGGTTCATTACCGAGCAGGACAGGGGCCAGCGGGGATGGAGCGTAAACGTAATGTTGGTGGCTTTGGGATTCTCACAGTCTGTTTGTGCCGGGGGCTGTTTGTGGCCTGGGGACCTGAGTGCACTAGCCGTTACACTGAATACACACTGGCCCCTGGAAGTCCACATTATTTTAATTTGAAGAACTTTGATTCTAAAGTCTCTGTAAATTGCAGTCCGCAGCGCCATTAATTCATGTATTGTAATGCCGTAGTTCAAAATGCATTGACTAGTGGACAAAGCAACGTTAAATTTAACCACACGAGAGAAATTATACAGTGCAAATAGCAGTGTCAACAATTCCAGATAGAAATAAAGAAATAACTATGACATACTGACAGTTTTTTTATTGGCTCTACAAATGAGAGAACGTAGCACATCCTCACAACAAGAACTACTCTATGGTGGAGAGTATCTCAGCTGACCTTGAAAGGTGTCATAGACCCAAACTTTGTATAACATTTCCTTTAGGTCTGTGCATAAATGCAGTACTATAGAATACATTTATGCTTGTAGGTAAAAATGTTCAATGTTTCTTGCCTGGGTGCTGAGAATGAAAAGCGGCGTTGAGGGTGCTGAACTGAAACCTCAAAGAGCTCCAAAAATTATTGCCAGTGTCAAAATATGGCAAAAAGAAAAAGTTGCATGTAGTAAAGCCTCGAGTAAGAAATAATACAGAGAACGATACACGAAAACACAAAGTAAAAGAGAAAACATTATTTTCTGTGGTTTTTATCATATTTTACCACCGTGTCGTATCGTGGGCCCTGTCCAACTAACAAGCCTGTGTCAATCCGATCGGTGGGACTGGAATGAAGTCTGCTCGTAGGAATGACATTGTTCCTACCTACATGTATATGGTATTATCACATCGCACCGCCGTAGGTTTGATGTAGGAAATCCCTGCATATGATAATCCTACAACCCTACAGAAATCCTGAATAAATCTATGTTGGATTGACGTAGTGATGCTGACTGGATAGTCACCGTAGTTTGCATTATAATTGCTCGAGATGGAAGGTTTTGGCTCTCAGTAGCATTGTTAAGTTTCCACATAGCACTTTGTGATGGTTTCAATACTTTATAACAAGATTTAGAAATACGTGGAAGAAGTTAAGTCACTCATCACATAGTGCTGGCACGGTGACATGAAAATGATAGTTTTATGTGTATTTTCAGTAAGGCAACTAAATACCTAGAGGCTTGTAGGCCTACGTCTATGTCTGTCTGTCAGCCTAGGATTGAACCTGTGGTTATTTCTGTTACAAATGCCCATCACTGTTGTGGAATCATTTAACCAGGTAAATGTTTAAACAACCAGACGAAAATACCTCACAAAGCCGTGGGAAAATTCCTTCCATTTGATTCCCGGACATTTCCAAATCTGTGCCGTGCAAAAGAACATGTAACATGCACCACTGGCTGAATCCTTCCCAACCTGTGAACAACATCAGCGAGTGCCAATAGTTAGGGACGGTGCTTAGGTCTTTATTGTAGGAGGTTCGCTGCCCTTGGCATTTGCAACTTATTTTCCTTGCTTTTGTTTTTCTTGTTCTTGTTTCTGTGTGTTTTTGTGGTAAAGATTAGTTGTTGTTGTTGTTTTTTTGTTGGTTGATGTGGGGTTTTTTTAGAATTTTGCCCGGGCAGCGGCCTTATCCGGTCTGCTCTTCTTGACTTGTAACTGCCAAGGTATCTTTAACGTGCACGGACCCTCCGACTTTTTCTTTTCGTCCTTAACCGAGAAGTCTAGGTGCTCGATCCTACCAACCATAAGATCAGGGACAGGAATTGGTCTCCTACCCCCCCCCCCCCGAGAAAAAAATGCAACATGCCTGCACCGACCGGGGATCGAACCCGATACCTTCGGCATGAGGGGCGAGCACCTTACCTCCAGACCAACGTGTCCCAGTCAGGGACGTGTGGAAAGGCCTGGTTTTTATACCTAATTTGGAGAATGAAAGATGACCAAATTTGAAATATTTGGCAAACCTGAAATGCTGATTTCAAGCAAAGCGATAGCAAGTAAGCTGAACGTAGTAATGTACTAGTAATGCAATTTAACAATATTAAATAAGTATCCCAACTGTAGTTGTATCATATTTTTTAGCAGAAACTCCAGCAAAATAACATTACCAGCATTGATATTTAATGGTTACCATTGCCACGGCGATAGTCGATTGTTGCGCATGTTGAAGTAACAAAATGTGAGAACGTGCGGTTTAGGCTAAAGTTCAGCGAGAAGACTTCCCAGGGTTAGCCTTAGTCACGCACTGACCAATTTTGATAGGACGACTAGTTGGATGGTGACGCCATGACAGTGAGATCCAAATGGCTGAGAGGTGCGCCAGGTCTCATTGGAACTAATTGTCGTGACGTCACAATTCAATTAGTCGGCGGATCAATATCGGCTGGTGCGCGCTGAGACGTAGTGCTCATGCACTCGGACTTGATCGTGATCATTCATTATTGTATGGAAATAACTTTCTACCACGTCAGTAAACTGCTGACGTCACGGGATGACGTGACAGCAAATTTATATGTAGTCCTCTATGTGTGGATGGGTCGGTTGGAGGAGGAGGGTTGGGGTTGGGGAGGCGAGGGGGGGGGCTAGGGCTTTATTCGTCAGATTGCATCACTCGTTTGTTCAGAAGTATTTCAACCTCGTAAAAAATGTGTCTCCTCTGATCTGTTAATTTGTGTTTCTGTTGATTTTTTATATTTGTCCTGCCAACCTGCCAACTTTCCTACCAGCATAAATGTATTTCCAAGTCCATAGAATAGATTTTTTTTTCACTTAATGCCAGCTTCAGTCGGGCAAAATTTTACTTCTTAGACAGTGAATGGTTATTAAATTTCGGTTGTTGTTTTTTTTCTTTCCCACCATACAGAAGTAGACATCGATAAGTGTTGGCTAGCAGTCATCAAGTAAGCATCTTAAAGGATGTCTCTGAACTCCTGAAATATTCCTGCACCCTTGTCGCCTTTTGTAAAAGTTTACAAAAACATAACCTGAATAGAAAGAAGTGGAAAGATCGTAATGAAAGTTTCCTCCCAAAAGTATTTCAAGTCTAGATCGATTTCAAACTACATTACTCACAACCAATAGCCCAGTGAAGCAGAAAATATAAGATATTGATAATGGTAATAATGTTATTGGTAGTACAGATATTTCCCTGATGTTCCTCGGCGCGCCGTCATCTGATCGCGCACGATGCTTCTGAGACCGGAAACTGTTAAAACAATCTCAATTAGGAGGAGACGTGATCTCCCATTGGTCAGCTCGAGGCCATCTCTCAAGGGACATCACTCTCCGGGATTTGGTCGGAGATTCAGCTCCAGAAGAATCCTGCTTTCTCCTCTTGTTAACTTTGACATAAACCATTTCCCAGTTAGCCGGGGGGTGGAGTGGGGCTCGTACGAAGAGGCCAGCGCTGAAGAGATACGGGAATTCGCTCTGAGCTAAAGAATGGAATACAAGAATGATAATTACATTTATCTGATCTACAGTTAGGAGAATTAGGCTACAGAAATGTTTTTACACGCATTTTGGGTAATTTTAGAACAGAAGGTTGGAAGGATGGTCTGCGTCCAATTTGTGCTTAGAGGCTGAAAATGCTGGCTGACAAATTAGTTTTTGTTGTTGTTGTAGTTGCTTTTTGGCAATCTCAATTTTAACATTGAAACAATCATAATTTGAAGAAAAAATCACTCATAGAGAAACATAATAATAGCAAGGAAAGCAGAAACAATCACGTAGGTGCCGGCTTATTGGACATTAGAGCCTATCATGTGTTCATTTCAAAAATAAATAAAATAGATAAATCAGAATCATTTTACTGGCCATACAGTCCAACGTCTTCAAAACACAACAAACAACAACAACAAAAGAAAAAAAAAACCTCATTGAAAACGATTGAGTTAAAGCCTGTAACTGCTGACCAGGTGAAAGTATCAAGTGTTGGAACGGGGAGTAATCATATCATAAGCAGTGTTACAACTTCGCCTCTGCCGCGCTGTCACTGTCACGTTTTCTCGTTCTTATTTATTCACCAAATAAAATTGGGACCGTAAAAGAACATTAAATGAAAACTGCCCATGTACTGTCGTTTTACGAAAAAACACCGTATACAGATTCCATGTCAAGTTCACTTTTCAGCATCATTTTGTATAATGAAATGTGCTCTGTCTTTCTATCTGGGTCATAATTTGGTACGACAAAACTTTCTTTCGCTTATCTTGGGATGGAAATTCAAAGAAAGAGCAAAGCCAGGTACGCGAAATGTTGTAAACTTTTTTCTTCTTTTTTTTTTTCAGCCCTTTTCCGTAACATGGCAGTGGAGCTTATAGGAGTCCAAACTTCACTTGAAGCTTTCAATACTTTCTGCCGGGTTCAGTGACACAACCGATATATTTCTGTTGGCGAACGAAACCATGCTATCCAGCCTTCTATTCACAATTCCTGATGTTTGGATTGACTTTATATGACGGGGCACTGAAGACAATCATCAGCACGAAATGTGAAATTTGAAGGTTCAGTGAAACCCAGTTAGCCTAGGCGTGCACTAGACGATATCGATCGGCAGACTAGTTGGATGATGTTACTAGTTACGACATTCAGTTTCACACATCAGTGCAGCCAACTACATCTATGTACTTCATGTGGTCACCATGCAACTAGCTAGCCAATCAAAATCTGTCGGTGAGCGCATAGGCTTAGTGTTTCATTGCTTCAGAGACTAGGAATAAGAAATGGATGGTTCCGCCTTAATGGAAGACAACGAATCAGTCACGTGACAACTTACGTCATTTTTACTTCGTGTAATATCATACCTAAATTCAATGAAAATCAAACTGACTGACTTTTTTTTTTTTTTTAGAGGCGGAGGGTGCATTAAAAATTAGAAATTAACTTGAATTTTGTTGCCTTTATTTACATAATTATATTCATTGTTTTATAACTAACAAAAATACAACAGCAAAAAGCTTCAAATAAAGGAAAACCTCAAAATACAATTAATGATTATGCGCTTGCCTTAAACAAACAACAGCAGAAAGAAATGAACACCTGAAAAACAATTATGGGTTGAACTGATGAAGTAAAATAAACTTATATAACGGTTAAAGTGTTAAACAAAAACAAAAACTGCAATGCACTTCACACGCAATATTTTCCAGGTGTCACAGACTCAACATCGTCCCTTTTGCCATTAAACATCTGATAAAATACAATGTAGTTTCTTCGGTGTGATGCCTGTTGTTTACAAAACTCATTCACCGTCACGAAGGTAAGTTTTCTCCCTCCTCGAATATTCGCTTGTGACTGTCTGTGACCATCAATGACAATCACTAAATCAGTGTTGGATCCAATTAGCAACTTGTATTATTCGAACAAACACCGAATATTCGTTAAAACTTTATTCAATTATTCGACATTGTCTCTCCAATAACTACATGATGTTTCCTAACATACAATACAACTCCACCCAAAACACAACTGAGATAATTGACATTATTGACAACTTCGCCCCAGACTAGTTGTGTATTTCTTTCTTCCTCTCCTCAATAATTCACACCACTCCATGACATTCTTTGTAATTCGGACTATTTACGGGAGAAGTCTTGAATTTCGAAATTGTCTCCCCATGCTGAAAAATTCGCAGACATGAGCGTTGAATCATTTCAAAACTATATTCTATAGGTCGCTATGCAAATATTCGTATAAATGTATCGAAAAGCCAAAAACAAGAAAGACATAGGTGTGAAAATGCACCTTTCAATAAAACAGCTTATAAAACGTTGACTTCGGATAGCTTTTGCTTTGTTGATGGTGGCGTCTGTGTCGATAGTCATGGTGATTACAGCAGACATAATGAATGGCAGAAAAAAAAGAGGGCTGGCAGAAGCCAGACCTGAATTCAGAAGACCTTCACTCCAGACCTGGTCTCTGCTCTGTGTACTGTTACTGTAATATGATTATTTTTTATACGACAGTTTTCTCTCCAGTACCTGGAAAATTTGAGAACACTTCAGTCTCTGGAAAATTCGAGGTCACTCTGTTATCTAGAAATTTTGGAACACTTCAAAATCCAAAGAATTTGAAAACACTTCAGAATTTGGAAAAATTTGAGAACTCCCTAATACCTGGAAAATTTGACAACATATAAAAACCACAGAAAAACTGTGGGATCGCAGCAAGGCTATATGCAAAGTCAAAATTTGGCAAAAAGAAAAAGTTGTTTGTAGCAAAGCCTCGCGTAAGAAATAATACTCAAACGATAAAATGAAATGTAAACGAAAAGAGAAGACAGAAAGTGGCCGATATTTCGACAACAGACTTTTTCAAGCAAAAAAAAAAAAGATGAAAAAACAACAACAGAAAAAAAATCGACAAATTGAATAGATAAAACAATGGAACAATAAAAGAATTGAATAGGAAATGTATAGAATCTAAACAGAATATGTCTACTTAACTACGAATTCTTGCTTGGTCAGCAGCACAGAAGCACGTCTGCCAATGTGTGGCGATTCGAAGTTTTTTCCCTAGGAAAAGGCTGTTGCCGAAATATCGGCCATTTTCTGTCTTCTCTTTTAGTTTGCGTTTCATTGTTCCGTTTAGGTATTATTTCTTATGGGAGGCTTTGCCACATACAACTTTTTTCTTTTTGCCAAATTTTGACTCTTGAAAATTTGAGAACACTCTAATACCTGGAAATTTTGAGACATTCCAGTGTCGGGAAAATTTGAAATCACTCCAGTATCTGGAACATTCTAGAACACACCAGTCCACTCTCTAGAACATTTTTTAACACTCCAGTATCGGGAAATTTTGAGAACACTCTTGCATCTGGAAAATTGAGAACGCTCCAGTATTTGGAAAAGTTGAGAGCATCCCAGTATTTGGACAACTTGAGAACCTGCCAGTATCTGGAAATGTGGAGAACAGTCCAGTAACTGGAAACTTTCAGAAAATTAAGTTACGTTCCACCAAACCAGATCTTATTTCATTTCATTAAGTATTCGCATTTTCCTCGCTTAAATTTTTACACAGAGATTTTTGCACGTTCATTTCAAGAACTTTAGGCACGTGTACTTACCCAAAGACCTGCTAAGATCAGAGATGAAAAAAGTTACATTAAAATTATTGCCTCCATCCTCCCACTATCACCATCGCCTATCGTAAAACTTCCCATATTAATATTGCCAAATCCTGCATCGCTTTGCAGACGCCATTTTTTCCCCTTCGTGTCATTCTGTTTCGAAAGCTCCGCATAAATGATGAACAAGCACTGCAACTAGATGGGACAGATGTCCCTTGGGTATCGTGGCAATTTCTTATTGTGCTGTTCTCTGGTTAAAAAATGCATGGAATAGAATTTAGTGTCTTACACCGGCTTCCAGATTGATTGCCAAAAGTTATATAAACTTGGGATTTATCAGGGCGACTCTTGTCCTGTTTCCAAGATGTAGCCTACATAGCTGATGTTATCTTCTTGACTTTACCAATTAGCTTCATTTTTTCCCGATCACTCGTAATTGTATTATATAGCGTTCTAGTTCTGTGCTTCCTTAACACGGCTAGGTAGAGAGCTGAGACAGACAGGGGGCGGACAGACAGACAGAAATAGAGACATGGACAGACAGACAGAATATGGACACACAGGCCTAATAGATAGGAAGAAGAGGTACCCGCCGATGTTCGGAATAGACCCTCCTCCCCACCCCCTTCAGTTACTGAAAAAAAAAAAATTCTAAATACTAAACAGTGCGGTACATCACAAAATATCATAAAAACCACAGAAAAACTGTGGGGTCGCAGCATCGCTTTGCAAAGTCTATAAGCAAAGTCAAAATTGGGCTAAGTGTTCAACATTATTTTATGTAATTATATTATTATTATATATGTGTGCACTTTATATTTCGCTGAGTATACACAATTCATTGTCCCGTTCGAGCTGAACACACATTTTAGAGTTTGCACAGTGAAGTATTGTAATTGCAGCCATGGTTTCTTTACAGGTATTGTAGTTATTTATAGTTATTGTGGTGAATAAGACATCACAGGCTAATAAGAGACGCACTAACAGTTTGGCGACCTTCATTGTACATGTATTTTGCTCTTTGACTAAACTTGTCGGCATTTTTTTTTCTAACATTCATTTAAAGGGCGTGTCGTTGATTTCAATATATAGGCCTATAACATGTATCAACCTTCTGACGCTAGATCAGAATAATTTTTGTTTTAGTTCTAGACCTTTACCTCTTTTCGCTTTTGACTAAGATGAGACAGACAGACAGAAAGACAAGCAGAAAGACAGACAGACGGAAAGAGAGACAGACAGACAGGCGAGCAGACAGACAGACAGACAGACAGACAGACAGACAGACAGACAGACAGACAGACAGACAGACAGACAGACAGATAGATAGATAGATAGATAGATAGATAGATAGATAGATAGATGATAGATAGATAGATAGATAGATAGATAGATAGAAAGATAGAGAGAGAGAGAGAGATAGATAGACAAATACATGTAGCAAAACTTAGAGTAATGGTCTTTAGCACAGATGCTTACCATACACTACTACATGTCTATCAAAACATCTTCTGAGCTGCGGTGTCGCTGTCAGTGTTGTCATTTTTCTCCATCGATCTTTTTCTGTTCATGGCCTGAAGACCTGGGAACCCTGCCTCAAAACTTAAGAGATGTACAAAACACTGAATTTGTCAAGAAACATCTTAAAAATTAAAACACATTTTTTCAACTGATGGAATGCAACCACACCTGTTTCTGACCATTATCAGATGTTTGAGTATGTTCTTTGTATTGGTGAACTGAATGTGAGTGAGTAGTAGAACGACTATAAAGCTCTTAGAGCTTGTGTTTATGTCTTTATTTTAGGAGGTTTCGCTGCCATTGGCATTTACACCTCACTTTTCTTGTTTGTATTTTTCTTGTTGTGCTAGGTACCGCCTACTCGTTTTTCAGAATTTTGCCCGGGCTGCGGCCTTATTCGGTCTGCTCTTCTCGACTTTCAACTTCCAAGGTATCTTTAATGCGCACATCATGCACACGGGCCCTCTGAGTTTTTCGACCTTATCTGAGAAGACTTGGTGCTTTCCCCCAAAGAATTCCAACATGCCTGCACCGATCGCGGATCGAATCCGGTACCTCCGGCATGAGGCTAGGCAAGCACCTTAATTGCCTCTATACCAACGTGTCCCAACGTGCTTCGAGATTGTAATGTGGGATGAAGCTTATGTAGTACAAATTATTATCTTTACTCTATGAATTTTGTGTGTAGTGCGTCCTTATGTAACTCACTCAAATTCTGTTGTGTAGGAAATCAGGAGGATTCCACTGGCTAATTATTTGTAATTTTCATCACAGTTAGAGTCAGAGAACAGTGAGACTGAGGGGGGTGATATTTTTCCCCCATCTCCCCCCGCCTCCAAAAAAAAAATCTTAATCTGATAACTTTCTTTAAAGGAAAAAATAACAACATACACCAAACCACCACATATTCATACATGACATGTAAATGTATGTACTTGCGTTGGTTTCCCACTGTATTACAGCTGTAGCTCCCATTTGGTTAATATGGTAGGCCTACTGGCTTTTCGACAAAACTTTATCACTGGTCAGTAACGCTTACATGTAATGTATCTGAAAATTTTATCAGAATGCAACTTAATGTAACAGAAAAGGTTGGAAGAGCAACCTTTGACACAAAGACTTTCCGAAAATGGATGTTCTCAGCGCCTCGGACAAGGGCAGTTCAGCACGAGAAAAATTCGACAATACATATTAAGGGAAATAACCAAGCTTTATCAAGCTCACATATGAATTCTTTCCCTTTATTGAAAGTGCTCATTCCAGTCTCAACACAAGATTTCCCGAGGGTAAGACACCACAGCTATTCGTTAGTGGGGAAATATAGTACACGTCACGTACTCATAAGCTAATCACAGTTGAGGGTCACCAAAGATCAGAAACTGTTGTAGTAGCCTGATAAAGGTCTTGAAGACCAAAAGTGTTCTTGAGTTTTGCTTTTCCCCTTTCATTTCTAATTCACTAGTGCATGTAGTTTATTGCATTGTTTCTATGCTGTTGTGTCTTTGTTCTGTCCTGGTGCAGGGCAAGACATCAAGAGGTCACACAGCTTATTTTTAACAGCATTTTAACTTGCTCTGCTCCAAGCCCTGATGCCACTCAACAGACTTTTTCAGTTTTTGTACTTCTAAATATATTTTGTGTAAACCTATAATTCAATTGTTGGTTTTGGGGTGGAGGAGGTCATTGACCCCACTAAAACATATCTTATTCATTCTATCAAGTGTTCACATTTTCCCCACTTGAGCTCACTGGTTTTTACTCCTTCATTTTTAGGAATCTCTGAGGACATTGACCTTTTTTTTTTTATTTGCTGCCTACCACAACATCCAAAGCATGAGCAATATTTCTTGCTTTAATTTTGCACATCTAGTGGTAATTCAGGGCAAAGGAGCCATCGATAAGTATGTAAGCCCCCCCACACCCCCTGTACATTTTTCATATTCTCAAACACCCTCCCCTCCCCCCAGTATGAGCATACGCCCATTAAAACGGTGAACGTACAAGATATGGCTTTGATGTGTTAAGACTTTAAAGTGACCTTTTCATGGACTGTTTGACTGTGTCATTAGAAATGTACATGTAATTTTTGTATAATCCAACAACTTAACTTTTGGAGAAGAAAATATAGTGCAGTCATATAGTAGTCCTTGAGTGCAGTGTATAACCACTTTTTAATTCATTTATCATAATTGAAAAACATACAAACACCTCCCCAAACACCCTCTCTTCCCCTTTGTACATTTTTCATTTGCAGGGAATGGCTCCTAAGAAACCTTGGTCATGTCAAGTCACAAGAAACATGACATATACTAGATAGTTTTAAAATTTCTTACCTTTCTGTGCATGCATTTTATAGTGTCAGCATTTGTTCTCACCAACTATTCTTCTTTTTTTTACCACAAGCGGGATGTAAATCATTTTTTTTTTTTAAACTGCTGGGTTTATTGCAAATTTAATTTTGTTTTGCCCACGTTCATATTTTACATGTTGTTTAACTCTAACAAATTACAAACTGATACAGTATTTTATTAATTAGACCGATCCCTGATTTTGAGTTTGTTTCTTTGGGCATTGCAAACATTATAATCAGACCAAATTAATATCTTTTAAAATACCATTTTCTGCGCTAAATGCTAAAGAGTGTTCAACATAAAATGACTCGTGCATGGAGTATTCACCTATGGTTTCCCATTTAAAGAGAATCCACACTTTGGTGTTTCCCATACTTTAGTGCTAATGTTATCATTTTTAATAAATTTTCATCTACACGTCTCAGAAGGCCCCAGAAAGGTAAAAAATGGTTAAAAGACACACTGTACTAGTCAATGTTGACTTGGATCATTTCACTGAGAAATCAACAGAAATCATTTTATTTTTACATGTATTTTTATTTACCTCGTAAAAAACAGGTATCTTTGAAACAGTTTTAAAAACAGATTACACACATTCTGTTATGGGAAATCATTCTGTTACCTACAACATGCACCAAATTTCACATATTATGTCTTTTGATGTACAATGATTCACACTGTCCAACACAATGACTTATTTTAATTATTATCATTACTTATCTGAACCAAGGGACTATGTTTGGCATTTTTATGGAAAATCAGCCCTAGATTTACAGCAGAAAATTTAGATAATAGTTCATAGTCAAAGCACTAGGCAATTGTATGGAAACACTTTTCAAGCTTCATAATTATTATGCATTTAATAAGCACACATAAAAGCATGAATTTAGTGTCAGAGAAAGATCATGGTTACAAAATAAAGACACAAAAAAAAGAGTACAAAAAAAAAACTACAACTGTAAAACAAGTAAGATACAAAACAATTTAAATAAACAATAAAAAAAAACAAAAGGAGATATCTGAAATGGGACTGAGGCAAAAATGGATATGCAGGGTGAAGAAGATTAAGTAAACAGATTTAAGTAAACCGGTTTATATAAGACACAATATCCATGTGCCAGTATGAAATTACACTGATCAAATTCTTTTACACACATGTCTTTAGTTTTACACTCAGCAAGCCTGACTTTCCCTGTTATTGCTCAAAGTATAAACTGTACACATACTATTAGTATTACTAAAAAATTGCCACACCAGCACGAACAGCTTACAAGTTACATTTTGTAATGATGCAGTAACATTTTGCTTTTACATGTGGTATATGTACTTCGGGGGTTGCCAACATGATGCTCAGAGCCTTTTCACAAACCTTGATCTTCTTACATCACAGCAACTGTGTACTGTAAATTTGTGAATAGTAATTGAAATATATTTAACAAGACAAATGATCAAGTGGTCACAACAGTTGAATTACTGCATAAAAATTGTTGGGAAAATGTTTCTCAATGATAATTATGCTAATTTACATATAATTCCTCTGCCTCACAAATTGAGGAATGAAAAATTAAAAATTGAACTGCAAAAGAAAGTTTTTGCTGGTGTATTAATTAAATTAAATCATCTACTTGATTTTTCAGTGGGTTTAGATTACAGATATTTATACATGTTATATTTAACATCCCTTTGAGCAAGTGTTGGAATGCAAATGTCTGATAAAATGTTCCGGTGTTTGTATTAGGGTTAAGTACAGTGTATCGTTTAGTGCTAAAACTTCATGGATAATCACCAGGAGATGGTGGCCAAACCCAGAATATAACTCTACTGCATCAAGAGGGACTTAAGTTAATAAGTGCCTTTGGCCTTGTATCCGAATAAAAGTGAAAATGACACGTGGGCATTTTGTCAAAATATGTTAAAACTTTTCAAGATTTCCATTGTTTCAACAATGTCACCTTGTGATCTCTCATTACTTTCACTCCCTTCATCTGCACATCAAAGGGATTATTTCAATTTAGCAGAACTGCAAACAATGAATATCATGACTCATCTCAAGTATGCCAAGACATCAAATTCCATCACTGAAATACAAAACTTGTGTGTAATTTCTTGATACATCAATGGATGGATGGATGAATGGAACATTTGCAACAAAACAATACAAAAGAAGATTTACCAAGAAAAAGAATTTCCTTGCAACAGTTACAAATTATACATTTACTATAAACATTCATCATTCACATCATACAGCTGCTGCAAATATAAAAAAATTTTGTTTTCATTCATCTAACCGAAAATTACATGGCTTTTGCTCTCATAGAACATCCAGTTTCCTCTCTCAAATTTGTCAAGCCATTTCCCAAAAGAAATTTTAAAAATTAATTTTAAAAAAAAACAAAAAAAATACTTTTAAATGACACTGAAGTGTCAATAACAATATGTTATCAGAGAAATAACGAAAACTCACAAGCTCACCAAAAACACAACCATGATGAAGTTATCAAACAACAAAGAATGTTACCATTTTCACAACAAAATTACATAGTCTTAAGAGACTCATACTGTTCTCGGGTAATGAACGCAAGTCCATCTGAAGGTATTGGTGAATCAATCAAGGGGCAAAGCCAGGCAAATTTCCACCTGGTACCCAGAAGTAAGCCCAGATTCTCTCGCCAACCTAAATTGTACGTTGTGATGTTGTGGGCTTTTTCATGAACAATCTGGCCATTGATTCCATTTATCAGGTGGTAAACCAGTAAGCCACCAGTCAGAAAAAATCCCACAATGCTCAAAGATGTCATCAAGACCTGAAAACTTGTCATACTGTCACTCTGGACAAATATCCAAGACACCATCGGGAACAATATGGTAAACAGTGATTTTAGCGAGAAACTCCCCAACAGGTGATAGATGAAATCAAAGTTCAAAGCGCATGAGTACCCAGCTGCCAAAAGCATGTAGGAAATTAATCCAATATAATATCTGTGATTAAAAAGGCCAATGCAGTTGCCAGTAAACGTACAATGATGGTCTCTTTTCAAAATGCAAGTGCCACATGTAAAGCAATGGAATGATCTTGGAGGACTGTTGCTCTCACAAGTGTAACAAAATCGCCAACCTGGTTGCAACACGGATGGTAGCATTTTGCCTTTGATGCTGGTGTTAGTTGTCATTACTTTGTACAAATTTAACATAACATTGATGTAGATGAAGAAGCCCATAAAAACATGGAAATAATAAAGGGTAAAACCGGCCGTGGGCGTCGTATGTGCTGCTGTTGAATAGATTGAAGGCAACACAAAGAAGAGCTCAAATACTGCGATGCTATGTATTGACGCTAGGAGAAAGCAGAATGCGAATTTATCACTTTTCACTCTTGGTAAGTGACGCCACATTAAACCAGCCATCATTTGAAGTTATGTTGATGTGGGTTTAATTTTTCCATGGATTGCTGAAGTAAACAATGAATGAAGGAAGTCAAAGAATTATTATTTCCTATACAAATGAGTGGAATCAAGTATGAGACTGTTAAAGAAAGTTGTCTGTTGGATTAAATTTGCTCTGCAAACTGTGTACGATTCTTTGTATATTTTTGTGTAACTTGTGAATAAGCAATCAATCTTTCACTGAAGCATAAACATTACGTGATCTATCACTTGGTACAGATTGGAAGACTTGTTCTAGAGCGCCTTGCTTGCCATAGGCATAATCAACATCGATTTTCTGGAAATATAGCAAAAAAGAAAAGATTATAATGCTGCAAAGGTCGCTTAGGAAATAAAACCAGCGTATGATAAAACACAACAACTCCTTCTTGGGGTTGAATGTCTGTTCCAGACAGGGCAACTGATGATGATAATGATGATGCTGATAAAAAATCCGCATCCGTGGGGATTTTACGATTTCTGTATATTGTTTGGTTTTCTTTTTATTTTGTTACATTTTTTTCTTACGAAGACCTAAACGCTTGATTTATCTTTTCTTTTCTTTTACAGTTTATTGCATCGTTTCTGAATAACTTCTTAGGCTTCTTAGGCGAGGCTTTGCAACATAAACGTTTTCTTTTTGCAATATTTTGTCCTTGCTCCAAGCCTTGCTGCAACTACAGATTTTCTGTGTTTTTTTTTTTTTTTTGGTATCATTTTATAGATTTTCTTGGAAAAACTGTTTTTTGAATTTGTTTGAAATCTTGCATAGGCATATAATACAAACTATTTCACATGAAACCATATGGAAATGAATTTTTTTATTTGTTAAGATTGTACCCTAACTTTGAATTTGTTTCTTTGCACTTCGTTAAAAGTGATAATCATATCAAATTTATGAAAAAAAAAAAAAGCCTACAAAAAAAATGAGTTTGTTGTTAAATGGTTTTGCATAAAAATAAAAGCGCAGGCAAAATTTGAAGTAAATCCAACAGTTTTTGAGAAAATCGATGTTGATGCTACTCACAGTAAAAAAGCCACGCTGTACAATACATCATTTCAATAGGAAGCAGTCAAAAAAAACAACACTATAATACTCAATTTTGGGACCCCCTAACCCCGCCCGGCACGCTTTTCATGTTTGGCTTCATCCCCCTTCCTCTTTTGTTCGAGCTTACAGTCATTTAAATATTAGGTGTCCATGATAAGGAACTGATATTTTTAAAGCCTTAAATGGCATTTTGCACACACTATTTCACTGTTGTGTGCCTTTCATCAAGAAACAAAAGAAAAGAAAAGAACCTGTATTTGATATTTAATTTGAAAACAAAATAAAACCAAACTTTTATTTATTACCGTCATTGAAAAGCGCACGTACGCTTCACAGGACCACAGACACCCTCCCCCTTTCCCCTCTAAAAATGCTTTCTATGCACTTGGAGGCAAACCCCTTCCTCATCTGAGCGCGCACATTTTATGGGTGGCACCAGGGCCTATTTGATGGCTGCCTGATAATTTTTTTAACTTTAGGAACAAACTTGGCTGATAGGACATCCACAACAAGAGAAGTAGATTAGTAGGCCTAATCTCTTTTTGGGCACGAAAGACAGCTCAGTTCTGTCATAAAAAGTGTATGCAAGTTCGCAGACGGTCGTGGTTCTTTCAGAAGGCACGGTACGTGTGTAATAATGATCTTTATTCGTTGTTTTTTTTAAAGGTATTTATCTTAGGAGGTTCGCTGCCCTTGGCATTTACGTGTACCTATTATCTTTGTTCGACGCTATAGCGCTGTTTTTATTCGACGCCACCCCGGAAATTAATGATGGGAGGGGAAACCTTATTCATAATGGGAGCAAGGAGCGACTATTGTGGCAGGTGGTCCAAAAATACTAGCAGGAGGTAATTTTTATAGCCAGTTTGTTGTCATCTCAACGAAATGGTAAACATGACCAGTTCCCATGAGAAAGGGCTGGAACATATGCGTTTCCAATGCTTAATCAGAGAGTATGAATGTATTAATATATATTATATACTAGATCTAGACCTCTAGATCTAGATCTGGACTCTAGTCTAGTTCTAGGCACAACAACCTTGGTTCGCCTTGTCTTTTGTCTGACGTTATCTTAGTGCTCTGCCTCCCCCTAAGCACCTGCTTACTTCTAGTTCTATTCTCTTGTTCAAGACAATAGTTTTGTTTTGCATTATGATTTTGTTGCTTTATTCTGTGATGCCAACATGTTTTGTTGCCACTTATCGTATTGAATTCCTTTGTTAGTCTTCACTTTTGTTACTGACTGATGACCTTAGGACTTACTAGTAGGTCTGGCTTGTTTATTTCAAGTGTTATTAAAATCTGTCGACTGTCAAATGCAGTGTCTAAAAAACAATTCAATAAACTCATGAATGAATGAAACACATTGTCTTGATCACTAATGGATAATCAACACAGCCTCTGACTAAACATGAGAACAGTCACAATATTTATGAGGAATCTGCATTGTAATGCTCTAAACCATACATGAAAACCAAATAATTGTTCAAGAATTCAATAATTGTTAATTACAACACTGTAATTTGAAGTTGGAGATTTAAATTTACTTTTTAGTACAAAAAAAAGGGCACTGTTTTTCTAGTTTGAGTGTTTGTTAAGTTTATACGGTAAGTGATGAAGTGGTCAATTTACTTTTACCATGAAAAATTGTGAATCATTTTGTGTACGACTTCCCCTGTTTATTGTGTGAACTTCTGATTAACAGTGGAAAAGTAATTTCTTAATTCTCGTTACAAACTTGTGACAGAAAACAAGTAAATTTTTTTTTAAAAATCATTTGAGTGATTGTGTTTAGGTAATACAGTGGAGAACGGTTAAACCGAAAATGGCTAAACCGAAACTAGCGCTAAACCATTTAAGGAAAATAAGAATCCCCAATTTTTTTCCTCTTTATCTTTGTTATCAAACTAGCGCTAAACCGAAATAACACTATGGTTAAACCGAAAAGAAATTTGCTGGATTCAGTGGCCAGTCCACTCTGATTTGCCATAGATCGAGTCAAGTCACTGTATCACCCTACTATACTACATCCCCCCCCCCCACCCAAAAATAAAAGCATGCCGTGCTTCGTTCTGCCCAGTAGTATAGGCCTGCATGGGAGCGGCAGTACTACAGGGATAGGGTGAGAGGGAGGAAGCCTGTAACGTCACGAAATCAGACGGCAGGAGACTTTACGTTTGGCGCATGGCGAGTGACCTTTCATGTAAAATGTATTACATCAGAAAGACAACACAAGTTATCGCGGACAGCGCATTTCATGGCATCGTGTACGGGAACGAGGACGGCGGTTCTGTGCTGTCCGTCCACATCCATGCCTCCCTGTTCTGAGAGTTAGTCTACATTCGCCCGCTTATCCATGCTTCGAGTGTGCCGAGGCCTGAGCAATTGCCTATCCTCATTCTCAGTAAAAAACACTGAGCAAGCGAGGACGTGTTGGGTCTGTTTAGCATGTGCACTTACATTATTTGTCCTCTATGATAATGATTTGGGCTGCCCCTCTTGAAACTGGCAATTTTCAAGCCTCCTATCGCTAAACCGAAACTTTGTCTAAACCGAAAACAAACCCGTGGTCCCACCGATTTCGGTTTAACCGCTCTGTACTGTATTTCAATTCAGTCGGCAGATTTTTTACATTGATTGTCAATCATGGTCATGGTCATGATTGTCAATCATGTCAATCATGGCTATAATCTTAATTTTCTGATAAAATTATATTTATACAAGAACTATGTATCTTGTAAGGTGTAGTAATGAGAGTCATGGTTGTCACGACACGTATTATTTTGCTAATAGGAAATTGTGAATTATGTGTTAGCTTGATATAGAAGGCACACTGAACCATCTTACTTGTCCTCAGTGTTCTGACTTTCCGTTGACTTTTTCTATTTCAGAGTTCCCTGTCGGAAAAACCAGGAGCTGAGACATCTGTGGGCTGGGTATTAAATTTTTGAAGCAATACTGTCAAGTGTTAAGCAGAGACAAGCATTATCATGGGAATGACAAAGAAGCTGAAAAATTATGTGAAAGACAATCGACCCAAAAAATTGAAATCTTACTTGAGTTCACATGGGATTGAAATATGTGATGTAAAATTGGGATGGGGACAGAATCTCCTGCATTACTGTGCCAGACATGGATCTGCTGAAATGTTGAGGTAAAGAATCTCCAATGTGAATACAATAGTCAGACTTTAAGAAATTGAGATCAAGGATCTTTGAAGTTAGTTGCATATCTTCAGTGGAAGTGATTGTGTGAGAAACCAAGGTAAAGGATCCTCAGTGGTAATACTGGTAGTCAGTTGTTTTGGCAACTGACTGTGGTAAAGGATCTACATTGTCATTTCTGTAGAAACTGAGGCCACGGATTTTCAGTGGAATATTTGTGTGAGAAAATAAAGGGAAGGATTTTCAGTGGAAATACTAGTGGTCAGTTGTGATAGAAACTGAGGTTTAAGAGGATCTTCAATGGAAATAGTCATATATGTAAGAAATTGAGGCAAAAGATCTTCAGTGGAAGTAGTCAGCTGTGTAAGAAGAACATGTTAATGTTGGGTGCAAGAGGAAGACTCTGTGGTAATATTTGAAGGTATTGGTTAATATCAACTTTAGACATAGTTTTTTTCAAATGATTTCCTTAATGTAAAAGCACGTTTTATTCCGTGGATGCTCAGTAATAATGATTTGAGTGGTCAAAATATTCTAATGTAGATTATTGTCTTTTACAAATAGATGTTTGCTGAGGCTGGAGTGTGATCCTGCCCTCCAAGACAGAGATGGAAATCTTCCTCTTCACATAGCATTACACAGAGGAATGGAGGAAGATGTTACTCAAGCAGGAGAGAGTTAGTATTGTAATCTTACACAGATTTATACGGGGTGTGGCAGTCCTCTTTCGGGATATTTTTTGTAGTTAACACAGGCTCAGCAATTAACTGCTGGGTACATTAAAAGATGTAATCTGGCAATATACCAGGATGAGTTACATTTGAAAGTCTTTCCCAAATTTATTCAGTACAATCCACCTGCCCATACATAGTTAAACTCAAGCGGAAAAATCTGGCCACCGATGAGCCAAATTGGTATCCCCTCACAAACAAGCACGGAGTAAACATGGCTGAAAGTAGTGGAAGGCAGCTCGATGGGGATAATTTGGGGCCAGTACCAGAGAACATAGGGGTTGGGTATTTGCCTGACAGCACCAACCTTTCCTCAAACACCCTTCTAAAGGGTACAAACTATTATGTACAAGGCTACATTCACGATGTCAAGGTATTTGCTGGCCAGGACGGCACCACCATCATCGATGTTCAGGCAAAGTGCTGGCGGTCGATGAGGAAATCGGAGCCGCCTCACAAATTAAACATTTCCATCGGCCCGGCACAGCTGACAGAAAGCTTTTGCTCCTGCAAAATCGGGTAAGTCCTTTTTCCTTACAATTCACCTTATTCTCAGGACAAAACAGGTTCGGTTAATCTCTGCTACAGTACTAGACTAGACTAGTCTAGCTTTTACGGCTCTAGCTAGATCTAGGCCGTCACACTCATAGCCTAGGCCCGGTCCATGGATGTGAAAGTGAAAGGTGTGCTAGATTTTGCACGTCAAATATTGAGAGCAAGCTTCCATCGGAAATGTTTGAAGGCAGACAGGCTCACAGATGTGTATGTCTCTATTCATAGAATTTGCACAGTTCAAGTATTGACAGCGAGCTTCCATGGGAAATGTTTGAAGGCAGAGAGGCTCACCTTACAGACAGATCTGTCTCTATTCCTACTTAACTACCGTTACCTATGCTAGGTACTGTAGAAAGATTGGAACTAGGCCACTTGATAAATGGACCACAGTGAATAATAACTGATATTTCTTTGTGCTGTTCTGTGAACTTTGTCTAGTCTCCATATATTTTTCTTTGCTTGTAGTCAAGCCACTTGCGTAACTTTAATTTCACTTTCATGATATTAGTTATATTTGTTTGTATTATTTCAGACGCAATGGAAAATGTTCGCATATTGTTGGCCTCCTTAAGACCTTGGCAGCATTTAAGCTCCATGGTTTCGAGAGAGTGCCGCAACTGAACAGCTGCACCAGTATGCCACAACAGTGGCATGTGCCACGAGGAGAAAAATTGAGGCCTGTTCCACTGAACAGAGTAGTTGTGGCTAGACCCACTGAGACTCTCCGAAAAAGGCAACCAATCATCTGCTCTATGGAGACAGACCAGTAAGTTCATATCCTATTTGTTAATATCTGAGGAACATGGTCAGTCTAACATATTCACCACTACCATTCATTTTTGTTGATCAAACTGATTGAATTTCAATCTTTCTAAGAAATCAGCCACATAAAAGCAACATCCACCCCATACAACATTCAGACCGCACACACATTTGAATGACCATATAATACACAAGCAAGTTGGTACATATTAATGATTTTTATTTTGTACATAAACACCAAAAAGCTTTTGGTGCTTGTGAATTATTTTTTAAAATATATCTATATATCTATGCTTCGCAGTGCAAATCCCCCGAGCAACATTTCGACAAGTAAACTCATATTTTTTAGTCACCGCACATGAGCGGGTGTGCATGCTAGTTGTATAAAAATGTACTCTTAATAATATGAACCCATTTTAAATCTTCCAATGGAAACCTTGCATTTATTAAATCAGTCATGTGGATATTGTGGAATATATTATATACATGTACAGGCCTGTCTTAAAATACACAGTACAAAGGACTTGCCAAATGAGTTTGTATCTTAACAATAACAAATTGTGATTGGTGTGCAGTTTTGCATCAGGTATAAAGAGACTGGCATGAGGTAATTCGACTGCATTGAAAAATCAACAAAATGCATCAGATCAGTACATAATGTGAATTTCTAAATCATTAGTCTCAACAGCATTTAAGTTTTGTATTTTACATTCCAGATTACCAGAGGTCAGTGATCAGGACCTGCAGGAAATACAAAAACACATGTCTGGCACCCCACTGGAGTACATTCTCCCTAAGCCTGGGGATCCTCCAATTCCCAGGGTGGTAACACCAATGGGTCAAGTACCACTGGGCTGTCCATTCTCGTACCAGGTACATGTAATGTAAATTATATCAGCCTGAAATATGGCACTGAAGAAGCAAAACTGGCTGTATCTTTGCAATACTTACAACAGTAAATTTGATACTGTTTCTAGTCATCTAATATTGGGCAGTATAATAATAATAATAATAATAATAAATTGCCTAATTTATATAGTGCTTCACCCCCGTAGGGCTCGAACCGCTTTACATCCCCATGCATACACCCAAACACATACATACACAAGTATACATGCACACATACATGCACTCATACAAACACACACATGTAGTCACGAACCTATACACCAGTACAATAATTTCGGTTCAAAGACATGTACATGGTCATAGTCATGAAGAAACCCTATTGCTTTGACTTGTCCCTAACAAATACATCCTGAAATCGTGTCAAACAGGCACAGTTTAACCAGATTTTATTTACATGGCAGAATAAAGTTGTGGGGATCCTATCTGAAACAATTTTGAAATTTTTAATCTTTCTAATAACTCTCTCAATATGTACGCGATGTTTTGCAATCTTCTGTGTAAGGGCTGTATCTGCAGGACACATCTGTGATGCAGATGATGCTTTTGGTGGAATATTCAAAAACAAACCCAATTTTCCTAATTCTTCGTGAATTTCAAAACTCTTGTCTGCCATGACAGCATCTCCATCATTGATGTATCCTGCAGATTTTAAACGTTCAATAACTGTATAAAAGCCACACTGATGGGTTATTGCTTTGTCGGAAATAGACCCAGTGAATAATTCAGACACGAATATAACTGAACCTCGGGGGTCACATCCAATAAGTCCTTTTAATGTAGTACTGCTTTTGTAGTCACTGTACATTTGGCTCTGGATGCCAAGGGCACAGGGCTTCTCAGTACGTAATTCTGTCCCATCAATGATGATGAGTGACCGGGGAAAGTCTTTTCTGTATTCTGCTGGCATATTTGCAATGATTGCATCTCGATTAGGCCATATGGGCATTTGAGAAAATTTCCTAAACATAATATCAGTCCAACATCTAAATATATGACTTGCAGACGTTTCCTTTAACCTAAAGCGCATTGCCAAATCCTTCAGCTTAAAATTATGCCTCATTCTGCACAGTGTCAGGAATAAGCCATCGCATAAGGACATTTTCTTTGCATCAGCACAAACACCTTTCCAAGAGTATTTGATGGTACCACTTGGCACTAGAAATGTAAGTAGGAAAGAAAAACGAAGAAATGTGATTCCTGTATAAAACTTAAACAAATCCTTCAATTTGGTTTCACTGCAGGTGACCTTAGTGACCCCAAAGTCCATTTTCCCAATGGCTTCCTGTTTAAGAAAAGAAATTTCTTCATCTTTGCCCTCTAGCAGATGCTGCTGTTGCCGCACTTTGCTCTTCAGTTGCTCATTCTCAGCCGTCAGGGCCAGAACATCAAGTGCTGAAATCCCTGCATGGAGGAAAAGATATGTCAAGCAGTGTGCATACTATTATACATAAATATGTCTGCAGTGCACTCCACATAGCTCCTATTAGAGGCATGTCTATGTTCCCTCGTTCTCTTTATCAACTTTTTGGATAAGACCCGGTTTCCTCTACCATTATCTTAAATCCCCAGCACAGTTGAACTAACCGGAATTTAATGTAATGCAGTTTGATTATAGATTTAATTTTTGCTCTACAGGCTGAACAATTTCAACCTCCCCGGATGCCAGCAAAACAACACTGCACCTACAAGGGACCTGCAATGAAAGACTGCCCAGTTACCCTCCCTTCTGAATTTGAAGAACTTACTGATTGTAGCATTTCTGCTGAGCAGATTGAAATAAATACAAGAGACCAATCTGCTTGTGAGACATGGTTCATGGAAAGGAGGGGCCGCATTACTGCATCAAATTTTGGGTTGATACTCGAAAGGAAAAGTCCACCGAGCGACAGCTTTCTGCGGAAAGTTTTAAATTATTGTGGTGCTGCAGGAGCTGCCTCCTTGGAAAGGCATGCCAAAGAAGAATATTTGCGGCTTTTTCCTAACCGACATATTCATGATGTAGGTCTGGTAACCAGTACAAGTTTTAGTTTTCTTGGGGCAAATCCAGATGGCGTTGTGTGTGACAATGGCCAGACTGGAATTATTGAAATAAAATGTCCCTACAAATGCAGGATGCTAACAATAGATGAAGCCTGTAAAGAAGTCACTGACTTTTACTTGGACAGTCAGAGTAAGTCTCTGCAAACTTCACATGAGTACTATGCTCAGGTCCAAGGTCAGCTAATGATAACTGGACAGAACTTCTGTGATTTTATTGTTTTTACCCAGAAGGATACTCATGTTGAACGAATTTTTCCTGACATTCCATTCATGCAAGACCTTTTAAAAAGGCTTGCAGCATTTTACAAGAACTATGCCCTGGCCTATATATCAAACCAGAAAAATGCAACTTCTCCATAATTTCAGTTTCTTTTCAGTGCATAGGCTATTTGGCTTGACCCGTATCTCCTTCTGGGGAGTGTCATCATTACTCTTACTGTCACCGGTATATGATCTTGTCTCTCGTTACCGTTTGACCTTTGTATGTGTGCTTGTGCTGGTGTGCCTTAACTCTTCATAGAATAGAGTCATTATTTCTTTGCGACATTCTATTATTTTACGACACTGATCGTATTTGCGGCTCCCTGTCAGGATACCTGACGTCAGTGTTACACTGACCCCAGGCACATCTGAGGACCATTATGTCCTCTGTTTGCGTCAAAATCGCGACTTTAAGTAACTTTAACTGTAAGGCAGTAGTATTACTCTGTGATGTGTTGTGATAGTTTGTGAGGGGAAAAAAATGGCGTCTACTTCCACCTTTCGTGGAATCCCATTGGTTGCTGGCTCTTATAACGGTCGTTTTCATTGGCTGGCATGTGGGCTTGGCATAACAAGTTTAACTATGTATTCCTCTGCCCTCAAGCAAGAAGTAACAATTATGGGTTGCTCAGCTCAAACAAGAACAATGCACTACTGGATTTGTTTAAATATTCACTGATCTTAATTTTGAGTTTGTCCAGGTCATTGGCTGTGAAGAATGGAAACAGTTTTTTTGGGAGGGGGGGGGGGGGGGGGTTGCAAATTTTTTCTTTCCTATGAATGTAATTTTGAACCCTCCAATCTGTTGCAGCTCTGCAAGAATTGGTGAAGCCACTGTTGGATGCCTATCCACTGGGACAAGATGTGGACAACAGAAATGGGTTCACAGGCTATGAACTTTTGAAGAAATTAAAGAGGAAAATTAAAGCTACTCCTACCACTGACACAAAGGTATATTATGTGACTTTTGGTAAAATCTGTGACAGTCTCTACCACAGTGGGTCACTTCTATGGGGGTTTCAGATCTGTTGGGGTTGTAGCTTTCTTTCCGCCGACCAAATGGCTTCCACCGTGTTCATCAGTTTCTTTTTCCATCTTGAGATGTTGGCAAAGGGTGCTTCTCCACCTTGCATGGTCATCTGTTCCAAGACCAGCATCTTATACCAACAACCTTAATGTCTCTCTCAACACATCCCCGAATCGCAGCCGTGGGTTAAGATGGATTAAGTTTTGTCATGAGTAGAGAAATACAGTAGATGATGGGATTGAAAAAAATAGATTGTTTCTTTTTGTCACAATTTTGTCATGGTTAATTCATCAGATCGGAAGAGATGATGACAGTAGAAAACAAGAAGAAGAAGACATGTGGAGACAGAAACTCAGTGAGGAGGCCATGTTTGAAATGGAAGAACACATGCCAAGATACCACAATGATGATGGTAGGTCACATATTACATCACTACGACAACAGTAGGTCATAGATAATATCACTATGATGATGGGAGTTCACAGATTATATCAGTATGATGATGGTAGGTCATAGATTATATTATCACTATGATAATGCTAGGTCACAGATTATTTGTATTTGTATTTGTATTTGTTTAACTCTTTAATCCCATTTGGGAAATTTGCCTTTGTGCCATTGCAGCCCAGTTATAACTGGAGCAGGCACGTCATCGCCACCACAGTGCAGCGCTGGTTGTTGTGGTTGGGGGGGGAGGAGGGGAGGGAATGGTAGGGATGAATTTTTATTGAATTTTGCCGGGGCAGTGGCCTGTTCGGCCTGCTCTTTTGGATTTCTAACTGCCAAGGTATCTTTAGCGTGCGCAACGTGCACACAGGCCCTCCGAATTTTTTCGTCCTTATCCGAGAAGACTAGGTACTCGATCCTATCCCCCTTTAGGATCAGGGACATGAAAATATGAGAAAAATCCCAAACTTCCAACATGCCTGCACCGGCCGGGTTTTGAACCCGGGACCCTTGGCATGAGAGGCGAGCACCTTGCCTCTAGACCACCTTGTCCCCTTATATCACTATAGTGATGATAACTGGTCACAGATTATATCATTATAAACAAAGCAGGCCGCAGAATGACCACCATGATGGCATGTTAATTTTTATAGAGTGGAGCCTGCTTAAACCGAAAGCAGATACTAAGAAGGTTCCCTTTATCTGAAAGATTCCCATGGTCCCACCATATTCTTTCTATATTTCTTATAAGTTTACATTTCTTCACATGTAAAGAAAAGCATGTAATTCCTTTTTGACCTAGAGATTTTTTTTCACTTACTCAATCAGGAGAGGGTGCCATGTCAAAAGTTCAGTGCTTTTGATGTGAAATAGAACAATCCCGCCTTGTTAATTTCATTCATGACTATGCAGGCCTACGTGATGGGGTTGCAGTTAAGGAGGGGAGACAATACAGTGCCATTGAACTGGCCGGTGAGGATACCAAAAAGAAAGGCGCCGCTGCTGCAAGCGGCATTTTTTTGTTTGTTTTTAAAGCAGTCAGCCTCCTGTCTTCTCACCATTCTGTGGGCTATTACGAATGTGTCATAGGAGTCACATCCACTTGTCCGGCAAGTTCAAATACAGGATACTTGAGACAACTGGTTGATCACCACCCACACTTTTGGCTGTTCTTTCAGGCCACTGTGCATAAACATGCATCTCATTAACATGCACACACATTATATGGAAATGGAATTGGACTGTTGGATACAGTGAGTCAAAGGGGGCTATAAAGTATAATTACCAAGGTGTCTTGTATTGTTTCCCTTTAAAAGACTAAAAATGGTGATTTTAGAACAATTACACTTTATCCAAAATGCTGTTGATATGAAATGCAGTTGTTGATCCCCTGAATTTAGGCTTAAGCAGGTCCCACTGCACATATTGTGTATATCTAAAATGTTGATGTAGAAAAAAGTTGTCTGGTGAAAGAGAAAATGCAAATCTCATGGAGGGCGAGTGATGTGCTAGACATTGATAAAGTTCACTTACACTGAACTTTTTTTCAGGAATTCTGTTGCCAAGCATCTGATTTATGACTGGCTACTGTGATTGCTTAACCCTCTAGGCTCCACCCCCATTTCTGCATGTGGCCAAATTCTGATTTCGTGAGAATTTGTTCTTATGGACATAATTAAGGGGTTTTTCATGATCATTTAGTTGATTTATTGTATACAGTCGACTCCACATACCATGAAGTGGCTGTACGTGATCTTCTTTTTGCATGATGTTTTCTTTTATCCCTTTCCCAATGCCTCATTTCCACGGGGAAAAAAACACTTAGCACGACATCTTGGAATCTTTGTGCGATCTCATTTTCATGACCGATAGAGGGAAAAAAATGCTTAGCTTGATTTTCCTAATCCATGTCATGGTCAAATGCACGCCGTCGTCTTTCGTAATCGCTGTTTCGCTACAGCTCGTACCTGCCATTGTTCTGTGTCTGTCTCGCCTTGCTTACACCTGTTGTGTCACATATCCAGTGTGCACTCGTGCCCCATGCATATGACTGCATGTGGTCGCTTTGTCCATTAGTGTAGGATTTTACAAATTTTATCTGCGGACATCACTGATTCCTAACACTCAGGCAAGCTCATTATCATTGCCATGTGTTATGCATCATGTGGACCGATAATGTAGTATAATGGTAAATAATGCATCAAATGTTATAAAATGTGTATGACCACTGATTTTACTCGGGTCGGACATTGGGGATGGAGGTTACAATAGGGAGAAAGAACAAATTGGTTACCCACATAGAGGTAACATGCGTGGCCATTTTTTTTTTAAAGTACGCAATAGAGATTCAAGCGTTTTCACGGAACACGGAGTAAAGACAGTTGGCGCCAGCAAGTGCATGAAGGTGTCAAATACCATGCTCACTCGGTCACCGTAGATGGGCAATGTTTATTGTGTTAGTTTAGGCTCGGCTCTACATGATGCCAGTGTGACCAGTGGGCAGGCGAAGAAGGGAGGGAGACTTGTCTATATATAGGTGTCGGGAATCCATTAATGCAACTTTCTGATTATGTCTTTGAAATGCTAGATTGGGCTGACCAGACTGCTTAAGAATTAAAGTGAAAATTATCTAAAAACTTTACGTTTTCTTTAGCTCTGTCGAAAATACTTCACATATACCTAGCCATGTCTTACAAAGTCGCGTTATATACAAGAGTAGCACATTTACCTTCATTTTCAGCACTAAATGGTTGGGGGGGGGGGGGAGGGGATGGGTTCATGTTTTTTTTGCCCCCACACAGTTGTGGCATTTTTGTGTGTGCACGCGTGCGTTTATCTGTTGAGTTTCTAAAATGTTGCGATAACCTCCCCGGTTATTTTATAAAATCATCCCATACCCTGTTAGTACTGCATGTAGTTGGAAGGTCTGGATCCAGCAAAAGTGTCTTTTTGGGTTTGATATCTTTATGTTGACTGTCAATTTTCATTTAGATGGATATAGTAATGTGTTTTTGCCTGTACTGATTATAATTGAAACAGAGCATTCTCTTGTTAAATGTTTTGTGCACCATCACTTTCAAAGAATATAAACATTTTTTTAAACCTAATACACGTAGCCCTACACACAAAAAATACCCCCTCCCCCTTTTACAAAAATCATAGTTTATTTATGCTTAGCATGATTTGATGGATTGCGCGATGTCATTTATCATGTCCCCGGACATCATGCTAAGCAATGTCGACTGTATATGGTAGAAAACACTAAAAACAACTTACTTTTCTCACACTGCGTTTTTGCGGGAACTGCAAATGAGTGATGAATGTTTGTGTGTCACTGATGATACATTATGGTGCCTAGAGGGTTAGGAGGCTTTTCTGTCTTTTATTCTTCCACGCATTTTGCAGTACAGTAGTCTCCGTCTAAGAACCCGGTGTAGCAGGCCAGATTATACCCCCGCAAGACTATACCCGTATATTCTGGGCTAGGCCAGTTTATACCCCAGGGTTTACTTTGGGCTAGGCCAGACTATACCCCAGGGTTTACTTTGGGCTAGGCCAGACTATACCCCCCCAGTCCAGATTATACCCCCTACATTTTTTTTAAAAACAAGTCAAGTCTACAGTTTATTTCAACTTTAGTTTGAATTGTTCAGTATCACTGTCATCAGGTATCATATTAAAGCATATATTCTTGACTCTTGTAAATTATGATACATTTAAGTGAAAATAAACATGCAGTAAAAAGCATTGATATAATAATAATAATAATGTATTGCATTTATATAGCGCATATCCATTTAAAATGCACTTTACAGAAACAACATGTCAACCACAGAGCAGAATGGAGCTGCGGGCGAAGCGCTCAACACACTGCACTGCTTCTTTCTCTCTCCCTGTCTCGCTCACTCTCTCTCTCTCTATCTCAGAGCAAATTGTAACGCAGCCTGTTAGGCGCAGTTCACAACAGTTCACAACTCACAGCAGTTCACAACTCACATCAGTTCACACAACACACAACTCAAATAATATTTGAATATTTATTAATAACAATATATATTTAACTAGCTGAGGCCCCCGGCCCTGGCCGGGATATTTCGGTTTGAATATTAGTTTCAGTTCTGGGTGGTTTTTATGGACCTGCTTCATCTTGCCTGTTCCTATTTGTTTACTTTATTTTTGTTTGTTTGTTTTTAATTAAGTCTTACTGCTCTACCCTTGTGAGTTGACACCCTGCGCGTCCCGTACAATAGCATGATTTGCGCACGGGTTAGTGTTTGATAGTGAACACATCGCAGAAAGTGATAACGAAACCTTAAAATGGCGAACCATGACTCGAAATAGATCTAAATGATGCCGAAACAATGAAAAATGAAACGTAGAAGCCTGAATATTTCATAATTTCTAATATAGCCCATGTTAATTTCGTATTGATAATATGCTGTTGTGCAAAGTTTGAAGCCTGAGTGTGATGGGGTTCCTGAGCCTGAAGTGACCAAAGTTTCGAGTTACCAAAATATCTTACTACACTCGCCCTATCTGAGCTGTAAAAATGACGAATCGGAAAACCTCGAACGGCCCATTTTGTTTTCCATTTTTCTAAATTTTTAAGGTTGTTGCATCATTAAAATGAATTTATACAAACCTTGCTCAGTCTTTGAACTACTTTCAGTAATTTTTTCATGGCTCTACGTTCAGTAGTTTTTTCAGCTATAGAGCACAACCGTCCAATTTTACCCAATTATATATATAGATAATGAATAATAAATTCTGGCGGGGGGGGGGGGGGGGGGGGGGGATGATATGGATAACTTTTAATAATTTCAATTTTCAATTTTGCCCGGGCAGCGGCCTTTCGGCCTGCTCTTTACGATTTCCAACTGCCAAGGTATCTTTAACGTGCGCAACGTGCACACAGGCCCTCCAAATTTTTTCGTCCTTATCCGAGAAGACTAGGTACTCGATCCTACCCCCCAATTGGACCAGGGACTTGAAAATATGAGAAAAATCCAATTTCCAACATGCCTGCACTGCCCGGGTTTAGAACCCGGGACCCTTGGCATGAGAGGCGAGCACCTTGCCTCTAGACCACCTTGTCCCTATACATACAAAAGGTTTGAAAATCCATTCAAATTGATATGATTAGACTTTAACACTAATTTTACTTGTGTCCGTTGGTATTATTATTGTTTTTTTTTTATAGTTAGTTGTCCATGAGTTAAACGTATATTGTATTTTTTTTTTCTTTGGCACCAATAACATATACTTAGTGGCAAGGTATGAAATAATCTTAAGACCCATAAGTGTAAAGTCATCTGAATTTTATATTAATTTTTGAAAATCAGAAATTTGCTTGATATGTCAGAACAATTAGATCTACATATAAAGTTACAATAATGCAGAGAGAAAAGGTCGGGAAAGAACACACAGTGAAAACAACAACAACAACATTTTAAAAATAGCCCAACTGACAGATGGTGCAATTCCACCATCCAGCAGACATTAAATACTTCACACGAAACTAAATACGTACTAAAATTGTTTCACATCATGAACTTATCCTGTCCTGCTCCACTTGAGACGTTACGGAATGCTAACCAGTAATATACAGTAATAGAAATAAGAACACGAAATCATCTTATTTACTCTTGAAAATAAAGAGAATATAATCAATATCAGAATCATCATCATCATCATCTTGGAATATTATAAAGATAAGAGGGAATGTGAAAATAACCTGCACATCATTCTAGAATCTATAAGCAGCAAAGTGTGTGTACCAACTACATGTATTATATGTAAAAAATGTGTTAAATCTTTTCAACTATTCAAGTAGAACTGGACAGAAAGTTTATTTAGTAAAGTAGCTTTGATAGTCGTGAAAACTGACAGATTAAATCCACTGAGACAACAGTGCACTGTAGAAAGTAATTACAGTATGTTTCGGCAAAAAAATCGATGGATCATGTTGTGTTAATATTTCTTGTTAGTAAATTCTTTGACAGCTTATTTGTAGAAAGGTATACATTTCATGTTGCTCATGGTTTAAGGCACTGGATTAGTTTGCAGGGCCTTTGAAGGATTGCAGTTATGTATTATTATTAATGCATGTGAATAAAGGTATGTCACTTGCGGGTGAAATAAAATTTTAAAAACTTAATGTTGTATCCTTGAATATTTTGCCTGAATATAGGAGTATAATCTGGACTGGTGGAATATAGTTTGGCCTAAACACCACAGTTTATTTCAATCATAGTTTAATTCATTTTTTTATCACTGTCAACGGGCACCATAGTAATACATACCTACAGTCTTGACTTCCGTATATCATAATACAATTCAGAGGAAAAAACATACATTATTATGTATTGATATGTTATGGGGTGAATACCCATTCAAACTGATATGATTCAACTTTAACCCTCATTTCACTCAGTTCGTTGTCATGTTGTGATTGTTTTTGCAGTTGGTTGCCCATGAGTAAAATTTGCACAGTATTGTTTGTTTGGCACTGACTTACACTTAGTCGCAATGGATGAAATAATTAACACACTCATAAAAATGAAGTTATTTTAGAATATTTTTGTGTGCGAATACACAGTTGTTAAATCCTCTGGCAAGGGACGTGTCAAGCTTAGGAAGGTAAAGACGGACAAGGTCTTTTTTTTTTTTTTTAATTTTACTTCACTTGCGAGTGACAAACCTTTATTCACTATAATACGTATGTTCAATCTTTCAAATGCCTTGCAAACTAATCCAGTGTCTTAAACCATAAGATACATGAAATGTACATTTTTCTACAAATAAGCTATCAAAGAATATTTACTAACAAGAAATACTGTTAATGCAACATGATCCATCGATCTAATTACTTTTTCCAATACACTACTTTTGTCTCAGTGGACTTACTCTGTCGGTCTACACAACTGTCAAGGCTATTTCACTAAACCTTTCTGTCCAGTTCTACTTGAATAGTTGAAAAGATTTAACACATTTTATATAAGTAGTTGATACACACATATTGCTGCTTATAGATTCTAGAATGATTTGTAGGCCTACACTGCCATTTTTACACTCCCTCTTATATCTTTACATTATTCCAAGATGGTGATGATGATTCTGATATAGATATTTCTCTTTATTTTCAAGAGTAAATAAGTTGAGTTCGTGTTCTTATTGTTATTATTGTATATATATTACTGGCTAGCATTCTGTAAAGTTTCAAGTGGATCTGGACAGGTGGAGTTCGCCAGGCGAAAAAAATTTAGTGCCTATTTAGTTTTATTTGAAGTGGATGATGGAATTGCACCATCTGTCAGTTGGGTTATTGTTTTTATTTTTTTTTTCTATGTGTGTTGTATTCCGGCCATTTCACTCTGCATCATTGTAACAAAAAATACAGTGCATGATTTACCCATGGCCAACCAATTATCAAAATATTATAATAATAATAATAACAAACACGAGTGAAATTACTGCGGAAGTCTAATCATATCAGTTTGAATGGATACTCAACCCTTTTGTATATCAATGAATTTTAATGCATAATTGTTTCCTCTAAAATGCATCATGATTAACAGGAGTCAAGAATGTATGTATGTACACCAATTTAAACTAAGGCTGAAATAAACTGTTATTATTATTTCCTCTAAATTGTACTATGATTTATGGGTGTCAAGAATGTGTTCAAGTATGAATTGATATGATTTCTGATGACAGTGATAAAGAACAGGCTGAAATAAACTGTGGTCTTGTCTTGTTTTTTTTTAAAAAGTAGGGGGTATAATCTGGACTGGGGGGATATAGTCTGCCCTAGCCCAAAGTAACCCCGGGGTATAAACTGGCCTAGCCCAGAATATACCCCGGGGTATATTCTGGGCTAGGCCAGTTTAACCCCGGGTATAGTCTGGGCGGGGGGTATATTTTGGCCTGTTACACCGGTCAACGGGAGACAGAAAAAGCGGGTTCTTAGGCGGACCGGGCACTTAAGCGGATATCAAAAGATGCCACTCATATTTGACTTCCCGTGTTCATTGCTTATCCCCCTTGATTGCTCAGACCTGGGTCATGACCTCGTAATGAAAATTAAACGTTGAACATTTAAAAGAATTTTTTTTTTTTTTTTGTGAATGGTCAAAGTTAGGACTTATGGCTAGCAGAATGCTCTTTTCTTGCAGTGATGATTGTGTAACGAATGCAATCTTTCAGACTGAACAATCAAGTTGTGAATCACAGATGCCGATTTCAGACAACAAGAGGCCCAGTGATACCCTGTGTAATAACCACAATCAGCCACAAGTACATATGTGCCGTGCAAACCAAGCACGTGGTCAGTTACGTATAAAATTCTGCCCCTCAAATCAGACAACAATAGATGTTAGGTAATGACTATGCTAATTTAGTCTAGGAGTGGCCTGCTTGCACACGAAAGACGTAACTGGGCTCCATCCTTTGTACGGTTCGCCTCCCCCTACCTTCCCTCCACCCGTTCTTTTTCACTGTACTGTGTGGCTTTGTTCTATCCCGTCTACTTGAAAGAGAATTTTGCGTAATAATATGGACATTTTACGTAAAAGTGTGCTCGTCTCTCAGTCAAATGCCGGGTTCTTAGGCGGATTTTTCATTTCAGAGCGGGTTCTTACGCATGTAAATTACAGTGAAAAAATTCGGTTTCGCAGCAACAGCGGGTTCTAAGGCGGCGAGTTCTTAGACGGAAGCTACTGTATTATGTCTTGTTCTTTCATTACATACATGTGTACTGTTCTGTGGAAACCAGATTACTTTACATTATATTGCTTGTTTTTTTAAGAATTATTTTTCATTATGTTGGTATGATTTTATTCTGTTGGTAGATTACCATCAAGAGAACACTCAAGAATCTTTTGACGAGTGGTCGGAGAGGTTAAGACGAGATTATTCATCAAAACAAGAGAGAAACAAACATCACTTCTGGCGGGATAAAAAACGTAAGGTGGACCCTGAGAATGATCATGAGAGTAGCCGTAAGAAATCACGTCAACAGCAAAGTGAAGATGAAAAGTTGAAAAAGGCCAGGGAAGAAATGAGAAAACAATATAAGGGTGATGGTGAAGAAACCAGAAAGGAAAGACTGCTTTCGAAGAAGACACGATATGAAACCAAATTCACACAGCTTGTGGGAAATCTACATGGGAAAACACTGACATTTGCATGTATACCATGGCCTTGTGTTGATCTCAACTCTGTAGCTGAAATTCTTTTCTGTGATTTACCAAACAAAGACAGTGTACCTTATCGCAAGTACTTACGAGCTCAGCAAGTGCGTTGGCATCCTGACAAGTTTACACAAAAATTTGGAGATTTTCTTCATCCGGAACATGTCACTAAGATAATGTCCAGAGTAAAGGCTATCTCACAAATACTCAATCAAATTAGTAATGAAAATGCCACTTGCAGTTAAGGACTGAATTTATATTATATATTCATAAGATTGTTTGTTGATTTAGTTTCTTGTAAATAAATGAATGTTGATGTTCACTGGGTTCTTTCATGTCATTTTATTATCGGGAGTAACTTTGGAATGAACAGAAAGAGAGATTTATACTCAGAAAGTTTGAGAAACAGATGAATATGCTAGACAGAGAAATCAGATGACTGAAATAAAAAAGGTGTGAAAAAGATATGCATACAGTACAGTATGTATTGAGGAACAGTGAGTGTGAGAGCCAGAGATAAAACATGCACCTAAGGCAGGAAATTATGTTAACTGTGTAGTCAAAATTGGGTATTACAATACAACATACATGTATGTATCTTCAGTGAGTTGCAGATCTGTTCAAGTTCAATTTTACAATAAAAACGAGGGTGTTTTTGTTTTTTTTTTTAGTTCTCCAGTTTGTCTCAGCATTTCCAAAACCAGATTATTCCACAGTACCAAATAAGGTGATAACCCTTGTTTACTTACACTGTACAAGGCAGAAGCTGAGAATGATGGTGAGAGTAGCCATAAGAAATCACATCAACAGCAAAGTGAAGATGAAAAGTTGAAAAAGGCCAGGGAAGAAATGAGGAGGAAACAACATATAGGTGACGGTGAAGAAACCAGAAATGAAAGACTGCTTTCAAAGAAGACACAATATGAAACCAAATTCACACAGCTTGTGGGAAATCTACATGGGAAAACACTGACATTTGCATGTATACCGTGGCCTAGTGTTGATCTCAACTCTGTAGCTGAAATTCTCTTCTGTGATTTACTAGACAAAGACAGTGTACCTTATCGCAAGTACTTACGAGCTCAGCAAGTGCGTTGGCATCCTGACAAGTTTACACAAAAATTTGGAAATTTTCTCTATCCAGAACATGTCACTAAGATAATGTCCAGATTAAAGGCTATCTCACAAATACTCAATCAAATTAGTAGTGAAAATGTCACCTGCAGTTAAGGATTGAATTTGTTATATTATATTGTTACTGCTGTATGATAATAGCATGTTAGACTTATGTCAAAAGGCTGCCGAGGGTTCATTGCTTTCCTGAGCATGGGGGCTATCAGATATTATAGGAAAAGAAATATGTCAATAGGAAAATGCAATAATCCAATATAATCAGAATGGCACATTCTTGATGATCGATAGGAAAAGAAACAGTTTTTTCTCAATATCTCAAAAGTGTCAAAAATTTCTTTTGCCATTTCTCAGGAAAGAGAGGTGAGAGAGACCTTAACACAGAGAGAGAGAGAGAGAGAAATCACAGACAGACACAGAAAGAGATGGACAGGCAGCTCTACAGATTTAAGACCAAACAAAATACACTGCATTCATGTATACCAAGCCATTATTATTATCATAGGTACTGCTTTTGGCTCAGTCTCCACTCACTGGGAGTCACACCCAGCTTTACTGATGGGATAGAAGGCCACTTATTATTGTCTGTACCGTTATGAACATCAACCAGCAAACCCTTAGATATAGAAGCAGCAGTTGGTGCAAGAAGGTGGGAAGCCAACAGAAAAAAAAATTCAGCATATAAAAATTGACTGGAAGTAGTGGAAGTCGGTAAAAGTTAGTGTGCCCTCTGATTTTCTCAGAACCCTGTTAGTGTTATTAGTTATGTTGATGTTATTCCAGTAGCTTGCTGATCTATTTTAGGTTTACATGCAGGCATAGTCCCAGATAGCAACCCTACAGAAATCCGACATGAAGGATTGAGGTCAAGAAGGCTGTTAGTTATAGGGATGGCACCTTTTTATAAGTAGCTGTGCTGGTTATGACATTTTGCCCACATCATTTTCATGTAGGGAACCCGCCCCTATGATAATCCTACCAATCTTACGGAAACCTTACACAAATGTCCATCAAATTGACGTAGGGATGCTCTGCACATATTGTGGAATTTTCTTTGCTTTTTTTTTTTTTTGCCTCTAGATCTGTGTGGCTCATGCTTTCAATTTTGTTTCTTACTTGATTGTTTTAAAACACGACTGCTTATCGATCGCTCTTGCATATTTTTAACAAGTGCGCCGTATTTCGTGACCTTTTCACGTTTGAGTTAATCACTCATTACACTCATTCACAACAGACCCTGGGAAATCTAATGTAGGGTGGGAATTAGGATCAATGAGTGTAATCTACACACTATAGCACCAACCTTTTTGCGTTTTGAGTTAATCGATGGTAATTGATACTGATACATTAGGCTACACTCATTCACAGCTGACTTTGGGAAATCCGATGTGACGTAGAGCAGGATCAATGCATGTCAATCTACAAACGGTTGCACCACAACAAAACTGAAGCATATTGCATAATTTTCCATTTGGCGTCATCATCAAAACAGATAAATTTAAGTACAGTAAAATTTGCTGTTTCGGACATTTTGGTTGGTACATGTGTAGGCCTATTCATCACCAAACCTAATGAATTCTGGAGTTTATTCTGGTCCGAATACGTACAATGTTAGGACCACAAAAAATAGTAATATGTGAAGGCAATTCCCAAGTCGTGTGAGAACGACGAAGTAATGGGTAAATGACACTGACACTGACAATGAGGGGTAGCTGTGCATCTTAAAATTCCTCTCTGCATAGTGCATGCCATTACTTCCATAGCTTGTTCGGATTTATGTCACCGCCGCTGTTCGTAGAAACCTAGCATGTTATTCAATGTTAGCCACTATGGGTTTTTGAAAAATCAGTGAAGTGGGAACGAAAGTGGTTGGTGGACGCTTCTGGTGGTGGGGTCTCCTCCTGCCTATCGTCTTGATTTTTCCTAGCTCACTGAGACCGTTATCGCATTGACACCAGCTTTCTCCAAACTCAAACAATTGGTGCGGGGAACTGACTTTTACAGACTACACCCATGTTAGGTTTATATAAATGCTTATAAACATAAGCAACAACAAAACAAAACAAAAAACTATACATGAACAAAATTTGTTGCCAAATAAATTACATGTATTTCTTTTAAATCCCTTACATGTCAATTCACGTGTTGTTGGCCTCACTAGATCAGGAGATTGGCTGATACAGTAGTAATCTTGTTACAATCTTCGAAACTGAAAGTTAACGGTTTTGTGAAAGGTTGTTGTTTGGTCTAAAAACATCTAATTTGAATGTAATAAAATATAATGAATGTAGATGTAAAGTTCTTTACTATTATGTTATGTACCGTTATGGTTAATCAGCATTTCCAGATTTCATTACCTTTGACATGGTCAGAAACATGATTATTACATTCAGTTACCTTAAGATAGTAATGAATATGAACTTGTGCATTCAGGTCACGCGTGATATCAGAACAAAACTGATAACACATTATCATCTAAGAACCATGGGCGCCTGCACTGGAAAGTATGCATTGGTGGAAAATGTAGGTTCACAAAACGAGTGATATGTAAATTGGAGAAAAATGAAAAGACAGAAAGAGACCGAGAGCTTCGGACAGACAGCCAGACAAAACGAGAGAGAAAGGGGACGTTGGGGAGGGGGGGGGGGGGCAGAGACACAAATAAAGTGAGGAGAAGAAGAAGTGTACAGACAAAACAAATGAGGTAAAAAAATGTTCACCTCGGGGATAAAATTGAATCTGCACAATGCCATGCGGGACAGAGAGAGAAAGAGTGGCTGACATGAATGAGGTACAGTAATGCCCTAGGCAAAGCTGAATCTGCATCATATTGTTCTGTACTTCTCCTATAGTAATAGTGGATATCCATAAATCAACAACTTCTACACATCCCGCCATTCTCTGCCGCACCAGTTCGGGAAATACTCCCTGGAGCTACATGTACATACACAGCCATGCTACACGACATGTCCATGTTCCTACAAAAGGAAATGGGGCTGCGACCGCAGTGGGTAGTGGAATCATGAAGTTAAAGAGTTATAAGGAATAAATTTCGTGTATACTCTGTTTCATCCCGTCAAATGCAGCTTCTGGGTTCTGGGTTCTTCTAGTCACATTAAAATTCACCAAGATAAAGAACATACAATCGTGTACCAAATACACTGTACAGGGTAACGGTCAGAAAATAGCCCCAGTTGTTGTTGCATTCTATCAATTACTGAATTAGAAAGGCGTCTTCATGCGTCTCTTAAACATTTCAATGTTTTGCATAATCTTAAGTTTTGGTGACAAGAATTCCAGGTCTTCGGAGAAAGAGAGAGGTCAGGTTTCACCTTCACCTGATAACACAAACTCTAAATATAATTTCTTTATTTAAATCTTTCTTCATCTGTTTTGGCAAGGAGCAGCCGCCCACTTGTAAGTCAAGGCGTTACTGCAGGGAAGGAATAATGCTTTGTTTTACATGTGTTGTGGTTCTAAGTGTCCAACCAGCACAGTGGCACTGTTATATCAGAACTGAGACTTGAATCCCCGTCAGGTCCTTGATGAGTGAGTCTCTTAACAAAACAACATCAGGGAAATTTGTTATGATCTTCTTCCTAAAGGGATTTGAACCGAGAACATCTCGCAGCCTGGTTAAGTTCTCTAGCTACTGAATCATTGCACTGACGCTGCTTTGCACTGAAAATCACAAAATGCATAGCTGGTCATAGTGTTAGCCTAGCCGCGCACCAGCCGATTCAGTTCGGTGGATCAGTTGATTGGTGATGTCACAACGTTGACTTTCAGAGAGAACTAACCGGACGGTTGGTGCGCATGATCTCATTGTAACCCAATGTCGTGGGGTCACCATTCAACTAGTCGGCAACTGTGTTGTATATGCTACATATTATGTAGCTGGCCCGCTGACTCGGGGAAGACACAGATGTGATTTTTCACTGTACCGGTAGAGTTTCGATCAGCAATGTGTAAATTGAGGCGCAGAACGAAATATCCTGTCATATATTATTTTTGTTAATTCTACTCGAAGGAAATGCGTCGTTTTTTATTTTTGTTTTTTTACCCGACACAAAATGTCACAACACTTTTTTCTGTTCAACTCAGTTGAGGCTCAAAATCAACGAAAATACATGTATTTTTAAAATGTAGCGAACTTCAAGACCTTTTAAAATAATGCCCACATACCCTACTCCTTTACACCTTTCTATGCGTCATACGATATTTTGTAGAATTTAAGGCTCAGCGGTTCAAAAGCCTTTCATGTTTACATTGGAGGTCTTACTTCTTTTATTGATTTTGTACGGTGATCCGTTTCACTCACACACCCAAAGCGAAAAGCACGCGTTTCTCTCACTGAACAAAAGTACAGCTCTGGAACAAATAAAAATAAAATTAATAAATAATAAACCGGAAAACTTTGGGGTTGAGCAAATGGCTTGACACAAAGTTGAAATCTGGCAATGAAAAAACGAGTACCGTACCGGTATGTTTCGGAGGCCTACCGATAAGTATAAAAAAAATATCAACAAGTGAACTGTATAAAATTAAAGGAATATCGTCGCCTTAGTACATGTATTATATTGTCCTAGCTCAAAACCTAGAAGAATGCACTAAGGACAAAATAATACTGAAGCGACGATAATAATAATCAATATTCAATTTTCTCTTGAAATTGATTTTTGAATATCCAAGTCAGTTGTTTCTTAGCCCCTAACTTAGCGTTTTACAGCAACATAAAAAAAAAGGCCAAATTTCAAGAAGATTAGGGAAGTGGTGTACAGTGGCAAACAAAAGTAAACATTAAAACACATCGAAAAACGACGAAAGTCGAAAGGCATCCTTAGGTTTAGTTTACTTCTTGAATATCGGTAGGAATACGTCACAATAGATAACCTCTTTTATCAGATATCAAGGAGGCTTTCGGCTTAAACCCTACATGACAACAGACCAGTGGTAAAGAGATATTTCCTTTTCACTTTCGTCTACCTGTTAATTGTCACAGATTGTCGGTGAAGAAAGGTCAGACATTGACCTGACATTTCAAAGATGGAGGCATCAGCTGTGAAGAGTCTGGCCTAGTTCACCAGCGATAACAACAAAAATACCAATATCGCATACTACGACTGTGGTTTCATTGATGTGGAATTATCAAACCACATGGAGCGAAACTATGATATGGATATGTTCTGATATCAGCATGTTCCTCGGTTGTTGCTGACACTTTTCGTTGTTGATTTTTTTGGTGGGTCTTCATGCAGGCTCTTCATTTTTTAATATTTTTTTTCATCCGTTACTGGTGATATTATCTGTTTTATTACATTATCCCTATTTCGTGGATATTTGACAGGTTTGGGAAACGAAATTCTATTCCTCTATTACTACTAACACAATCAAACGTGGAATTTATTTGATGTTGCTTTTTCAAATGGATAGTAAACAATTGACCGAGTATTTCGTGGATATTTGACAGGTTTGGGGAACGAAATCTATTCCTCTATTACTACTAACACAATCAAACGTGGAATTTATTTGATGTTGCTTTTTCAAATGGATAGTAAATAACTGACCGAGTCCTGAAAGTGCTCGCCGAAGTCAGCGCGACGCTGTCAGGGATCATTGACGAGAGGTACTACCGACAAGGAAGAGAAATTTGCCAGGTGAACACAGTCCTGGTGAGCTCAGTAGATCTCTCCTGGTAAGACTTCTGTTGTTTCTCAAAGTTGTTTTTTCTTTGGGTTGGGGGGGGGGGGGTGTTTCACTTCTTAAAACTTTTAAATGTAAGACGTAACGCATTTGTGAAGGCGGCAAATCACCAGGTCATGAGCTTAAATACTTCAATGTGTTCATTTTATGTACCATCAAGAGATAATAGAATGAACTTTACATTTTAAGATTTAGTGATATATTCTTTGTCCTTTGGAATTTAGCAATAACAATAATATGAAATTTAGTCATTCAACATCCACACACACGTACAACACACACATATCGCGCACAGAGACACTTTCACAGAGAACATCACGTCACCAAAGAGGCCGTAATATGTTGCTAGGTCAAGGCCACGCAACAAAGTTATCAGTCAGTTGCCCCTGACAACACTCTTGAAGATAACACTAGAGAGATCATCAGCTGGTCTCTCTTTGATATAAATGTCAAGCTTGTCCCCATCCCCACTCCCTCAGCCCCCATTAAAAAATGACATAAACTGTCAGCTTTTTGGTTGGTGATGGTGGTAGTAATGTGTCTGCTTATGTACATGTATAAGAGAGAGAGTACGTGTGTCTAAGCTGATAAGGTCGATACTGTTCGAACAGCAAAGGATTATAATTATACATGTACATATAATTATACATAGGCCTACATGTAATATAATTCCACATGCAGTGGTTTAAAACCACGGTAGAAAACAAGATATGGTGCAAAACCCCTATTTTCTATCGTGCACCACGGTTCAACGGCAGTATGAAAAAAAAAAAAAGAAATGTGTTCCATTAACATTTCAGACTTTGTTGGCTAGCAACGCACTGAGAAAACTGTGTTTCTCCTCTGTTTTAGTGTGTGGTAGTTAAACGGGACCTTATACGCATTAGTGAAACGGAAACAAGTCTATTTCGTTAGTTGATTCAAACGAAGTTCAAGACTGACTTAAACAGGCTTGACTCAAAGTTTTCTAATGCAAAGGGCGCAAATATTAGCAACAACAACAAGGAAATGACAACAACACAACACCAATATTGACAGTTACAAGCAGACTAACCACCAAACTATAACCTATAGTTACACATGTAAGATTAGACCACTATCAAGCAATAATATTGGCGGCAACTATACTGTCACAAATCCCAGACTGGGAGATGTAATGATTATAACAAGACAACAATCACGAACGAACAAGTTTAACACTTAACAGAACAACCCATCAGACTCACACATTTATTAAACATAATTATACAGATAATAGCGCAATTACATACATTATATTATTGAATTAACTGCCGTACAACGGCCTTATTCCCACATGCACTCTTCCTCGGATCCACAACCCGGTAGTTACTTCCTAAAGACACTTCGGCCTCAGCCTCTCCCCTCAGGGTCTTAATAGCACATTAATAATTCACTGGCACCGCAGTCTCTCAATATCACCTTCCTATTGCCATAACACCTTAGCATTCCACTAGCACCTCCGCAGGGCAATAGCACATTATCATTTCAATAGCCCATCAACATGGCAATAGTACATTATCATTTCAATAGCCCATCAACATGGCAATAGTACATTATCATTTCAATTAGCACTTTCACGCTCATATCTACGTCCCTGTCCGTGGCCAGACTGCCACGACTTTATGTGCCTCTACTGTCCTGCACCGACAGCCTCACTCTTGGCCTATGTGTGGCCTCCGGCCCTATGCTGGCCTATCCCCTGTGCTCACCGAGGTGGCTCTTCGGCCCGTCCCCGACACCTACAAGAATAACATTACATTGGTATAATACCATACCATTTCTATTCACTCCACCTCTCCTTACAACCCATGAAGCGTACACACAATAGTTCACATTTCACTCACCAAACATCTAACGGTAACACACCTCCATCGTAGTACACAATACTCACTCGTGCTACAAATCCATGAACTCAACTTTCATCTATCGCTCATGGCGCACATTGCTATATCCAATATCAAGGACTTCCACATTCCTCACATATACTTATTTACATCATGGTAATAGACGAATATAATACATCAATCATAATTATCAATCATCGTTTCACCTACCAGTCATCACTGGAAAAAACTCTCTCACTAGTCTTCCGACTGCTCCCCTTATGTTCACCCACTGGGCTTTCTCTTGCGTCCGCTCTTTAGGACGTTCTAACTTGCAGTGATAGTAATACAGCGCTCTCGCCTCATTCAGACCCCCACCACTCATAACATGCACGCTTTCCCTTACTTGTCTACGTGCGTTAATTTTACTCTCCTCCTTTCCCCCCGTAATTATTAACTATCGCTCACTCCACTCGTGACATCATCCCCCACCCCAAAAAAATTAATGCAATTAATTTCAAATCGCATCAAGATGACTGTCAACGAGTGAGCGTGAGCAATACCTACATTAAAAATGACCTACCAATGCCCCTAGCACATAAAATACCGGAATCAGGGGAAAATATGGGGATCAATATGCCCTGCACTATGCATATATGTATCACATCATCAATAGCTAACTAAACACAATACCTAATACAGAATCAAAAACCAATCAACCTATCAACCATTCTTCATATCATATTTATAATGTCAATATTTTAAAGTCGACGACTCGTTCAGACAGATCCTGTCAATGTTCCTGTCCTCCGATGTATAAGCTCCTGAACTCTTCCCCTAGGCTCGACTAAGGTAGTCGGTGATATGATTGCTGGTTCCTGGAATTGGTTGAATAACGAAGGTATACGGCTGCAAAGCCAATGCCCATCTAGACAAGCGTGGGCTGGACGAACGATTCTTCGACAAAAACGTTAGTGGCTTGTGGTCTGTCTGGATACAGAATTCTCGTCCCATGAGATAACGTCCTAATTTCTGGACGGACCACACAATGGCAAGACACTCCCGCTCTATCACAGAATACTTTCTTTCTCTCTGCAATAACTTCCTACTGACATAACATACAGGATGGAAACATTCGTTCTTCTCCTGTAGAAGACAAGCGCCGACACCAGAGTCCGACGCATCCGTTCTGATGATAAAATTAGATCGAAAATCGGGTAATATCAGAATGGGTGACGATGATAATGCTGTCACCAAATTATCAAATGCTGTCTGACATTCAGACGTCCACTGGACCTTATCGGGTTGTCCCTTCTTAGTAAGGTCAGTAAGAGAAGATGACAAGGAGGAAAAATTTGGAATGAACTTTCTGTAATAATTTAAAATTCCCACTAAGCTTCTGACTTGTTTCTTTGTTTTAGGGATTTGCAACCCTACTAATTTGTCAATTTTTGTTACTTCAGGTCTCTGAACACCTCTACCCACGATATGCCCTAAGAATACTATCTCTGGACATGCCAAATCCATCTTTGCGGGTTTAGCAACCCAAAATGACGTAATCGTTTAAAAATTACTGTTAGTGTCTGAATATGTTCAGACCATGACGACGTATGACACGCTCCACTGGCTTCGTCTGAGCATACAGATACTCTGGTCTCTCATAAAATCTCTGTAGCATATTAACATGGAAAACCTTACTCGATCCATCAATGTGGATAGCGTAATCTACCTTTGAAACAACTCGCTCAATAACATAAGGACCTTTCCATGTCATCAGTAACTTATTATGGTCCGTAGGTAATAACAATAGGACCTTGTCTCCTGGCTTAAAAATTCTCAGTTTGGATCCTCTATCTTTATAGGCTTTTGCTCTTTTCGAAGCGATACTAGACGCTTCTTCTGCTATAGTGCGCGCTGAAGATAATCTTTCTCTTAAATCAACAAGGTCTATCGAAACCTTTTTAAACGGTTCCGAAACCGTGGGGATCTTTTGAAGAGGAGCCTGGGGTGTACGACCCTTATGCGTCGTCTTTTGGCACGCACTGCACTGCTTACAATATAATCGTACATCTCTGTCGATGGATGGCCAGTAAAAATTCCTAAGAACCCTTTCTTTGGTTCTAGCTATTCCCATATGACCCGCTAATGGGACATCATGTGCCAAATGCAATACTGTTGCGATTAGCAACGCTGGCACAACGACCTGCTTTAAAATGGATGCCCCCGTTACATAGTTGCGGAACAGAATGCCCGCCTGAATAACAAAGGAAGACGACCCGTTCTTATATTTCCTCGTTTTCTCCGTTCGCGCTGTCACAAATCCCAGACTGGGAGATGTAATAAGTTATGACAGGACAACAATCACGAACGAACAAGCTTAACACTTAACAGAACAACCCATCAGACTCACACATTTATTAAACATAATTATACAGATAATAGCGCAAGTACATACATTATATTATTGAATTTAACTGCCGTACAACGGCCTTATTCCCACATGCACTCTTCCTCGGATCCACAACCCGGTAGTTACTTCCTAAAGACACTTCGGCCTCAGCCTCTCCCCTCAGGGTCTTAATAGCACATTAATAATTCACTGGCACCGCAGTCTCTCAATATCACCTTCCTATTGCCATAACACCTTAGCATTCCACTAACACCTCAGCAGGGCAATAGCACATTATCATTTCAATAGCCCATCAACATGGCAATAGTACATTATCATTTCAATAGCCCATCAACGTGGCAATAGTACATTATCATTTCAATTAGCACTTTCACGCTCATATCTACGTCCCTGTCCGTGGCCAGACTGCCACGACTTTATGTGCCTCTACTGTCCTGCACCGACAGCCTCACTCTTGGCCTATGTGTGGCCTCCGGCCCTATGCTGGCCTATCCCCTGTGCTCACCGAGGTGGCTCTTCGGCCCGTCCCCGACACCTACAAGAATAACATTACATTGGTATAATACCATACCATTTCTATTCACTCCACCTCTCCTTACAACCCATGAAGCGTACACACAATAGTTCACATTTCACTCACCAAACATCTTACGGTAACACACCTCCATCGTAGTACACAATACTCACTCGTGCTACAAATCCATGAACTCAACTTTCATCTATCGCTCATGGCGCACATTGCTATATCCAATATCAAGGACTTCCACATTCCTCACATATACTTATTTACATCATGGTAATAGACGAATATAATACATCAATCATCGTTTCACCTACCAGTCATCACTGGAAAAAACTCTCTCACTAGTCTTCCGACTGCTCCCCTTATGTTCGCCCACTGGGCTTTCTCTTGCGTCCGCTCTTTAGGACGTTCTAACTTGCAGTGATAGTAATACAGCGCTCTCGCCTCCTTCAGACCCCCACCACTCATAACATGCACGCTTTTCCTTACTTGTCTACGTGCGTTAATTTTACTCTCCTCCTTTCCCCCCGTAATTATTAACTATCGCTCACTCCACTCGTGACACGCGCCTCCTCAAAACATGGACTCAATGATGGGTCCTCCTTTTGTAATGTCGCCAAGCGCCCTGGTGTGATATCCAGGTTGACCGCTGGCGTTGCCAAAGGTCTAATCTTACTTCTATCACGTACCTGTCGACGTGTCTCGACTGCGGCACAAAAGTCAATACCTTTTGATTGTGACCATGCCTGCACATTCTCCTCGGAAGGGGAAACTACCCGAGATACATTACCAATGATGAGCTGGGCGCCTGGAAAGCAACCAACGACTGCTTCGACTTCCCCGCTAAGGAAAGGTGTATCTATCACTATTCTTGCCATGGGTAATTTCTCAATGGCCCCTGAAAATTGGATGCACGGGACAGTCTCACCTGTAAGCTGTGAATCCCGAATGCAGTCCCTATGCACTCCCACAACGGTAGATCCAATATCTCGTAAAACCGAGACCGGTTCGTCTCCAACAAACCCCGGATAAACCCTAAGACCACCTCCTGTATGACATGAATTTATAACGGGGATCTTTCTCCCACAAGGTAAAACACCGGAAGATAATAACTTCTCACAACTGGGACACTTAGAATACTGTCCGCCTCCGTTGTCCGATGTAACACACGCAGCCGCATGATGAAATTTATTAGGGGAACATGGATTGGAGCCACTGCGATTGTCATCCACGTTCGCCGCTATCCTACCTGCAGGGCAATTCACGCTGATGTGATCTGCTCTTCCGCAGTTCCAACACTTCGCGGCCCTACAATCGCGTGAAAAATGCCCCACGCGTCCGCAAGTCCAACATTCCGCTCCCTGTGCTCCGCTAGACCTGGGTCCCCGTGACCCATCGCGACCGGAACTAAAGTCCCTATGCCGTCGGTCATCGGCAAAGGTCACAAATCGCCCTCGGCCATTACCGCGACCTAGCCCTCCTGCTCGGTCAAACTTACCGGATCCATATGCAGGTGATTGGTGATACCCCCTACGTTGCCCCTGGGCTTGCCCATTATAGGCACCACGCTGACGCGACCTGTCTTTATGTCCTGCCGGCGACCCCTCAACCACGGCGACGTAACCAGCATCCTGTACGTACGCCCTCGCGACTGGTTTGGACGGATGTGCCGTACGGTATGCTTCCGCCAACTTAGACGCCTCCTGCACCGTTGCGGGTTCGTTTTCTTTCAGGAAAGCCACCAGATCTTTATGGCACGACGCGTAGAGCTGGTCACGGATCATTAGGTCTTTCAATTTAGCAAAATCCGCGCCCACATGCGCCAAGTCCATCCAGTTCGTGAAATATTCTGTTAGTCTCGCGACGAAGGCAGCAAAGTCCTCCCTGGTATCCGCACGTGCTCGCCTAAACTGCTCCCGGAAGTATTCCTCGGTACGCGCAAATCGGCGAAGCAGCAAAGACTTCAGCTTATCATAATCATGTACGTCTTCGCGCTGTAGCTCTTTAAAGTAGGTTAACGCTCGCCCCTGCAACAAGGAAGCCAGGTACATGGACCATAATTGTTTATTCTCGCCCCATTGCAGTTGTGCGTTCAGTTCGAACCTGTAAAGGAAGGCGTCTATGTCGTCCTTCCGGTCGTCGAACGTAGGCAGCTTAATCCTAACACCACTTTTGTTTTGCCCCTGCCGCTCAACTGTTTCTGTTGGCGCGTTCTTCTTGATTTCCAACTCCGCGATTCTTACTCGCGTCTCTCTCTCCTGCTGCTGAGCTTCTAATTCCTTTAACTTTAACTCCCTCTCCTGCTCCTCTCGCTCTCTATCCTTAGCACGCTCATCGCGCAATTCTGCCTGCTGCTCTTTAATCCAGCTGCGCAGCTCCTCTCCCTCAAGGCCAAGTTCCGTACCCAATTTCATGAGCTCACGGAGATCCGCCATTTCACAGATTTATGGTTATGGTATGTATTATGAGAAAGACCAACCTGTCGGTATGATCACTAACGACACGACCAGAGACCTAAGATCACACCAGATATAACAACACCCACTTGTCTCAAATACAATTCAGAAACACACACACCTAACCGAACAATTTATAGCATACTGTCTAACTAATTCTATGTTCATACAATGTATAGCACTATTAAATAACAAAAGAGAATAGAAAAGACAAGATGAAGAAATTCAGTAGAAGGACCACAAGGACATCAAAGAACAACGAACCAGACTAGGACAAAGACCTAAAAAAGAAAATATAATGGGGAAAAAATGCAACCTAACTACGCCGATTACACTACAAGGTACGAACAAGAACAGAGTCTGAAAAAAAAGAACGTATCTACAGATAGGTAAGAGAGGGACAAGAGAAACGTCTTCCTAAAACAACGAGGAAGATGGAACGCCACAATCTAAACAAAAATACAGGTCCCTATAGAACTGTTCACCGTGATGAACGCGGTTCCAAGTTTAGCCCACCTCCCGAAGAGGATAAACTACGCTCACCACAGCAAACCCGCGCCACCGCCCGTACAATCAATTACAACGAAAACAGCAAAAACAGAGAAAAAGACATGTTAAGGAACAGCCCCCAATCCAGGGTACAAAATTTCAGTTTCACTTAACTTTCCCCTAGACTTAAGTTCCTCCCCTTTCTCGGAGCTCTGGCTGCTTGACCTCTACAGGCTGGCACACACACTCTCTCTGCAGAAATTTAAGTACACATTAATACATATTCATCAAAATACATGCATCAATACATATTCATAAATATACATAAATCATACCATCATGAAATTTCCATTCATCCCACGAACAAAGACAGCACAAATTCCTACCACAAGATAAGTACTACGTGGACAAAAACTAAAGTAACAAATGCCCACTGACAAATACCTACTAACTAAATATTACGAAAATGGACGAGTCACAACGGACGAGCTCCCAGTGTCACAACGGACGAGCCCCCAGTGTCACAAATCCCAGACTGGGAGATGTAATAATTATAACAAGACAACAATCACGAACGAACAAGTTTAACACTTAACAGAACAACCCATCAGACTCACACATTTATTAAACATAATTATACAGATAATAGCGCAATTACATACATTATATTATTGAATTTAACTGCCGTACAACGGCCTTATTCCCACATGCACTCTTCCTCGGATCCACAACCCGGTAGTTACTTCCTAAAGACACTTCGGCCTCAGCCTCTCCCCTCAGGGTCTTAATAGCACATTAATAATTCACTGGCACCGCAGTCTCTCAATATCACCTTCCTATTGCCATAACACCTTAGCATTCCACTAGCACCTCCGCAGGGCAATAGCACATTATCATTTCAATAGCCCATCAACATGGCAATAGTACATTATCATTTCAATAGCCCATCAACATGGCAATAGTACATTATCATTTCAATTAGCACATTCACGCTCATATCTACGTCCCTGTCCGTGGCCAGACTGCCACGACTTTATGTGCCTCTACTGTCCTGCACCGACAGCCTCACTCTTGGCCTATGTGTGGCCTCCGGCCCTATGCTGGCCTATCCCCTGTGCTCACCGAGGTGGCTCTTCGGCCCGTCCCTGACACCTACAAGAATAACATTACATTGGTATAATACCATACCATTTCTATTCACTCCACCTCTCCTTACAACCCATGAAGCGTACACACAATAGTTCACATTTCACTCACCAAACATCTTACGGTAACACACCTCCATCGTAGTACACAATACTCACTCGTGCTACAAATCCATGAACTCAACTTTCATCTATCGCTCATGGCGCACATTGCTATATCCAATATCAAGGACTTCCACATTCCTCACATATACTTATTTACATCATGGTAATAGACGAATATAATACATCAATCATAATTATCAATCATCGTTTCACCTACCAGTCATCACTGGAAAAAACTCTCTCACTAGTCTTCCGACTGCTCCCCTTATGTTCGCCCACTTTGCTTTCTCTTGCGTCCGCTCTTTAGGACGTTCTAACTTGCAGTGATAGTAATACAGCGCTCTCGCCTCATTCAGACCCCCACCACTCATAACATGCACGCTTTCCCTTACTTGTCTACGTGCGTTAATTTTACTCTCCTCCTTTCCCCCCGTAATTATTAACTATCGCTCACTCCACTCGTGACATATACATACCTACAGGTCATTCTAAGGAGGTAGTGAACTGAGTCAGATCTGTTTTGTCGCGGTTTTAGTGTGAGATGTACGGACTCACTGACTGACGGTAGGCAAACAAGACTGTCTCACTCGTTCCGGGACTTCAACACTGTACAGTCTTGTGTTAGCTGGCGGAAAGACACAGCTCGTACACTGAGACCAGACAAACTACTTTAGGTCAGGATATGCCACAGATGCACCACAAGAACATTAGGCCCTAATTCTCAGTGTGCTTATTAATTTTCTTCTATCCTTTTCGCCGCGAAGAGTTAGTATACCCACAGATACTGATCTAATCAGATTAGATTAGAATCTACGTGATTATTCAAGATTATGGTGTGTTATGTATTTCCAATTTCAATGCAGACATTACGTGAACTGATCTGACCAATCAGATTAGAATGCCAGAAATTAACATTTCTGTAATACCATTGAATTGTTTTTCATAGTTTCATCACAGGAAACTGCAGACAGCTTCAGGAAAACGCGTTGAATTACAATCACTACCGAATTATTATCTATTGTATTTCCAGAATACATTACCTTGGTTCACTGTGGTCGGTCCCGGAGACTAGGACAGTTTTCACATTTAGATACTCTGCAAGACGGCACGATGAACAAACTGCCAGTCCTGCTGATTGCAGCAGAACTATTTGTCCACTGTTACGGCAGAGCAATGATCCTGTCAGGTGAGTACCGTAATACTAGACAACTTTTTTCTGTGACATTTTGTCTTCAAGCCACAAACATACTGTCAGGTACCGTAGTCATATCAGAGCCAGAAATGTGTCGTTTAAATATAATTCTGAGCTTTCTAATGTGAATGTATTTCGATACACAAAGTGTTCGCAGACAAGCATATTACATTCCCAACCCACCCACCCCCTTCCTTGTTGATCTTTTCGTTTTGAGTGGAGAACGCAGAGGCGTATTTTTTTTGCCCTATCACCTGAGAAAACAACCTCCGTCACTATTAATAAAAGAAGTCTTAATTCTACTACGTTGCATCACGCAAGGTTGTGCCTTACTCTTCCGTTAGAGTACAAATGCACATAGCTTTAAATTTCAGTTCACTTTATTGTTGAGGGTCTCCTTTATTATGTAATATGTTTATTTTCCACCCACCGCGGCAGCTGACTGCACTAAAGACATTATGTTATGCCCTGCTCTCGCCGAACAAACTATCCAGTGCGAGCACTATCGCGATTCTCATCCGCTGAGCTTGCCCACTTTCCCCCGCCTCCTTTTCATTAAAAAGTCCCTGGGCAGCTAGTGGTGCATTAGAGAAGGTTAGTTGATTGGTAGCCATATCTAGGTTCAAAGGTTTGGCAGGATACTTTTCTGATATCGGCCAGTATAATTAAGATTGAAATTTAAAAAATGATTTCAGGTTTCTTGATACTAACTGACAGTGAAATACCAAAGTGTACGCTAAACCATGCAACCATGAACGTGTGGAGAGAAGCAGAAATGGATGTGTAGAAATATTAGTGAGATCAAACTAAGAGGTTGAGGGAACTCCAGCTAATAATAGTTGATGGGGTGTTATGGCAATTTCCTTGGTAACTGTGTCATCGGAGCCGCGCCGATAAGAGTACCGGTATTGATTTCTTTTTCTCAACAGGTGAGCACAAAGTGGCGCCAGATACACAAGTAGAATTGACCCAGGAATACAAATACAAGGCCAGTGACAAGAGCGTCACTACTGATCCAGCGACCACGATCAGATATGTCACTGACATTTTGCGCTTAGGTCAAACTTTATATGGTAATAACGTGCACGACACACCGCCCGCTCCTCACCAGCTTAGCGACACTGTAGCCAGGAATGTTTCAACAATGAAGCCAAAATCCCACGCAATTAATGGCATTTCAACAGATTCTGAACAAGTCAATGGTAGTCCATCGACTACGACAGAGCTGCCTCTACCATCAATAATGACATCTTCTACGGCGACTAGTCTTGGAATTGGACCCGACGGTCAAGGAAAAACAGTCACGATAGCCGTACAAGAGATTGATAGGCCTGTTTCTGATACGGTGGAGACAGAGAATGCAATCTTGATACAGAGCATTCTGCATGAGATTCATTTGTACAGAACTGCCATGCTCGGGGAGCACAATAGTGCAGCCCAAACTGGGCACAACAGTGGTCACAGAAATGATGCTGATGATCACGATAAGGACGATGATGATGATGATGATGATGATGGTGATAACGATAGAGAACACAATAGTATCTTTAATAAAGGACAAGTCGACGTCAATGGTCACAGAAATGATGGTGCTGACTCCAACGACGCCATTGATGTCATGAATAGGCCTACTGGACACAGCAGTGCTACAACTAACAGCCGCAGGACTGACGATGATGGTGCTACAACTAACAGCCGCAGGACTGACGATGATGGTGGTAGTGTTGACGATGATATAATTGAGGACGATGAAAGCAGCGATATTGCAATGAACAAAGACCAGTTGCTAGTCCATGTGCAGCAAATGTTCAGGGACAGCGACGACTTGGATGACTCACTAAAGCAAGACATTCAGCACATGAGTCGAGAGTCACTGTTACGTCTCCTACAAGAGGTTGCACGGCTGAGAAAAGCCAGGCACACCACCAACCCAACCACCACTAGACATTCAAATGATGACGATTCACGGCATCAATATCAGTATTACCACCGCCAACTAGAGCAAGATCGTCAAAGAACGAATAGTTGGTCCAATCTGGCAATGGGGGATATTTGTTGTAGCATTGGTTGATATGAAGAAGGATACATGAATTGTTACAAGTACGTACGTCCCCCAACCTTTTTGCCCTAAGGGTACGTATTTTAAAGCCTTTTGTGAGTCCAGAGCTAGAGAGCTCCTCCCAAAATGCTCCTTGACAACAGCCTTAAATAATTTTGATTGATTATTCTTTCAGATTTTCTCTTTGTTTTCTGCCTGTTTTATTGGTTGAAAGGGTAGGGGTCACGGTTAAGCTGTATTTTCATGTGTACGGAAATGGAAACGTCAAAAACTCTTCAAGTCATTTCTGTACATATGGAAACTCTTTCTTTTTACCACATGGTAGATTTTTGCCGTTTCCGTCTCCGTACAAATGAAAACACAGCTTCAGGGATCCGATGAGATTTAGGATAAGGACGCGGTTAGAGGCCCACATGTATACGTAAGCGCCCATAGCACAAAACGCCCGGGATGTGTACGTACTTATAACTATGAAGAATAGGAGATCAGATTGGAGAGAGAGGAGGTCAAGTCGAAAATCAAAATGTATTAAGTGCTGACTTCATATTTTCTGGAAAGATCATTTTTAAATATTTTTTTTTAATGGTTTAAATTAAGTTGTATCTTTTTAACACTTAATCTTGCTCATCAACATTTTGAAGCAGTAGGTAGGCCTACATGTACATGTAGTGTACTATCAATGTTTTATACCGTCTTTCTTAAGGGCCACAATTAATTAGGTCAAGTCACCGATACGTTTTGATTTTCAACTACTCATTTGTGTAATCTGGGAACCAATGTATGTACTTGTTTTATTTTACTGCATTATTATTATTAGTCTGTTAATATTATTATTACAAGTACAATGTACATTATTTTGTGACATTCCTAAAGTACTAACGTTCATATTCTTCAACATAATGTGGATCTTGATACTTTTAAAAGTTACACCATGTTGGTTGACCTGTGTGTTATTATTATTATTATCATCATCATTATTTTGGTCATCGTCAGGGACAAATGTAACTTTTATGAACTCTTATTTTTTTTGGTTTCAACGTGAAGTTGATCTTGATACATTTTTTTTCAAAGCAATACATTGGTTGACATGTAGAAGTAGACGAAATATCATAAAAACCACAGAAAAAACTGTGGGGTCGCAGCAGGGCTATAAGCAAAGTCAAAATTGGGCAAAAAGAAAAGGTTGTATGTTGCGGAACCTCGCGTGAGAAATAAAACCCAAACGATACAAAGCAAACTAAAGAGAAGACAAAAAATACACAAAATTTTCGGTTTTCGCCTTTATCAAGTGAAAAAAACAACAATAAAAGACTTCAACAGGAACGAAGCGGAACAGTTTACTTAGCTGCGAGTTCTTGCTTCTTTAGCAGCACCAAAGCACGTCTGTCCGCCAAATGCATGGAAGCTCGAAGTACAATGTATGTAGAAGTAGAGAGGACTACGTTTGGTTTGGCCTGTCATGAAATCCATTTTGTTGTTGTTGCTGTTTAATACATATAGCACAGTGTATAAGAAGATTCTGCAATCGTAAAGGACAAAGGCGACCCCAATTAGATGTGGAAATCAAGCTGTCCATTGAACTTCACATGATTTATTTACACTGGCTGGGTACCCGGCATACCGAGTTGTTTTTTGTTTGTTTGATAATGTTTGGAAATGTCCTTCTGCACTCCCTTCGCGGGTTTATGCCATGCCCACCTTTTCAGACGAAGGCTGCCAAGAAATGGCAATAATCTGTGCACGAGGCAGTGAACACTTCGCACGAAGTGATAGCGTCATGGACTAGTGGAAAAGAAAGGAGGGGGGGGGGGGGAGGGCGAACGAAAGCAAATTAAACAAAAATACTTCATTATTTTAAGCCTCCAAATCTGAAAAAGAACCAACGGCAGGAGTAAAGGAAGGCACGTGTAAAATTTCAGGCAAATCCGAGCTGTGTGAGCGGAGGTAGGGTTTAAAAATCCCGCGAGTCTTTTTTTTTTTATCATAAGATTATCATTCGGAGAGGACAAACCTCGCGATAGTGAACTACACGTATTTCGTACAAAGTGCACAATTTGATATCTGAGAATTGACGATTACATCCGTACAATCGGTGAGGTGTGTATGGGGTGGGGGAAGATTACACAATGCTAATCGTTTAACGGTTTTGGTGCCCCCCCCCCCCCCCCAAATGTACATAAACCTCTGTATGTGCTGGACATTTTAAGGCCGTTTTTGAGTCGCCTTATCTGCAACATTACACAGGTCAGCATATGAACATATATAATCCGTGTATGTTTTATTATAGACATGTGCAAGTTGACGATATTAAGACAATTGTATAAAACATGTATATTACGTTGGTTAAATTTTCCTTTCAAATTCAACTGTTGGCAGCTACTGACATTATCACGTTGAAGACATGACGAAATTAAAGCTATGTTTTGTTACTAAAATTCGATACACAGTGTCTGTTTGACTCCACTGTTAGCGTTATCTATATACATGTCACCTGTCGGCTTCATCGTCATCGATGTTAGCTGCTACAGTGGATGTCACGACAAAATCTCCACCCAATCCTGTAATGGGTGGTCTTCCTTGTTTTCTCTTTGTTTCTGTCTTTCCTTGAAGGATTGATATCATAAGGGCCGTGCTTTTGTTTCGGGCCGCGTGGCCGATGTATGCAAGTCTTCTTTTATTTATTTCAGGTGTTATTCTTCTGGTGGTGCCAAGCTGTTCTAAGATGCTTGTATTTGTTCTCCTTTCTGTCCAACTTATTCTGAGTAGCCTTCTGTAAAGCCACATTTCAGCTGCCTCCAATCTTGTTATGTCTGCCTTTTTGAGTGTCCAGGCTTCACAACCATATAGTAGGACTGGCCAGATCAAGCACTGAAGTATGTTCACTTTGAGGTCCGTTGGTGTGCCTCTATCCTTCCAAATGTTGCTTAGTTGAACCATTTTGTATTTTGCCATTCCTATCCTTGTTTTTATGTCCTTTGAGCAGCTTCCATCTTGCGATTTATGTGATCCTAGGTATTTGAAATCAGTCACTTTTTCTAGTGCTGTTTTGTTTACTAGTATCTCCTGGTGTTCATGGTGCCCTGTTCCAGTATGCATGACTTTCGTTTTCTTAGCATTTAGGTGTAGGCCTGCTGTCTTGCCCGCTTCATCCACTCTGTGCAACACTCTTTTCATGCTGGTGATGTTATCTGACATAAGAGCTGTGTCATCAGCGTAGCGAAGGTTTGTGATGTTTCGGCCTCCGATCTTTATTCCCATATCTTCTATGTCTGCGTTTCTCATGATCTGCTCAGTATAAATATTGAAAAGATGAGGTGAAAGTATGCAACCCTGTCTGACTCCTTTCTCGATGTTGAAATATGGACAGTTCTCATTGTTCCATCTAATCGTTGCCTTTTGTTCGTGGTATAGTGCAGCGATGAGGGTCACAAGGTGTTTCGGGAATCCCATCTTAATCATTATATCGAACAGGTGATGGTGCCTAACGCTGTCGAACGCTTTGCTGTAGTCTATGAACGTGATGAAGGCTTCGTTTCCATTGCTTCTTATCTGTTCAATCATTATTTGTAGTATGAAGAGCATGTCAGCGGTTCCTCTGTTGGTCCTGTAACCAGCTTGACATTCTGATAGTTCCTCTTCTACCTTTAGATTTCATTCTGTTGAGTATGATGATGAGCAGGATTTTGCTGGTGTGACTGATGAGGGCTATACATGTACAGTGTAGAAAGATAATACATGTGGACAGAGAGAGAGAGAAAGAGAGAGAGACAGAGTGAGTGAGTGAGTGAGTGAGTCTTAGTCTACCTGTACTACTGGTACACTCAAAAAAAGAAAAGGCAAGTTTTTCGCAAAAGAGGTGGACATTTATTATGAATGCTAAAATATACAATATCAGTTTCATCATGTCATCAACAATATCAATGATAAAAGTATCATATGTATAGGCCTACATCCAGGTATGGGTTGTTCCAGACATGGTTTCAGAAAATATGGTCAATATTTATATTGGCATATTAATTTACATGAATAAAACACCATTCATTCTATACTTTTTTTTTCAGCCTCATTTTCATACCAAATTCTACACAGAAATTGAGGGTATTGTGGTAAACAACCATTAATTCAGTTGGGCCAGTTATGCCAGGAGAAGCCAAAAAAACTGAATAACTGTCTTTATCACTATCAGATTAATGGTTACCATATTAAAAAAAAAAACATATTAACCTATAGTTTTCACAATTTAACCCCCAACCCCCCAGAGGGCAATCAAGGGATATGGTACAAGCATGTCATATATTTCTCAATTTTCACAAAAAGTTCAGTTACAATTGTTTACCATGCAGCCCTCAAAATGATACGGTACTTGAAATTCTTACCAAGTACACAAAACGCAATTTCTTTATGAATCCCCCCAAAAAAATAAAATAAAGATCGCATATGAAAATAAAATGGTAGAAAAAAGACAATCACTTGGTGTAAGATGGAATTTCATTAGGTTACATTTAACCCAATGCTTTTTTTTTTCTTTCTGGGTCAGTTTTCTGTCTCACATGACAAACAAATTAATGGTACCATATTAGCGTGGGGCAACTTCAACTTAGGTAACAACACATTACCAAAAAAATGCATCATTTACGGATGGAGCAACTTCAAGTGACATCAAAAAGACAAGCTTGGATAAAACTCATTAAACAAAAAGTCTGCTCTCTCCCCTTTCAGTGTCAGTCTAACACTTTCAATTTCACACGAGCTGATGAACTAATTTTAACGCTTGGTTTGTCGGAGGAGCCCACACATTAACTTTTCATGTTTTCAATGTTTAAAATGGAACGCTGGCCCCATGTGATCTCTTCAGCTGTTCAACATCCTTTCTTACAAATTATTTTACAAACAATACAATCAGAGACTCAACAAGCACTACAGTCAACAAAGCAAGAAAAAACAAACAAACAAATGACTCTCTTTTAAATGAGAAATTATTACACAAGTTTCCAAAGAATTCCCATAATTAAAAATTTTTTTAGGGGGGGGATGTTCCAGCCCTTGAACTTGAACTAGATGTCCAGAATTGGCCTAACCTGACAAGTCATTGATTTGCCACTAATTGTTATGTATGTATCTGCTGACCTCTCTGTCTGAACTAATAAGGACTGATAATGAGAATCACTTTCACTTTCAATATGTATGCATGTAATGTCTGCTGGTGCTTAGTATAATGTCTAAGTTCATGTGTATCAGTTTAAGCTTCAAATGTGACTGTCCCTTACATTTGGATTTGCATTTCATTATCAATGTCTGAGGACAATTATGAAAACTGTCTTTCATAACGTCAAGGACGAAAAAACAACAAAAAATAATGCAGAAAATGACCTAATAACAAGTTTGGTAACCCCTTCTTAAGCTTTTCAAGTTTTCCATAGCCTGATCAAGAAAGATCCTTAAGGGTCAAGAATTTGAGCAGTTTATTTCGATTCTTTTAGAATTGACTCTATACTTTTGTTTGTTTCTAACGTGAAGCTCTGCAAAATACGTTTTATAAGTTTTGTCACATTTCAACTTCTTACAGAAGTGTTTGTCCTTTCTTCAATCCCTGAGCGACCTCAACTAAATACAACATGCTTATCAGGTGTACAGTGGGATTAGTATAATACTAGACTTAATCTTCACAGATTTGATCAAGATCACATTTATCAAGTCACTATGTATGTGAAGAATCTGATGAACACAAGGCAGTTGTGGTAAGTCTTTCCTGCGACCTCAAAGCTTTTTTGTTTGTTTGTTATGGGTTTTTTTGGTGAAAATTTGTACAATACAGGAATGTTGTGACAGTAAAAAAAACTCTTTATTCCACACTGTGCATGACAATTTATACAACATTCAACCCAGTGTCAATGTCTACTGCTAATTCCATTAACCCCATTTGTCCATCAGTGTTGCTAGATCTATGGCATCAAAACTTTATTATTGTGGGAAACAGAAGGTTTATGAAAATGATATGAATACTGATACCCCACTGTGGTAAATCTGTAACTTTCTATCAAATGACAACTGTTTCTCCAAAACGTTTGCCGTATTAAGGTATTGGTTTGATATGGCGTGCTGATGTTTGAGCCCCACCAATTTCAAACTTACTTGGATGGATTTAAATTACATGTCAAATGTTCAATACTGGAATGGAGTAACTTGAAAGGTACTTAAATATATAAATCTCACAATAACATTCCTTTTCATGGTGAATTTTAGCTTGCTGGCAGAATGTGTAAAAATCATGGTTATCCAAAACAATGCTATCATATGGCTGCCAAGAAATACTCCAGATTGGACATTTTCAGAGCACATTACGCAGGCCAAAGCATAACACATAACATAACATCAGGATTGCAACCTTGAGAATGTAGATAATACTAGCAAAACTTCAGTTTTTATCAGTGCAAACATAACCAAAAATAATCCATTTTATGTTCCATATGTAAAATTTTGCACTCTAGACATAACGACAGTAATTTTTCTGGCAGCAATATGTCAGGAGGTGTGATCTGATTATTGGTCCCCGTGTCTTATTGATTCTGAAAGTTGCTGATTCCTAATTTTGGTTGATGAGGGAACTATGCAATGGTGCAGTGATCAATCTTACCTAACTATTGTCTGCAGTTAGTGACTGACAATCTGTTATCTTATCAGTTAAAAATGTAAAGCAGATATAGGTCAGACAATACAATAATTCTGACAAATCAAAATATTAGTCAAGTCTCTGTACTCATAAAATGGTCAGGTTTTTTTTTTTTTTGGTTTTTTTTTAAAGGTAATTATTTTTTCTTTTTGGGTAGGGATTAATCAGAGCTTTGAAAGGGGTCACAACCAAAAAAAGAATTGAAGACCCCTGTTATAGTCCCAAGTGAGTACGCAACTAAATTCATGACAACACCACCACAAACCTGTGACAACAAAACAATCTGTAATGACAGAATTTGGTCGTGGGTAAAAAAATTCAAACACTGTCGACGACTCCACTGAAAATAAATGTGGAACTGATGAATAATCCCTATCTTTCTTCAACAACAACATTCTTTCAGATTAAATGAGAAAATACATACACAACAGCAGGGGCAGGGCCTAGGGGGCATGTGCACAGCCAGTTCAAGTCTTTAACTCAATGAACATATGCTGAATATAAAGTCAACACTAATACAAATTTTAGCAGATCCAGATTTGAGTAAACACTGTATCCCACTGACATTTGTCACCCACAACTACATCAAATAAGGAAAGTAAAAAACCTTGTCAAATTCACTGTACAAAATGCCATCAAACAAAACCCAATAAACACATCAGAATTCAACACTTAAAACTTAAAAGCTATTGCAGACACTCCAACAGTCCTATTGGATCTATATACTGGCTGCATGGTGATGAAAAGGAAGAACTGCAAAAGTTGTTTATGTATCTCTGTAACATAACCAATTCAAATCTTGTTATGACCGAAGTGACATGTAAGAGTGGCATTGCGCGTTGGTTTAAGTAAATTCCAAATTCTTTACAAAAAAAACCATTAGGATCAAAAATAGCTCTTTCACTTCGGTTGGTAATTAACTATTGAAGTATTTAAATTACCATGCACAAATTCTGATTTCCAGATCTCCTTTCACACTGACTCATATTTCCTTCCTGCCAATACCATGCACAAAAACACACGTCTTTTAAATCGAAAGAAAGAAAGAAGGAGCAAGAGGGCAATCTTAACTGCAGAAATCTTACATTTTGAGCTTTTCAAGAGAACATACTCACAAAATACCAAAGTTGGTACAAATATATCTCAACCTCCTATACACATCATATAATTTACAATACTCTAATAAATAATCTGCAAATTTCCCTTCACAAAACAAATACTTTCATTTCATATACCTCAAGTAATGCATGCATCCAATCACATAAAACACATCTTCATATCACCAACATTGGGGAATAAAGGCATAACTCAACATGCACCTTTATGCCACTCTTGACACATATCTATGTAACTCAGGGATGTTGTGTCAAACTTTGCAACTGTAATTATGTAATTCACAGTTACAACAGACAGAAAATTCTGTGTATACACAAGAGTAAATATGATCTCTCTTTTAAAAGTATCTCAAAAAGCTAAGCATACAACTTTACTCCCCTGTACTGACAATGTATTTTTTTCACTGTGTTTCTTCCAACATATATCATGCACAACAACATCTAAGTATCCACAGGTTCATCAGGGTATCTGAGTTTGTAGTCGGCCAAAGTTTTCTTGATTGTTTCACTAGAATATTTACACTTGCTGGATTTGCAGGCACACGTGAAGTGTTTCCACTTGATCATCCAGAACTTCTCTCCATAGTCAAATCTGAAAAATACAAAGGAACATCTTCCAATAACAAAAAGCATCTGTACTGCACACACTATGATGCTGCAAAACTTTCAGGATATGAACCAAAACACTTCTTTATCAACAGTGAGAACATGACCAAAGATTCATTAGCAGCCACACTTGTGTGCTTTGCCAGCTTTGGTAAAGATGCTGGCAAGTGATTTGACAGAAATTCCTGAAATTTTCCCCTCCTCGGCTAAATATATGTGTTTTCTGGACAGCTTATGTTTTAAATAAACTGTAGGTAGTGATGAAGCTTTGGATCTCAGAATGTACACCAGATTTTTATTGGCAAAAGATGAGACGGACCAATTATAACTATAAGCAGGACAAGAGACATCAGTATGAAATAAAAGTGTCCCTACCCTAATTCCTCATAGGCTTTAACCTCTCGAGATGAGAACAGGCATATCCTTGGGAAGCGTAGATCCTGATGTTCCACAAACACCTTCACTGGCACCAGGTTAGGTTCACAAAGGTGGTTGATAAATCGACTGATATTACCATATTTGCGAGCATCAATACAATAGGTGTCTCCATCCTGCAAATAATGGAACAAGACTCTAAACTGGGGATAATCAAACTACAGCTGTTGAGCCACATGTGACTCTTTGACATTTTAACATCAAGTTACAAAAACATGTTGATAGGGCTCCTTTTTACATCACAATGATAATCACTATGTACAAATTTCAAGCTTCATAATTATTTCCTACGTATAAACTGGGGGTTAAGGCTACTGTTAACCCTCACCCTGTGAAGGGCGGCATATGTTGGCATCAACTTTCCATGCACTCACTCTGTACGGGCGGACAAAGTCAAGCTGACCATGCAGCGCGCAAGCCGGATTTTCACGCGTCGGGTCACTGACCTCTATGAGATGTAACTACCGTCTTATTGCTCACTGTATCTCTTCTAAATCAAAGGCATAGTGACAAGGACATGTTAACCAGTAAACCACTGGTCGGAATCACAAAGACTAAACTTTCAAAGGCTCTTCCCATGCTATCATTACTATCAAAAGATGACATGCAAAACTGTTGCTCAATAAATCTGCAATAGCAGCGAATGTTTTCATTTTCTCACAAGCTGACCATCATCTAGAGTTGTCTGTATCTAAAAACCAATCAGAAACAAGCTCTGAAACGATCTTTGCCCGAAATGCCCACATTGGTTCATTAGTATGTGTCAATCAGGATGAAACCATGAGGGGGGGCTTGGCTAGTTATCATGCTATGTTCTCACGAAAAGTACAGCTGTCAGTTTATTTCATAAGTCAGATCATTGGTTAGAGACTTACAAAGGTTTCGCTGGTTAATCCATTATCAGGCATGATAAAGCATAGCAGCGAATGTTTTCATACCGATCAATAAAAACTGAGCCATGCGGTCAGCGTCAGTGTTGGTCATTGTGCATCGGCAAGGGTCAGTGCGACCCAGGCACGATTCTCCGTGAGTATGGTCACTGACTGGACAGTGGGCTTTTGAGTGTCGGTCGCAGGGTGAGCGTTAAGATGAAAGGATACAGGTAAACAGGACATAAAGGATACAGGTAAACAGTACATAAATTATGTAAATGTGTACAACATAAAAGACAAGGCTGCAGATTGCAAGACTACAGATGGAATGAGATGAAGATGGGATAGATCCCATCTGAAGTTTCAGAAACCAGAAAAATAAAATTTCCAAAGGGTCCATTCCTGAAACTGAAATTGTCAATCAAATATAGGCTAGCGATACATTTACCTCAATTCAGTGGGTTTTTTTTCAGTCTCAGTCTATACTTCAGCCGGCAATCAACCATTTTGTCCATAATATTCTTTAGTGAATACTGTCAGTTTCTTTTTCTTCTTCTTATTTTATTATTGACTATAAATTAAGTGCTATCAGTATCAGCCTTTCCAATAAAAGTCACAAAACACAGTCAATGCACATTTTCAATGCCATAACCCGGCTGGCCAGTGTCCCCCAGTCTTGAAAAGAAGAACAGTACAAGAATAGCTATAAAATAGTAAATATCACCAAGCAATCTGTCTGAATGACAAAAGCATGAGTTAGGCAGGCCTACTTTAGTACTGCATTGTATTACATATGGTCAACCAATGGGCCTGTTCTTCACTCAAAGCCGGCATTGTGTATACTGTCAAGATAGGCTTGTGGTACACACAATGTACATACATGTAGTACTATCGTGTCTCAGATACTAGCATGATGACCTTGTGTGAGCAGTGGAGATCATTTCTGTTAAGCCTTGACAGGGTCTGTTTTAATGACACATCCACGGGTCATAGTGGCCACGGCGGAAATTTTGGAAAACCAGAGAAGGTATTTTTATCAGGAATGAAAACTGGAAATCCGGATGCCTTTAACCTATGGATACATGGGAGCATTTTTTTTTTTTTTTTTTAAATGAGAAAACAAAAATATAAGCACTGATAAAAGACATATCAGCACATATACAACCACCACTGAAAAGAAAAAGAAGCTGATGCACACCTTGTTATCCAGATCAAAGAGATAAGAATCGTCTTCTCGTCTGTCTGCTTCAGAATCAGATATCAGTTCACCAATGTACCTGAGAATAAAAACACTCAGTTTAGACCCATTACTTTATATACTCCTGCACAAAAATGTAATAGTATTAAAATTGTATTTCACAAAATTATTTCATAATGTCTGGCCATTTTCCTGTTGACTTTATCCCCGGTTATTTACAAATTTTCCTGAACAGAATCTTAAGTTGGACCCATCACTTCATACAACTATCACCATTGATTATGAAAACACAAGATCAGTGCTAATTCTTCCTCCTTCAGTATCAGTAACAATATGGATTAAAACTAGCAAAGGTGGAAACTATGCACAAAAACAATTCCTGAGGTTAACATGGTGATTTAACATAACATATATCACATAACACTGGTGCAAATCTTCAAATAATTTTTCCTCACTTGCTTTCCTGAGGGTCACCTGAGACAAAAAAAATAGTGCAAGTCCAGATTTTTCCGGATAATTCACAACTTTGAAGTAATAACCAATACCCACACACATAGTTCGTCTGTAAGCAAGTAGCCTGTTCTGACAACATAACTTACTCGCAAACAAAAGTTCCTTTAGGTATATCCATCAAGGTTCTCACTCCCCAGCCACGCCCATTAGTCTTGAAAAGCTGAAGCCTGCAACTGAAATAGAAAGAGTAGGAATAAATTTCAAGCCAGTCTAGACTGTGAAAAGACAAAGAAATTCCACTGAATTGGTTATATTAATTCCCCTTTCACAAATACATCTGCCAGAAAGCATCATACCATGAACATTAACATTATTTACTACAGACCACTACAACAACAACAAACAAACAAAAAACACAAAAAACTACTGACATTATAATCTTTTTCATTTCACACTAAAACTTGGCTAAAATAATTTCAGACAGATATTAAAAGAAAAACAATCTCATCAGCTTTTCATTACTACCAAAATACTTTCTGCTTATGACAATGCACTGCTTTCATAGAAATGATACCAGACAAGAGCCGACTTACGTGATCCCGTTCTGTACCACTCTATTGTTACAATTCATAGGACAACGACAGGCCCTGTTACACTCAAATACAAGCGGGGGCTCTAGAAGGTTCACCTCCTCCAACAAGCGACCCATCTGGAGAAGCAAAGAAAAGCAAACTGTTCATGACCAAGTTTATAGTACTCCAGCGGTTAACCTTCTGATTTGTTTAAGCCTAAAATTATAAAATCATAGATGGGAAATGGAAAATCTTTTATAGAGTTGAAACTGGACTGAAACCATTTGACAGATCTGAAGTTCACTGTCAACAGGGTTCCTGCAACTCTTTAAGAAATTTTTTCCAGGAGTTTTCCAGGGGTAAAATGTTAAATTCCAGGGCTACTTAAAGGTTGGAAATTAAGAGAGAGAGAGAGAAAAAACCAGTAATTCTGATTCTACTGCCTTTTCCGTTTTTTTTTTTTTTTTCATACATGGCAAATTTCAGGGCTATTCCAGGGGTAATTCACTTTTTCCAAGGGTTTTCCAGGGGCCCCTGGAATTCCATGGGTGTGTAGGAACCCTGGCTGTAAACTGTTGCATTTCATTATTTTTAAGTCTGCATGATGATATATGGATATAATGCAAGTTGAGGGCAGACACAAATCTTAATAGGGCTGAGGTGACCCTTGAGGAGGACAAGTCCCACCTATGAAAATACTAATTTCTCTTCAGAATGACCATCTGGTGGTTCATTTCTGGATAAAGTCCACAGTAACTGTGTGTCATCTACCAAAAAGCTGCAGCGTCTCCTATTTTAGTCACCAATCAATAACACTGATTCTATCCCGCGCCACCCAAACTCTTGACCATCCTTTCTACTCAATGGTAACAGCACTCACCTTATCATACCAACACTTAATACTACTCCGTGCGCAGACACAGTACATTGAAGAACAATCATCTTTACAGCGACAACTCTGGAAGTTAAAAAAGAAGTGTGAGATCACTTGACAGCAACTGAAAAAATTCACCGTGACACAAGATTTTTAACTGGCAGTTTTAGTCAGTTTTCAAGTGGTCATGTTTACAGAAACAAATCATGTGAGTCCGCAAGTTTTCTATATTATTTATGGATTATTTATGATGTTAAACATAACACAGATGCGAATTAAACAAAAAAAAAAGTCTCCTGCTTGTGCAGAAGAAAGAACTTATATTCATGAGTAATCCTGGGGCTTTTCAACTATTCTCTCCTGCATATCTGCTAACAATATTTTTAGATAAGAAGACATTTTACCTGCAAGCTGGTGACAACATAATTGATGTTCAGCGGAGAAGTTTCAACATTTTCTACAACATAGAGGAAATCTGTTGGGCAAGGTTCGCTGTCTTCAGCATTGACACATGCAATAGGGTTTTTCTCTCTACCCATAGTGATGTCTCTGTGGTGATGATAAACAAACCATCCAGGTTATGAGATATTATATTATACGCAGCATACATAAATTGTTATGGGTCAGTTTCCTTTTTCAGGTTGTAAGGATTTCCAAGGTAGAGATAAGACTTGATAAGCTCTGTGCTTGACTTAAACAGAGCAAGAATGCAAAGGCACAGGGAAGCCTCCAACTTTACACTGAAAACAAAACAAAAACCACAACCCTGTCCTTCAATATCATTTTCAGTGCTTTTACAAAGAAAGTTCATGCTGCTAATGTAACTTTGAAACCTATTAAAAAAAAACTGGCTAACTCAAAATATAGTCAGTAGGAGAGAAATTCACAAATAGAAATAAAACCAACAACACTTTCACCAATGTGAAAACTTTCCCTGTCAATAATTTACTAATGTATTTGGGTGGCAAGGCTAATCGGGCCACTTTCCGGCCTGAAATAATGGCGTTCAGCGAGCGCCGGTCTAGTTCTTCTCTTTCAAACGATCGTAACTTCCTTGCTTTACACACCACCGCAATAAAACATGCACCAAAATAAGCACAAATGGACACTGCTTTCAAACATGTTTGTTTTGTGATCATATGTGCCACAGATACCTAATATCTGTCGAGTGAAGCGAGATTTTCAAGTCCGGCGCGAGTTTACCCCCTAAATGACGTAGAACAACAAAATAAATCACATAGCAGGAAAGATAAAGGATTCCCCTTTGCTCCGCCCACCTTTTTATCTCCATACACCACTGGGAGGGCTGAACGACAACAGGGGAAAGTCTGAGATTTATTCTGGGAATCGAAGGGATGTTTGTCATTTTTGAGCTGTGTTCGTTCATTCAGCTTGTAATAATTACTGTCACTGCTGTTTGTAACGCATATATCTAGATCTAGATATCTACTCTGCCACATGCCACCAAGATAATTCTGTTATGTCTTTGTACTATTCTTCCAAATGTTAATGCACTTGGTGCAATGAATCTCTATATCCTCTGTCTTTCTGCATTTCCACCTCATAGTTGTTATCGATTGTAAAATAATACGATGGGACAGACGTGAAGCATGTCACTGCCAGCACAATCAAAAGTGTAAATACCAGGGGGGTTCTTTTTTCCCTTTTTTTTTTTTTTCAATCATGGACACTATACAGCCTACTTGCAACAACAAAGTAACATATTAATCTTCTTGGTGACCAGTTTGAGAAAGAGGGAGGATCCCAAGAAGAGGATGAATTCATTTTAGCAACAAAGGCAGTAATTTTCACCCCTTCTAGGAGAGAGTGGAAACTGAAAAATCATGAGCTTTTAATTTTAAGTATTTTTAATAGCGCCCATATGAGGTATGTAAATATTTTATTGATCACATTGTTCAACACAATACATATATTGTCAGCCCTCTTTCATGATGTTTCTAGTTCACCATTTACACAGTACAGGTTGTGCTGATCACAGGGGGTTTTGAATTTTTTAAATTGGACGATAAATGCAAAAGTTGACTCTTTAAAGGTTTCATTATTGCGCTGTGCTGCTAAAACTGTCCGATATTATACAATATCGACATGTTCCATCAATCTGATTGCAATTTTGACTTCGCCATGTTGTTTGCCATAAAATTTCCTTTCAGATTGTAAAATTTCATGCTCATATTCCCATAAATAAACGTGTTATTAATTTTCAAAAGCACAATTCTACAAAAATGTATTCCATGGCCTCCTAAATAAATTACTATATAAGCTATATGATTGCACAATCATTTTTATCAAATTTTCGTCAGGAATTTTTGTGACTATAAGAGACTGTAACTTAATTTTTATCCGATTTTGAAAAAAAATTCAAAAACTGGCTTGTTTCAAATGCTCTAGCCTTGCTAATTTGTGACAAATACATTCAATTAGAATACTATGAACGAAATACAAGCCGATTATCCTCTTACCTGTCTAACAGACGTTCTGGATGAATAAGTTTGCGTGCAGCAAAACTCCTGAGCTGCTGATTAACTTTCAATGCCATCCACACCTGACCAGATTTGCTCCCACATGCCTAACACAGAAGATCATTTTGAAAACATTTACTTAATCATTACACAATGCTAATGACTGATTGGTAAAACCTGGTACAGACTGTTGTAAAATATCTGCTGCATGTGAGCAGTGAAGGATATCTAACATAGACAGGCATTACAAGTTTTACTTCAAAACTTCATGTTGTCCGTAAAATTACTTTCCAAGTGGGCTGAACCACCTGACTTTCTGATATAACTAATAATAATAAATAATCCTGTGGCCCTGCATGCTTTACAATTTTGCTGTAAGGAAGATAAACGTAAATCTTTTACATGCTGCCCCCATGGGACCCACCAAAGTGAGATCCTAGGAGGAAAATACTGATTTCAAGAATGCTGCATGTCATAGCAAACATAAATTGCAAGACTACAAAAGCCCAGCCATTTTCAACAAAGCCTTCCAATAACTGCACAAAGATTTTCATCTCACATCTCAACACTTCCAGCTTGTCACTCCCCATATTCTGAAATTTTGTACAGAATGTACAGAACTTAGACAACACAAAGAATTAATCCAATGTATCGTAATGACAGATTAGAAAAGGTCATTTCTCACCTCAACAGGTGTTTCATCCTTGTTGTTTTTAGTATTTACATCAGCACCTCTTGCCAGCAGCAGACTGAAAGTATACAACAATTTCTATACATGCCTTAGAAATAACATTTATATCCACCTCTCTCTCTCTTCAATTGTGAGATCTGCAACAGATATCAACGATCATGGTTCGCCACACATTCCTGTCTACATCCTCCTGCCATGAAGAAATGTTTCTGCTAAACAATTCTGATCACTAAATGATGCTGTACCTGGAATACTCATGCAAAAGTAAGCTTCTTTTGATGGACTGTCCACCAGACTTGGTATAATATTTCATTTACATACAAAACCTAATGATGTGTCACACAATACAAAACTTATATCAATACTGGAAATAAACACTAGAAACAGAGCAACTTACACAACAATGTCATACAGGTCTTGCCTTGCAGCTATGTGACTGTGGAAGTGAAAAAAAATCAAAATTATACAGCTGTAACTATGTTATTTATGTCCAACTTTTACATTAGCTTTACACTTGGGGATGTTATGTATCATCCTAACAACAGTTCCATCTTGTGACTTATTCTCAAAAAGGTGGTCCCCACTTTGTTGCTTGCACCATGTCCATTTTTCAAAAACACTTTTAATGTTCTTCAAAACAACAGATATTGTATCCATAGGCATTCAAGATTCACAATTTCTGAGTGAAAATATAACTCTGATCCCCATTTAGTCAAAATTCGGTAATAAAAATAGCGGCATCTGGTAACTCGGACATCACTGATGACACAGTGATGAGTCAGTAATATCGGATAATGTCAAAAGATGTGGGCATCTGATGGATAAATTGACTAAATGAATGCATAATATGTCTTTTCTAACTGGATTCAAGAGTAAGTATTGCTTTTGTGCATTTGATAGGGTGTTTTTTGTGTCATTATGACGCCAAAGTAAAATGCAATTCTAAACTTCCCTCTCCTATGCTCCCAAATCAGCAAGAAAGTCTATGTGTGCTTCAGATTTGATCTATACATTAAATTGAAAGGTCCCGGGGGTTCACTGGTAGAAAATTGAGCATGATCTTGCATCACAATAATGTTGATTTGACTCAGATGTCATGAACATGATAAGGCGCAATGACATCTCAGTTCACATTATTTGAAGGCAGAGTTATCAATGTGCACTGCTGGTTGCTGTTTCTGATGAAGTAGCATTCGAAATATGATTGATGTGATAGATCTGTTTGAGATTGTATTGTCTCTGAACTGCAGAGGCCTAAATAAAAAAAATTAAACGTATATTTAATTTTTAAAAATGCAGAAAGTACGATATCGCATGTTTACAAGAAACACATGTTACAGATGAACAGGGAGAGGAGTGGAAGAAAGAATGGGGAGGAGAGATGTTCTATTCCGCTGGTACAAACAGAAGTAAAGGCCAAATCATACTCGTCAATAAAAATTTTAGTTTCGAAGAAATCAGACTGGTGTATTCATCAGCGCGGGTTTTAGGTATCAATATTAAAATACGGGGATCAGAATTTTCCATCTTCAACATATACGGCCCAGTAATGAAAGCAGAAAAAGCATCGTTTATATCTCAGCTGACCCAAACACTGTCTTTATATAATAATAAGATAATATGTGGAGATTTTAATATCGTTCGGGATAATAACCTAGATATTGTAGCTGGAGAGCCACATGATCGAAAAGAAATTCTCGAGCTGCAAAAAATGACTGACATGCTAGACTTGTTCGACGCGTGGCGTTGCTACCATGGGACCGAAAAGGATTACACTTGGCCAGAAAAACACCTTTTATAGCTGGAAGGTTAGATTACATATTTTATGATAACAACCTATTAGCCCACATCGAAAATGCTTATCATGAAATTGTTACACTCAGCGACCACAAAGGGGTCATGGCAAAAATATGTACTGCTTCATTTAAAAAAGGACCATCAATCTGGAAATTCAACAACTCACTGCTGGAAGATGATAACTTCATTCTGGAAATGAATATGCTCATTGACGTTTTTATTCGGGACAACTTAGAGCTTGAACTGACTGATAAATGGGAACTTTTAAAAACTGAAATGAAATCTTTCTCCATACAATATTCGAAAACAAAGACCCAGCTCAGGAAAAATAAAGAACGAGATTTAGAACTAGATATTGAAAGGGTAAATAAGCAGTTACTCGCAGAACCGAGCAATGAAAACCTACAAAAAGAAATGGCAATCTTAAAACAGAACTTAGAAGTATTTCTTTTATACAAAGCAAGGGGGGCTCAGATAAGATCGAGAGTTAAGTGGATAGAGGAGGGCGAAAAGAACACAAAATACTTCCTATCATTAGAAAAGAGAAAGGGGACCGCAAACACTATATATGAACTAAGGGTGAATGATAACGCCTTCAAAAAGCCATTAGAAGTATTGAATCAGATTCGACAGTTTTTTGAAAACTTGTATAAGAAAGAGAGTGCAGAAACCGATGCAAAGTCATTATTGAATAGCTATTTAGAAACTACCGAATACCCAGTATTAGATGAAAGCGAAAAAGAAATAATGGAAGATAAGATTACAGTAGAAGAACTTGAATACGCACTATCTAAACTTAATAATGAGTCAGCACCTGGGAGTGATGGACTGACAACTCCCTTCTATTAGTGTTTCTGGGGACGTCTGAAGACATTGTTGTGGGAAAGTCTGTCCGACTCAGTGATAAAGGGAGAGCTTACAACAACGCAAAAAAGGGGCGTAATTACACTACTGCATAAGGGAAACAACTTAGAGAGAAATAATATAAATAATTGGAGACCAGTGAGTCTTACTAATACAGATTATAAAATTTTCTCTAAATGGTTAGCGCTGAAACTTCAAAGGGTTGTGGAGAAACTTATACATAATAATCAGGTGGGTTTTATCAAAGGCAGATCGATCTCAAATTTGATTCGTACTATAGATGATTGTATGACCTTATTAAGGAAGGAGGAAGGTGGGGCAGGTATCTTAGCCTCGCTAGATTTCCAAAAGGCGTTCGATAGTATTGATAAAAAAGCAATCATATATGCATTTGAAGCTTTCAATTTTGGCAATAACTTTATTCAATATATTAAAACATTGATACGAAATACTGAAAGCTGTGTAAAAAATGGAGGCTGGGTCTCAAACTGGTTTAAAACGGAACGCGGAGTGAGGCAAGGCTGTTGTGTCAGCCCTCTACTTTTTATTTTACTGGCAGAAATTATGGCCATTAAGGTAAGATATAATTCGCCTATAAAATGCATACAATTAAAAAATACCCTGGATAATAAATTATACCAATACGCAGATGATGTAACATTGATGTTAAACCACACTAATGATTTGAGAGAAGCTCTTAGAGACATCGAAACATTCGGGGAATTCTCAGGGTTGAAATTAAATAAAAACAAATGCAAGGGGATGGAAATAGGTGATAGGATTGTGGGAACCTGTGATGTGGGAATATCGTGGCTTAAGAAAGGAGATAATATGAAAATACTGGGCATTTATTTTAATGCTGGTCAAGAAATATCATGCGTAGAAGAGAACTGGAATGAAAGGATAAGAAAAATTAAAGAAATCATTCAAAGATGGAAAAGACGTAATTTAACATGTTATGGTAAAATAACTGTGGTAAAGAGCCTTCTATTGTCACAGTTGAGCTATATAATACAGTCCCTGAGTTTACCGCAAAATATATTGCAAGAAATAGATACTAAGATATTTAAATTCATTTGGCGGAAAAAAAATTCAAATAAGAAAGCATTTGAGAAGGTAAAAAGAACTGTAATTTGTAAAGAATTCTCTAAAGGAGGTTTAAGTATGATTAGTTTAAAGGATCAGCAGAAAGTGTTTCTAATAAAGTGGATGAAAGGGGTGACATCGAAAAGTAATAGAATGAATGAAGGCCGTGTAAATACTTCTGAACATTTTTCTCACAATTGGGAGGGAGCAAATACTTCGTAGAAGGTAATTTAAGCATCAAACATAAGGTAAAAATAAATAATATCACATCTTTATTCTGGAGAACTGTAGCTAGTACCTGGATAGAGGCCAAGGATACAAAAGTAGTAGAGTACGATATGGATAACCTCTCACAACAAGATTTATTAAATCAACCTTTATTTAATAATACATTGTTTCAATACAAAAGAAAACTCCTTTTTTTTGACATGTGGAATGAGGAAGGGGTAATTAGAAGGAAGATAATACAGGAAAAGACAGGAAATTATCCAGGACTACTGTTTGAATATAATGCAATGGCAAATGCCTTTACAGAAAACCAGAGGAAATTATTAAACAGAGTCACAAAGGACATGATTAAGGAAGCAATAGAGAGATCCCATAAGCTGCCTGAGCATGTAGAATCTTTCTTTGCCAAAACTAATTTAGCAGATACGAAATTCGTTTCTAAACACGAGAGACGGCACTATTTGTGGAGTGAGCTTTTGGAAAAGAAAGATGGATATAGATATAACAAAATATTTTATGATAGCAAAAAATGCATCTCGTGAAAGTAGACTTAGGCTTCTTCACTTCAAATTAATACATAATATCTATCCCACCAACATACTACTTACACGAATAGGAATAAAATCATCGGAAAACTGTGCATATTGTAATGAAGGAGACTATATAGAACATTTCTTCTATCGTTGTAAGAAAGTCAGAGAATTTTGGTATCATATTGGCCAGATCATCTTCATGAAAACAGGCTATAAATTAGACATGGACGAAGTGACAGCACTCTTTGGGATAGTTAAAGAAGACCATAACGAATGTACAAGTAAGAGGATAAATATTATAAATCACATTATACTAATAGCCAAATTATGTATGATTAAGATGAAATATGGAACCATGAATAACGTTTTCCACATCTTCGAAATAGAATGGCAGAATAGGGAGCATTTAATGGAATAGCTATTTTGTACAGATAAGTTGTTTTTGATTGTTGGTGTGCCATGAGAGGTTTTGGTACCCATAACTCAACTTGGGTTTCATCAGACTGATGTCATTTGATATGATCGGATAATCAGCCACCAGTATCAAGAAAGTGATCATCGTCTATGGCATATTAAAAAGTTGTGTCTTGCAGAGAGTGAATAGAGATAACGTAGATGGCGGATGAAAGTGAAATAAAAGCAAAAAAAAAAAAAAAGGGCAATGACGAAAGGTAAAAAATGCGAAACCAACATTCCAAAGTGCATGAAGTAAAGTTAGATTAAATACAAGTGTTCCTATTGTTATTATGATACTGATAGCTTAGACAATATTAAACACCTTTTTTTATGTCTCTGTGTCATTGCATCTTTACCAGTAATTCATACACCGCAATTTTTCCCTCTTGACCAGTTTTTGAAAAGAACAGTTATTATCGTTACTGTTTTTTTTATTTCATCATGTTCGATTTTGTTTAAACAGTCAATTTCTCTGAATGTTCAGAGTTAGAGTTTAGGATTTGTTGAGACTAGGACTATTTTCCCTTTTCCTGAATTACAAACTTGTCAGCTGGTAATGAAAAAACCTAAAGGGTTCGAGAACAGCCGACAACAAAGTATTCAGTACACTATTATTTATTATCTATACTTTCGGTATATCTTAACAGATCTTTTATTTAATCTATAATTCATTAATATTTTGTCTTATTCATTCAGTATTTTTAGTTGCTGGAAGCACATGTACATGGAAAACTGATTATATACCAGCGGATGTAACTGAATTACAAAACCTTCAGCTGATAATGAACAAACCTAAAGGGTTCGAGAACAGCCGACTACAAAGTATTCAGTACAGGACACTACTAAAATACATGGCAGAAGCCCACTGGGTTTGATCTCTCTCTTACGTAGGAATATTCTTATTTCTGTATTTTATTTAATCTTATCTACTTTTTTAATTGCTAGACTATTTAATCTTATCTACTTTTTCAATTGCTAGACTTGCAGAAAAAAAAAAAACACTTTATAATAATCTGAGCAAACTTAATAATCTAATTTCTGAGTCATGCACAGAATGAATGCATTAAAATTCGCATTTCAATCTGAGCCCCCCCCCCCCCCCCCCCCCCAAAAAAAAAGAAGATCTGTTTGAGATTCATTCAGGATGTGCAGAAAAAATGAAAGCAGAGAGTGAAGTGTATGTGGACCTATGCGGGGATCAAAGAGTGCCATGTGTAGATCAACACATTCAACCGGAACAATGGACAGCCCTAGGACAAACAAATACATGGTAAATAGCTTCCAAGATCCAACTTTTCATTTCACAGAAAGGCTATACAGAGCCATATTCACATTTTATTAAAATTCAAGGAAGAAATAGCCTACTACAATTCACTTGACATCGCACTTGCAGGCGACCAAGAGAACAGTGACAGAGTGAAACATTGAGCCTTTATTCGCAAAAGAGGCGAGTCTCGTTCTCGCGAGATGTGTTAAATAAACGTTTCCGTTTATTGTAACCATGGATTGAAACTAAAAAGTAGGCAATCCAAACTGATTTTTACTTTTTATCATATCTCACCAGTTATTGCCTAATCGGATGGAGCTTGCTTTTCCAAATATTTTGATACCAAATTTATTATTCTGGCTTAAAGTTTATGAAAGTTATGGCATTTTAAAAAGCGAAAAAACGTCTCCAATTTGCTACCTTTTGCAAGTTGCACGATAGTCCAACTTTGACCGCCCATAAAATGACGGTTTATTGAGTCACTGCATTAAAAATTCTTAAGTTTCCAAGTCAAGGGGGTATACATTACGCTTAATTTTTTTGGAGGGGTACAAACATAATACAAGCATCCCATTTTACTTTTTTTTTGGTCAGCAAACATCATCCGATGTCATTTTCTTGTGAACTCTTGCACAGGAAACAAAAATAATGTTTGTTTGTTTTTCTAATTGAAAAGGAGGTCAACTGTGTCGACATTGACTTAGCACTGAGTGTCGGACAAAGATGATGAAATCAAGCATTGGGTGGGTCTGTAAAAACATGCCCCATGTCTGATCTTGGCATCCTCTTGTAATAAAAAGGCTGACATTTATTTGCATATAATTTTGATCCTCATCTATAAAAGTTTCCGCTAGTTACTCGGCCTACAAACTTTTCAACAATTGATTTTCAAAGGAATTTTAACATAAAACACGATGAAAGATACATTAAATTAAACCCCATTTATCTGGCTTTCTATTTTCAAACACATATGCTACATTGGAGCGACGCTCTGCGACCCTTTGTTACGAGGGGGTTAATTCAGTACACGCAGCTCAGACCAAAAACAGTAATACTATGTCCTGTTCAAGCTATAAAAACGCACTGCTAAACACATTAAACAATACAAAAGAAAGTATATTTTGTCAGAGGAAGGATTGAACTTTATTTTGATGTAGGATAGAGCCTTGTAATGTTGGCCTAAAATTATGGCAAAACAGGATTTCGCCCCTTTAGCGGGGCAGTTGGACTATCTGTAAAAAGTCATAATTGTTGGGTGAAATCATGGTTTTCTCCGATGTCATATTATGACCGAGTGTGATGATAGATCTGGAAAGACAGTCAGAATTTGTTTAAACGGAGGTCAGACAGTGTCCTGACGATAGAAGTATGCAGGTTGAAAGCGCGGACGACTCTATAACGAGACAATCCCGTACAGTCTCGGGCAAATAAAAAACATGCCTATCAAAGTGTGGTTGAAAAGAGTGACATTGGGAAAGACCACCTTTTGAGAATGAGTCATATATGTATTGCAATCCACAAATTAAAATGAGTGTATGACAGATATTTTAATGAACATTTTTACGTCCAAATATTACCTTTTTTTTTTTTTTTCAGATTTCACTACAACAGAAATGCATTTGTTTTTAACTTCATGTTGTTAACAAAATCTATTACTTTAATTATATAGGTTGATTACACACTTACAGAGGTCTGTCTCCATGTTCATTGACAGCATCAATTTCACAGCCCATGTCCACAAACATTTCAGCAATGTCTAGGCTGCCAGCAAAAGCTGCCCAGTGAAGACCCGTGTTTTCCTCCTACAACAATACACGTTGCCATTATGAATAAAGCTTTGCAATTATGGCTTGGATAAGGTCTGAATAGTTGACCACAAAAACTTTTTTGGTAAAATCATCATCACAATTTATATTCTTGGAAAGTGGCCATAGCTCGTGACAGAAAACTGACCATGGGTCTACAAGGACAAAATAACCCTTACCTCTGCTTTCCTTCGTCAGAAGAAACACTTATACTTCAACACAAGCAGACTAATTTGTTCCTTACAAATAACTCTCATTTCCAATACAGTACATAATACTACTTTAAATGATTAAAATCATCACGGTAGGACTTCACACTGTTTTCAAAATTCTGATTTCCTGTCACATTTAGGTCTCTTCCTGAGCCATTTTCTCTCTCTCTCTCTCTATCTGTGTCACCGTTCGAGAATGAGTGCAGAAATTACATTGTCTTTTTTGTTGGGATCTCCACCCTGGGTAAGCAGGTATTTCACAACATCAGCTAGCTGTGATTCTGTAGCCCAAATGATGGGTGTCCAGCCTCCATCATCCTGAGGAAGAGAAAACAATATCATGAAAAACATGTTTCAATACCATAACTGCTCATTTTTAATCACTTTTGAGGAAAAGTATCAGGACTGACTACAAATTTTCACATATATCTCACTCACTCCCATCCATTCTACCATAATGCTTAAATCTGGCATCTCATGAATGCAGATGCGGACTTCTTTTTGAACCATTGAAGAAGAGATCAATTACAAACAGGATGAAAAATTTAAAGTTGGACTTGAAGCTCCAAAGAACTAACTTTGGGTGTCATGACTTAACTCCCTGCAGTTCACACATTGAGAAATCGTTACAATTGTAACGATAGCCAAGTGATTGTAGGATTCGATCGAACATGGCTATATTTTTATGTTCCGAGCCTACAAAACCACATGCTTACACTAAAAAGATTTTAATCTGTCGATAATTGTAAAAAAAAAAGTCACATCTTGGTTTTGTTGCGTGCGGTCAGCGTAGACAGTGCAAGTCGAAAATCTTCAAATTGTCTTACGTAATGTCATCAAACAAACATGAAAGCAATTTGCAGCAACATCTAAGTGATGGTACTGATTCCTGGTCACCAGTGGAGAAGAATTCACAAAAATCTAATGAAATACAGCCGTAGATCAACCGATCATGCCACCTCTAAGAAGAGGTTTTTTTTACATTCTTCTCCACTAATACTGAAACTAAATTGAAAACAAAATAAACTACTGTGGTCACGGACTCAGTTTCAGCCCATAACATATTTTGTATTCCTTATTTGTTTGAAATTTGTTTTCTTGGAAGTTGAGTGCCACCCTACCTTGACAGGAGTCGTCATTTGTTTGTTTACATCATGTAGTGACAGAGAAATCACCCATAAAATATCTGTAGACAGACCCTGGTTGGTACTAATGAGTGAATTTAATTCTGAATATTTGCCATTTGTTTTGATATTATTTGTAGGATGTTTTAGGTATTTCAAACACATATGTTGCGTTTCTTTCAGAGCACCAGATTATGAGAAGTTGGCCTACAGGAATCCACACAAGGGGCTGCATTTCCTTGGATTCTGCCAGCCTGCAGACCTGGTTTACACCATTCAAAGGTTCTATGCGACAGGTATATAATATTATTTAGTGTCAAAAGTGGTTGAGAGGAACCACCAGCTTTTTCAGTTATTTGTTGATGGGATGAGAATGTCTTGATATGTTGTAAGGGAACTAATGACAATCATACTCATGTACATGTAGCTGAAACCAAGGAAGTACCTCATTCTTTTTTAGTGTTTTAGCTGGTCCAGAATTGTGACTACCAGCTCTCTCTCTGTACTGTCGAGAATTGTCTGTTCATTGAATTAATTATTACATGTATCTTTTTGCATACAATTATTTCACTCATTATTTTTGTCTCATTCATAGCTAGCTTCTTCAACTCAAGCTGTATTGCTGCAGCTGAATCATAAAAGAGATAAATTATGTATATTTGCTGATGAGTTACAGAGGAAGAAGGCCCAATCAACCATCCCTGCTCCACTGATGTGTGGATCTGGAGCTTGAAGAATTCTACAAGTTACACATTATGCCATGAGGACTAAATAATTAGCTCCATATTATTGGGTAGTCCAAAATGCCTGCCATGAGTGCCACAGGAGCAAATTTCAGCTAAAGTCCACTGCTTTTGTCTTTGTGTGGTCCGTTCTAGCATTGCTTTTGTAGTGTTTGGTATGAATTAAAAGAACTGAACCTCCTCTTTCTAATGATGTTTATTTGAATTCAATACTCCCTTAATTTGAGTTTTGGTGAATCAATCAATAAGGTCTCCAACTCGCATTTTTTTGTGGGATGGATGGCTGAATTTTGCATCCCATCTCTCCTAATGTGGAATCGCGTTTTCACCGTTGCAGCAAATATTCCATATTTGGCACGGTTAGCTGCAGAATTGAACGAGCTGTAGGTTCATATAACTTTCCATGGGTTTCATTTTGTGTAAGTGCCATAAAATTTGAGATTTCCACGAAAAAATAGAAAAATCCATACTCTTTTCTGTAAAAACACGGCCAAAGGTACATCAAAAGAAAGCTCTATTTTCTTTGCTTTGGTGTGAAAATTCGAAACCTCTCTATGCTATGGTGCCCTCTAAAAACCCTAACCAAACTTTGTAACGAAGCCGCAGATCAGTGCATGAGGGAGTGAAGTAGGTCAAGTACAGCTCCCTTTTTTACCTCTGGTGTAAAAATGTGTGAAATGTGATTGTGTGGCACATTTGATGTAAAAAACAACACTTTTGCAATTGCCTGAAGTCTCTGAAAATAAATAAGGTTGTTATCTATGTGCATGACTCTGTGTTTACCAAGTTTGATTGATTAGTGATGATAATTTCTTGAGAAATTGCACCATAAACATGCCCTCTCGTCGTGTTGCGCAAAATGGTAGTTTTTTCAAAAATTCAGGGTGGCATAACTTCTGTAAATATTAAGCTAGAGCCAAAAGTTTGGTATCATATTTCTTGGAATTGAAAGTTCTACTCATTTAAACAGTGAAAGAATGGATATTTTGACTTTCAAAATTTATTTTGGACTACCTAATATTATACATCACACGCCAAGTTCATTAGAAAGGTTTTACAAAAGTAAATAAAGCCGAGTCCCTAAATAATATATCAAAGATTAAAATCTACTGTCTTCCAAAAATTTCAAATTCTGAAACGAAGCGGTTTTTCTTCAATTTCTTTTCATTGCACCACTTGCATAATGTTACATAATATGAAAATTCTGTGAGAGTTTCTAATTTTCTCTAATGTATTTATTAACCACTAGATATGCAATGTGTCCTGAGTTGCCCGCGACGTTTCATTGGCAAATTGCCCGTAATCGCACGCTGTTTTTGGTCAACCTTGTGGACCATAATAAGCATGGATTATAATGGAAAAGACATTTCCGGTGTAATATAAAGGCTCTACTTCCTTTTGCTTTTTACCGGAATGAAATATGTGGAGACAACTGTTGCTACGACATTAGTGAAAATGGCCTTCAATTTTCTGAAAAGTTTGGTGGCGTCAGGTGATTTTCATCAAGATAATGAAGACATTTTTACCTCTGTAGATCTAGATGAAGGGGAAGATAGTGAAAGTGATGTAGAACTTGATTTGGATGATCCCCCTAGACCTAGATCTACTCCCGATATAGGCCTAGACAGTGATAGATCTAGATCTACGTTCTAGATCTAGTGAAGATGAGAGTGAGCCAAAGGAGGCTGAGTTCAAGTTCAGAAATTTTTTGACAATCAAAATGCATAATGCATGGTATCAATGGAAAGGTCATTCAATTCTGGATTTTAAAAGATTTATTTTATTAAAATTGATAAAAAAATAAGAAGGTGATGACCTTTTCATTGCGGCCAATCGCAAAGTCATTTAGAGTTATTTTCCTTGATGGTGATTCCAAGGAAGGTTTTTGGCCTGTGGGCTGCCAATCTAGTGGTTAAGGGGATCCACGGGCGTGGGTATGGGCGAACTTGACTCAATATCCTTTAGAATATCGATTTTGAGATTTTTATCGATTCTCATAGAAAAATATCTTCTGAATCGAATAGGACATGTCCCATTGCCATCAGACAAACAGAAAGTGCCTAAAATGGCCTTTGAGGTGAGGTGGGGTCTGCAAAAATATTTACGAAAATGCCAAAATGTGCCCCGAAAGCACGCTGAATTGTGCGAAACACGATTGTCGTACCTTGACAACCGATATACCGTTTGAAAGGTCTTACTGAATGCCCTAAGCACCAATTTGCCACCAGGAAAAGAGTGGAGATAGCAGTTACTGTAGGAGTGGGTGAATTCAATTTTGGATCCACATCTTCAAGAAACTTTTTAGAGGCACTGAATTTGCCGATTGGTTTCGAAACGGTGCAGAGGGGCCAAAAGCGAGACCACATCAGGATACTGAAAGCAGAGAATGCCAGTACAGAGGCAGCCAAGAAATGGAGAGAGAGTAAAGCCCAAGCAAAAGAAAGAGAAGAAGAAAGACTGAAAGAACTGTATGGGGAATTTTATTTTCCGGGAGATGGAGACTGAGGTTAATAAGACTTCACATTTTTGCATACGTTTGGTTAAGGGGGTTGGGTTATTTTCTTGTGTGGTAAGACTCTTAAAATTTGATCTATTGTTTTGTGCTCAAGTGTTTTTTAGCATGGGATAATGTAATAATAAGAAAATGAAGAGTTTTCTCATCTGTGTGCATGATTTCTTCTTGGAATTGTATGTCATAATCGTTTTTGCCATTTTTCTCAAATCCTTGTTTTCGTCCGTCCGTGGCACACAAAGAACACCATATCTCAAAAAGTTCTTATCAAATAAGCCTAAAATTTTCACAGAATAATCAGTTCATATGTACCTCTGACTTGACAGAAGCTTTTGTTAAAAATTGGTTTTATTTTTGAGGTAGGTCCATTTGAAAATGGCAGGCACTGACATTTGCGGAACTCAAATTGTCAGCATCAGAGAATATACCTTAATCAAAAAAGTATGTAGAACATCAAGATATCCTTTTGTAGGGTCATAGATAGCATAAAGATATAATTTTGCAGCAAATTTCAGCTTTCTAGCATGAAAACTTTTTGAGATACAGTGTTCTTTATATTATGTCAAAAATGACTATGCAACACTCTAAACATAGTCACAGAACCTAATGTTATTGTGAAAACCGCAGAAAACATTGTTCTGTCCTCATAATTTGCCAGAAATATCATATGGAATATAACAAATATGCATTCGGACCATTAGATGTCATCTGTAGCCCTGATCATGACCGCCTCCCCTTAATGTATTAATGTATTATTCAATACATTGTGCCGCAAAATAAAGAAGTATTATTTATTAGGTGAAACATTTACTTTACTTATTTTGAATGCAAAAGGGAATTTTGTGAATTCTGCTCAGATTTTCAAAGTTTTACATGTCTTTTAACTGAACTATATGCCACTCCTGGACCAAGCTGAATGGTTTTTTGCTCATAACATGAGCAAATGAATGTAACTGATATAGTAATAAACTTTTTGGCTCTTAGACTTCATATATTTTTCCTTCTTTGAGACTGTTAGGGTACGTGATGTTTTGCTTCAAATTCTATTTATAGTAACACAGAAAATATATCACCTATCACACAACCTCTTTTCAATCCATAAACAAATTGCATGATGTTAAACTACATGCAATGCACTTTAACCATATATAACATGCCTATATTCTATGTAAATAAGTTGACAGTAGCAAGCAATCTTTGAGACAACCCTTACTGGGTTTCAGAAATGGTAAAAAATGTGTGAACTGCAGAGAGCTAAAGAGAGTTCCAGCGGTAGAAGACATCAAAGTCAATGTACTTCTGACATTTTGCCCATCGAACAATTCCAATTACTGGATTGTCTAGATCTGGACATAGTTAAAATGTTGGAGCGCAGGAAACAAGCCCCATTATACAACATACCTGAATATTGACATCCAGTTTTCCTGTGTCTAAGATATACTGAATAATATCAATGTAACCAGCTTTAGCAGCATAATGTAAGCTGGTCATGCCATCTTCACCCTGAAAAACATGAACATATGAGAACAATTATTTTCTAACAGATATTTGGTGGCGAACAATAGAATCTTTTAGGTCCAAATACAACAGATCTTCCCATAACTAGGGTACAGCATTTTAGAATCGGGAGTAAATATATAAATGTAAGTTGAAACATTACATTTTATGAGTCTCAACTTGAAGAAACTGGGACAAATAACTGAGCATGAAGCCTCTCTAATATCAACTATATAATGAAAATATGCGCCAATGTAACCTGAATTTACAAGATCATGACATAAGCATTGCAAAAAAAGCTTTATACCTTTTATTTATCCATGCTAAGGTATAACAAAACCCTCATGAACAATTCTAAACCGATTTTTCTGTGCCACCCTAATATTGTGTTTTTTCATATTTTTCCCTTCACACATTTATGACCACTATTGTTTTTCAGACTGCTCTTCAGTGCTTCAGCTACTCATAAATAAAAAAAACCCACCAAAATACAAAAAGCGGATCATGCGGTATGAATGTTACAATCTCTCAATAAGGAGTGATAAGAGAAAAAAAATGAAAGGCACTGCACAAATAATTTAATACAACTACCATTACATATTGAACTGTTTCACTTTAACTACCACCAGTTATCTTCTCCACTGTGTCAAGACTTACCCTGTTCTCTACTTTGGCACCAGCTTTAATCAGAAACTGAACAATTTTCAAGTGGCCACTCTCAGCAGCACACATCAGTGGTGTCCTCAAACTCCGATCTTGGGCATGAATTTCAGCTCCAAACTGTAAAATAATGATGATAAACATGCCAGCCACAAACTTGGGTACTTAAAGTTTGTTCAAAGCTATATAAAAGACTGACCCTTTCTAACTTAAAACACACACACAAAAAGAACAACAAACCCTCAATGTGGGACAATGCTTTATTTCAACAGGAACAAAAAGTTTGACATTTTTGCAGGGATGTAAATTTATATCCTAATATAAACCTATTTTTTTAACACACACAAAAAAAGTTATTCTTGTTCTGCTTCTTACGTCTGAAAGAACGGTTTTGTCTAGTGCTTTTTGAAAGAAATTCAGACTGCTTGATCAATTAGAGTTGCCTATTTCGGGCTTTTGATAAATGTCTAGTTTCTCTGCTTGTATAAATAAGTTGCTTTTTGGGGGTGGGTATTTCAAATTCAGCATACCTGTTCTAACAAAAACACTGCACCAAAGTTTCCTGAGGTGGCAGCAGCATGCAGTGCAGTCTGATCTTCATAAGCTTCATATCTCGTGTTGGGATCCATCCCATCATCTGCAGAGACAGACATACAAGAGATGGCCTTTGCTGCTGCATCATGTGAAAGGTACATGCAATAGAACTGGGAAAAAAAACATACCTTTCTGTAACCACAGACACTGGCTACCCACTATGTCCGAACCTGGGGACTTGTGGATACTGGTTGAGGACTAGTACCGGAGTGAATACTGTACAAATAGAAATCTGCTTCATGTCGGGTCCCTTCATTCTCTAACCAGTAACAAGAAATATCAGGACCCACCTGACCTGGTGCTGTTGTGATGGTGGGGGATACGTAGCTCCATTTTATTTTCATTTTTAATTGACAACAAGTCCTTTGATGTATTACGGACAACAAATCTTGGGGGGCAAAAATGCCACATACTACAGTTGAGCATGCTGCCTTAGTACTAAGCTGGTACATCAGTTGCAATTTCATGCATCCGGTAACCACTATTCTTCAGTTCTTGTCCTAGTTACTTCAAAGTTCCAGTCCCTGCTCTTGCTTACCGTTCACCCCCAGATAATAAAATGTGGACTGACAATAAACATGCAGAGAGACCAACAAATAAGTAATTTGGTAAATATGCACTCTTGCAAAGGCTGAATCAATCAAATGAAAGACCAAGAAAGAAAGAAGAAAAAAAGAAAATACCATATGAAACACAGAAGCATGTTTCACTTTTTACAAAGACTTACACAATAAGAAGAAAACCTTTTCCTCATCCCCTTCACTTGCTGGTGTGTAAAGGTCTTTTGGCAGAGTCCTGTATTTTTTAGGCCTGAAATTCAAGGAAAACAGAAAATGAATGTGATAAGGAATCAAAGCACTTTAGAAAAGTGTTTCAAGAAGCTCTGTCAATAAATCAATAATGTTTATCATTAATACAACTTTGCAATTACAGCTTGGTATAAACTATACTTTCTAAAACACTTACAAATTTGAAACTGACTTGCCCAAGAACTAAAAGATGGGGGATTGATGGCAGACATTTTTTCTAGAAATAATCATAGCCAAATAAATTCTTAACCCATACCCCGCGTGCTACCCGTAAAGCCCGCTGCACGGTCAATGACCTTACTCACGGAGAATCTTATCTGGGGTCACTGACCTGTGCCGCTGTGCGATGACCACAAACACTGTCTACGTGGTTTGGTTTTTATTGATCGGTATGAAAACATTCGCTGCTATGCCTTATCACGCTTGATAATGAATTAACCAACAAAACCTTAGTCTGTCAGTCTCTAACCAATGATCTGACTTATGATTCCAAACTGACAGCTGTTATTTTCGTAAGAACGAAGCATGATAACTAGCCACGCCCTCCCAAGCCCTACACAAATGGTTTCATTCCTGATTGACACATACTAATAAACCAATGTGGGCATTTGGGGCAAAGATTATTTCAGAGCTTGTTTCTGATTGGTTCTTAGATACAGACAACTCCAGATGGTGGTCAGCTTGTGAAAAAATGAGATAATATTGCAAATTTGTTGAGCAACAGTTCGCATGTCGATGTTACATCTTTTGAAAGTGTGGGGAGAGCCTTTGAAAGCTTAGTTTTTGTGATTCCGACCAGTGGTTCACTGGTTAACATGTCCATGTCACAATGCGTTTGATTTAGAAGAGATACAGCAAACAATAACACGGTGGTTACGTCTCAAAAAGGTCAGTGACCTAATGCGTGAAAATACGGCTTGCGCGTGGCGCGGTCAGCTTGACCTTCCCGACTTTTGCCGCCCGTGCGGCGTGAGCGCTTGCGAGTAAATACCGGCAATTGCCGCCCCTCGCAGGGTGAGGGTTAAGACTCTTATTTCTTTCACAACCGTGTGCTTATTTTTCAGGATGGGGTGCTAAGGGCTCAAAATGAAATATATTGTGGCTATTCATTTAATAAATAAAGATGACAAAAGATTTCATTAGTCATTCTCACATAATAGCTGCATATAAAGCATCCAAGAACACTCTTTATTAAATGGTTAAACTTTTCATAATCTGAAATCTACAATATGCACAAACTGTACTTAATTTTGTTTACCTGAGGCAAAAACTTCTGCTTTTGCCTAAGGTGTCAAAGCCTTAAGCTCTTACAAATTTTCTCACCTGTCTTCACTGACACAACGACACAACCTGGTCAATGTTTGCTGGTCTGGTCCCAAAGATAAGGCCCCTGAAAAAAAAAAGGAATGGTTAAGCCAATGCTAATGAAGTCTTGTGTTGCAACAGATTCAGAACAAAATACAACACAAGAGTGGTACGATACTTCAATACCAAATATTGTATTCATCCATGTCATTAATGTTGCGGATAGTATATACAATTTATGAACTACGGCCTATCATGTTTTTCACAATGAAACTAAATCAGTTGTCTTGCACAATGTTTCTTACTGCAATTTTTAACCATTTAACTGAAGACATTTGCCATACATGGACTTCACTTGAAATTGATACAATTTTTAAATGCTCACATTACAACAAATTCCAGGTCTACCTGTAACCTGACAGCTTTAACTTTGCACCAAAATCATCCATGATTCAAAACACCATAAGAAACTGACTGTCAATTCAGCCTAAAGTTTTTCACGACCATCCTGCCTCACTGACTTATAGAAAAAAAAGGAAGCAAATGTCCCCAGCTGAGAGCAGAGCTGTGCATATATAAAGGCACAGCCAATATCCCACTTGATGAGGTGTAATTTTTCATGTTGCACCACTATGAGACACAAAGGATATAAAAAAACCCAGCATGGCACTTTGTGGTGCATCTTCAGCAAATAAAAAATGCTCTTGGACAAATCATCAAAACGTCACATCCAATAATGAGATTTTGCACATATAATAACAATTTATCCTCTTGGACCAAAGGAGATATGATAAACAGGGCCTACGAGGCGAACATAGAAAAGGCCTTGCTTTCCTTAACTTAGAAGCCAGGTAGGTCTAAAATGAACATACTAATACAACTACTGCCCCTTGCCCATGTACTGTCCTGCCAGACCCAGTAAATCTGGCTTTCTAGAAATGTGTGGTAGTTTGTTGGGATTTCTAGGTTTATGCAGGGCCCAAATACCAAATTTGTAAGATTAAAAGCCCTGCAATCAAGAAGGTTAAAATGCCAAAATGACTTTGCACAATATCACCAAATTTGATTTTGTATACACACATTGAGTTTTCTGGAAAGTTTGTAAAAGCTGCGGTTAGGGCGGAAGTGTCCATTTGTCTTTGAGACAAAATACTGACTAGGCATACCTTTGGTTATGAAAGCTTAGTGTAAAGTGTAATTAACCACTTGGGCACGATGCGGACGATTTCGTCCTCAAGGTAATGTGCGATACGGACGATTTCGTCCGTGAATATATGGCTTTACTGAAGTTGCTACAAAATCTGGCAAAGCACCGGTAAACAACTGCTAGAAACTGCCATACACCGGAAATTTTTCAGCCATTTTAGACAGATTTCACCAATGCTGGTGCGAAAATGAGTGATTCAGAAGCAGAACAAGATGATACAACTGAGAAAGAAATTTTTCCCTCAAATTCATATAGTGAGGAAGGTAAATTATCCCTTTTAGTGGGCAATTTGTGAGATTTCTTTGCACTGTATGGTCTTGTAAGTGGTGTGTAAGTGGCATAAAAAGCACACATGGCTGCTTATGTGTGAAATATTGGTGGAAAATAGTGTTTCATGGAAACGGAAATAATCGTTTTTTTTCATTCTGTCCCCTGAGATATCCCATAATTTCACACACATATGCCGAATTACAACATTAAAATGTAGCCAGTGATCTCTAGTTTCAGAAAATGTATAACTTTATGACTTTTTATCCAATAGTTTTCAAGATATAACTGTTTCTGTGACATATATCAAATAGGATGAGAATCTTCAATTTTATCTACCATTCTCAACATCACCTTTGATTTTAAGTCAGCGCTCAAGTGGTTAAGTATTCTCTTTGATAATATTTAATAATAAGGGAAAAACACACCTAAATTAATTATTTTGTTGTTGGGAAGGGTGATGGTCTTGTCTTTTATTTCATGTGTTGATTTGCTTTTCACAAAATCCTTGGAACCAATACGTGCTGTCTTTCTCCTGAAATATCAAGCAAAGAGTGTTCAGTGAGAAGGATGGAGTGCAGCGTACTATAACAGGACAAAGTTGATGGGCTAAGACTGTTACCATAAAACTGCTTTTACTCATGACTGATCACATTCTGGACTTAATGTTCTCCCTCTCTGCAAATACTGAACCAAATTAAGGATAAAAGGAAAAAAAAAAAGCACACATATCACTTTGAATCATTTAATAAAACTTACTTGGAACTACACATTGTGATTACATCGTCTGTTTTCTTCTCAAATATACAAAAACTTGGATATTTTTTTTCCTTTCAATTGTGTAAAGTTCACTTCACTGACTCTTCATTTATTTGTCAACATTTCTTTCCAAATGTCCAAAATCTGTCATTTTCTTTAATTACATAGCAAGAGAACCTATCTGCTTCACATCACTTACTCCGAGTCTCGTTTCCCAGCTCGTGCAGATAGAGGCCTGACTTCCTCAGACTTTGTCTCATTCAGTCTTAGTTCCACCTCACACTGACTGGTCTCCTCACCACAGTGAGGGCAAAAGTATTTCCCTCCACGATAGAACACGCACTGTTTATGGAAGTTGTGCACTGACGATTTGCCCTCTTTGCGGCACTGCTGGAATTTACCCTGGGGAAATAAAGGATGCTACCCTGGGTCAACTCCTTTCTTCCTGTGCGCAACAAATACTACAGTAAATATTCAGATCAGACCACAAAAAAAAAAAAAATGATGCAAAAGTGTTTATCATGAAAAGAGGCCTTTAATCTTACAGAAGAGTTAGGATCAGCCCAAACAGATTACAATGCACCACCTTCTTTATATCAAATCAACCACCCAAAATATCTGAAATAATCTATCCATAATATTTTCAGGCTGCCTGAAAGCCTTACAGCTCAAGGCATCGGCTGGAATAAAAAATACATATGAGATCAAATGAAGATAAGGATTTGGGTCAGGCATAACCTACTCTTTCCCGACAAAGGCTGACGTATGGCAGATTTCTGCAAGCTGCTAATTGCTTTGTGTAATGAAGCACTTTGAATTATCAAATGAATCCTCGCAAAATACCCATCTGAAAGCATTAAATCTTTTAATATACTTGCTTTAGGGGACATCATGGTGGCAATAAAAGTGTGACAATTGTACAGATGGTCAGTTCATATTATCCATAAACACTATCAGTTTCTTTCCAACTAACCTGTGTACAAAAATGTCCACATCCAGGACAACACTGATGTAATTTCAGACGCTTGCGATGGACTTCACAAACAGCCATGAATGGGATTTTCACCCCTGGACGGACAAGCTGAGCGTTTGTTACTTTATTGCAACATCCCAAGACCTGGGAACCAAAAACAAAAAATTCCAGATTAAAATTAAATGTTAAACACTCGTATTCCGGAATGAAAGCATTAGATTTTCTGCACCAGCTTTAAATTCTTAAGCTCAAAACATTGCTCAACAACTGTTGGATTGTAATGGGGCAAGGAAAAAAATTATTTGCAGTGCTCTAGTAGATGAACTGATATGGCAAAACTATACTGCATTAAGACCATGGCAGTTTCACAAAAGATGCAAATTTTGGGTTTCTGGGGCTTTCTTAGGGCACATAACATGAATAGAAAAGGGAGGGGGAGAGGGTATATGTGTGTATAGAGAGTGGTTTCTTAGCATTTCAGTTTATCCCCACCCCCCATCGACTGACACTTTATGTCGATGTACATAATAGGTGTCGGGTATCCATTAACACAACTTTCTGATTATGACATTGAAATGCCAGATTGGGCTGGCCAGACTGCTTAAGAATTAATTAACATGAAAATTATCTAAAAACTTTATGTTTTCTTCTGCTCTGTCGAAAATGTTTTACATACACCTATCCAGGTCTTACAATCTAGTAATATGTTTTTGCCCTTATTGATAATAATTGAAACAGAGCATTCTCTTTTAAAATGTTTCATGCAATGTACATTTTTTTAAACAGCAACTCCTCACACGCCCTAATACACGTAGTCCTACACACAAAAAATATCCCCTCCTCCTTTTAAAAAAAATCAGTTTATCTATGCTTAACATGATTTCATGGATTGCGCAACCTTATTTGTGTCCCCCCGATATCATACTAAGCAATGTAGACTGTATTCACTTCCAATCTTTTGCAGTAAATACTAGAAACACTCTATTATTTAACTGTCCTTCCGACAGGGAGAGTTCGTCACTAGGGTATGGGCGTAAATAATGGCTAACTCCAAAACGCATTAGGGGTTGGCAAGTTGCAGCAGGCAAAGGCGCATCTGGTCGAAGCGCCTTGGAATGAGTTCAAGAACTGAAGAAGGCTCCTCCTTTTGATCATAAGCAATACTAATTTTCGGGAGCACAAGCAAAGTAGACACACCAAGCATAGATGTAGCTGTAAAAAAAAATGCTCCAATTTGAGAAAATAACTTCGTTTGGTTCATGTCCATTTCAGAGTGCCGTTCCTCCATTGGGTACAAATAAATGAGACATGGAGAAATCAATCTGTCCCACCCCCCCCCCCCCACCCAAAAATTTTCTGTTTACTTGTTCTCATTACATTTCATTTGAGCAGCTAAAAAGCCAAACATACTAGATAGTCCTTTGACTGCTGATGAGTGATTTATGGCCCTCCAAAAGTCGGCATTGAATGTTAGTACATGTTCCATTTCAAAACGTGGAACATCAAAGGTGAATAAGCACAGAAAAAAAACAAAACAAACCAGATGAAAATCCCTTTGCAATACAAAAGATTAGTAATGGTTTTTGTTAACAAATATTGTTGTAAGTACATATGTCCCCCAAGTATTTTGCACAAGGGATACATATTTTAAAGTCCTTTGTGGCTCTAGATCTAGAAAGCTCCTCCCGAAATACTCCTTGACAACAGCCTCAAATAATTATTATTAATCATTCTTTCAGATTTTCTTCTTGCTTTCCCCCAATTTTTTGGTTGAACGAGTAGGGGGCAGGGTTAGGGCTTTGATAAGATTGAGAATAAGGACAGGGTTAGGGATAGTACGAACACATATGCGCCCCTAGCGCAAATCGCTTGAAGTGTGTACGTACTTATAACAACAGCCCTTGTTAATATTTTTCTTGAAAGTATGAATTTAGTACTTGTAAGTTTTTTCCTCATTTATTCACCAGTCAGTCTGCAGGATCTCACCTTACTGTCAACAGTATCTAGTGCTTGGCAGTAGGTCACACCAGAGAAAAGTTTACTGAAGGATGCACCATTAATTTTACAGCAACATAAGGGAATTACTTCACTGTCTTCTACCTGGCCAGCCACTGGCTGTGGAAAAAATTAAGAAATACAAAGCTTCAGCAATCTACAATGGAACAATAGGTAAATAGAAAACCTTTTCCATTAAAATTTAAGAAATTAAGGTCTCAGCTTTTATTCTCACAAGTATAGCTTGTAAAGAGGCATACAGGCCCTTTTGAAAGCAAGAACATCTTTAGCAAAACACAAGCAGTCAATTCAAGCTCCTGAGTAGAGTGAAAAAAAAGTGTTGGTAGCAAATGTGACACATGTCCCTGCAACCCAATTTTTTTTACTTCCAGAACAAGAAAAATGACATAAATTCATAACTCTGAGTGGGGCAATTTTGACTGAACATATCAATTATCATTAAACATTTAGTAATCAGGAAAAACATTCACCCAATCCATTTCTGGTGTCATGAGAGAATATGTCATGTGGCGATGCAATGTTAAATATTACCGGAATAAAAGAAAAATGTGATCGGTATTTAACACAGAATCTCAGCTAAGTAGTAAATCCTTCACTTCTTCAGTTTTAATGGCAAGTTTGAAGTGAAAATTTTAAGGAATTTTGTAGAACAAAGATTACATTATTACACAGACATAGTAACTGACCACTCCTCTTGAACACAATGTTGTACAGGTATAAACTTGATGTTGGTGCCAAATGAAATTTGAACTTACCCTACTTAGTGACGCTGCAACAGCCACTTCAGATGAACTATCTGTATCTGGAGTTTTGGGGGGAGTCAAGCAGGAGACACCATTGGGCACATTTGGTGGGTGGGGTTTGATTAGTGAGTAAGTGGGCTTGCCAGGATGAGCGGCAGCAATTGGCTTGAGAGTGTTTGGCACCATCCCTGAGGGAGTCAAGGTCAGGGGCTGCGCTGAGATGGGGACTAGGCTGGTGCCTGATGTTGTCACCATTTGAAACAACATAGGCGTGGTGGTGAACTGGGCTGGGGTTGCTGATGTCACTCTGGTAAATGCGTATGGTTTGCCCACTAACAGAGCACGTAATGAATCTGAATTGCTGTGGGCTGAGGACATGCTAGAAGTCTTTGAAGATGGCACCGATGTTGAAGAGGCTGTTGTGCTAAATGATGATGTTGATGATGACGAAGATGTTTTAATGCTCTTCGGCAAAGACATAGATGCACTGCCTACTGCCTGTTGTTTTGGGGGTGTGATGTTGACAAGATTTGCAGCTGAAAATGGAATGGGGACTGCTGCTGCTCCAACACTTGTTGGGACTGTGGTAAAAAATGTCATTGTCTGCTGGGAGCCTTGAGGGAGGGAGGTGATTGGAACAGCAGTCACACCAGGGGGTAAACTGGCAAGGCTGATAGCTTTGGCTCCCATTGGAAGTGTGGAGATGAGAGGGAATGAGCTCAGTAAACTTCCTGGGGCAGGTTGAATAATTTTGCTGTTGTTGGCCCCTGCTGGAGATACAAGGGCATGCCGAGGTAGGAGTGAGCGTAGCCCTGGGGCTGAGGAGTGTTGGGCCACTACCATGACAACTGGAGACTGAGCAGAGGATGGGGTGCTCAAGCTGGTTTTTTGTTTAGCTGCCTGGGTACTTGGAGAAGTGACAGGTGTTGTTGATAGGCTTGTCAAACCTTCCACAGAGTCCCTTTTTCTCTTTCCTATGAATATGAAATATAAATTATGAGTTTTATTTTCCCTACAAGTATTATACATGAAAGAAAAATAACATTCATGGATTTTATGATGTTAAATGGAATTGGTGCATTATTGCTTTTTTTAACTGACAGGTCAAGGGATCTAATTTCAAAACTCAGCAGTATATTTGAGAAGAAAGGGCAGAACATTTACCTCTATTTCTGTTGGACATTTTCATCCGGACATAAACAAACAATCTGACAGTGCGTAAGTTGTGCAAGGAATCAAGCATTTTTCATTTTCAAATCAATGACCAAAATAAAAGTTCTCCACGTGTTAAGTTACTAATAATATTGCATGGCATTGTTTTTTTGTTGTTGTTTTTTGCACTAGCTAGTCAAAGGTATGTACTCTTGAATAAAATGTAATGTAACTATCTGTCCATACTGTGAAGAAATTAAACTGTCATCCATGTAAAAAGAACTGTTGAATAATAGAGAAAATAAGATGAAAATAAAATAATATGAAACAAAATACTTGTGTTGTGTTACTGCCATATTGGTAAGACTGCACTGGAAATAAATGCAAGAAGTGAAAGGTTTAGACAGGTTGTCTACACTATGTAAATGTAAAATTATATGAACTGTTTCAGGTCTATATGGTGGACTGCCTTCAACAAAAATAAAAATATTTTCAAAAATACAGGAAAATTATTGTTGTACCTGATAGTCGGCAGCTAAACAATGAACATAAAATTACAAGCACTTGTTAGGCAGGGAGAAATCTACACCAGACAAAAAGCAAACACTTGGCAAGGACAGACAATCTCAAAGAATGAAACTAAAACAGTCAAACTGCAGACTTGGTGTTCCTCGACAATGTCCTGAACCAAGAAAATAAATTTAAGCACTTAAACAGAAATAAAATATATCACTTCAGCAAACGAAAAATTGTATTTCTAATCACTGCGTTAACCTCTAATTATATCAGATGAATAACGAAATATCTTAGTTAAGTAGGGATCTTTTTTGAAGAAAGACGTACAGGAAATAAAATAACATTTTTAATAACTAAATTAATGATTCAGCAATGAGGAATTTTCAACAAAGGTGTCACTCAAAACATCCATTATATGCCGAATGCCACTATAAAATTTTCATTCCAGTGATGATTACCTCTGATTTTATAAAATAATGCGTAGGCACAATGACTGAGTCCGTGCCATTTAGTGTCAGGGACGATGCAAAGAAGCCTGGACTGGAAGTCAATAAAAGTATCCTGACACATGTGTATGCTAAACAAATAGACCACTGATTGCGGCCCAGCCAGAATATTTCAATCTCAAGACAATAATTACTACATTTCAAATGTATGGGTGAATCTGCCACCACAAAACTAACACTCGTGACAGGTAGGGTATGTATTGTTCTTATCCTGGTGGCAAGGCTTAGTGGAGAATGCTTTGTAGCCTGTAAAATAAAAATATGCTGGGTCCTCCAATGGTAAAGCACTGATCTTACATGTAATTTAAATAAAATTCTTTACCACCACCAAATAGATTAAGGATACTTATTATTCACAGTCTGTATGGAGTGCTGAGGTTTAAAAGTAAAAGCAAATGATGGTGAGTACAAGCATTCAAATTTTCCAACAAATATAGTCAACTTGATATACTAGGGGGGGGGGGGGGGGGGGGGGAGAGAAGAGGAGAAGACATGGCAGCAAGGGGTTGATGGGCATTCAATATACACAGGAAAGAGAAAGGATGCTCATATGGATCATATAACTTTTTAAAAAAAACACTTCACTATTTGTAAAAGTATCTGATCTAAAGGTGATGTCTCCATTCAAAATCTACCATTGCAACCACCATTTTTGTAACCTTTAAGGTGCGCACACAGTGCAACCATTTTCAATCCGCGTACAACTCCATATCAGCACATGACCCCGGTGAACTCGTCGTACGATAACCAAGGAAACGGGAGTGTCTCTTATTTTCAATATCACCGCCACAGTGCCTCCGTCCCGCTTACAATTCGGTCTCGGCCTGCTCTCGGAAGCATCTTAGCGCAACACTAAAATTGATCTCAATCGTCTCTCGGGTGTGGGCTTGGTGTGTTATTTTTAGCAGACAGTAGGAGTACACACAGAGTACATGTATAGTATCTGGCAGTGCAAGATGGAATCAACAAGTTTCAATGAAACAATTGCGGCTGTGCAGAAAAGATTGTAAGATAAAACTGAGACAATTAGTGATTACTCGAACAGAGTTAACACAAACAAACAGTGGAAGGAAACTGGAGATGAGTTGGACAATGATGGTGAATTCATTTTATTTATTTTATAGTATTTTCATTTTGGAGTGTCTCTTGCGTACATATGAGACAAGGGCAGCTCTACTGATTAGTCCGGGGGGGGGCGCTTATGCCTTCTGGGGAACCCGGTTGGAACATAAGGTGACAGACAAGACAGTGAAAGGGCCATAGGTTTAGGTATGATTTACCAATAGATGTAATGCATGTGGCCCCAATATTCTATTACGGTCACATGGCCGCAATAGCCTCTACCTTTACATTTTCCCTCCCTCCCTCTCTCTCTCACACACACACTCCTCTCAACTATCCATCCGTCCATTCATCCATCCACCTATTTATCTATCCCTTCATTCACCCTCTCCCTCTATCTATCAATCCAGCCATTCGTCTATCCATCCATCCACCCATCTATCCATCCATCCACCCTTCTATTTTTCCATCCAACAGTCCGTTCATTCTTCCGTCAGTCAGTCTGCCTGGATGCTCTTAACTTTCAGTTGTTTTGTTTATAATCACCAAAAGTGTTTCTTTGTAAAAAAAAATTGGATGCACCCAATAGCGTCTTTTAGCAGGATGTCTTTTTAACCATAACATCAACATAAGCTGCAATGCCTCTACAGTCTCAGTTTGTTGTATCTTTTCCCCGCCAAATTTGAAAGTATCGAGAGGTAAACGCATCGAATGTAAAATGTGATGCATCCGTTTTGCTTACCTCTCGTCACCCAATGCTGAGAGGTGCATGAATTGAAACTGGTTGCACTGTGCAGGAACTCTTGCGAATTGCTTAAAAAATGTTCCCCCTTCATTGTTCCATTTACTCCTTACAAATTAAGATGGCTCAGCATTTTCCTCTGAAATTGTAATTTCAGACCATTTTGCTTTCTCTCATCTGCAGGTGTTGCAAGGATTGCAGAAGGCTAAGATGATGGACAGAGCAAGATAAACCATCACACAAACCCTGATGTTACTGAAGCCAAACAATATAAGTAAAAGCATAGCTATACAAAATGAAGAATAGAAATTATAAAGCAGCATTCTATCTATTATAGAAACCAATCTAGGGAGGGCCAGCACTAAATCACACATGCTGGTGGAGTGGATAGTAATGCTTTTGGCAACTGACATGATTACCTTCTAACGTTAGCTTTTTCTTTTCGTCGCTGTCATCAGAATCAGACAGACAAATAACTTCTTCTACAAAAAAAAAAAGAGTAGATAAATATAAAATCACAGAGGACCAAGCACTAAAAATAACTGCAGGAAGAATCTGACAAAAATAAAAGTTATATATAACATCAATACCTCAATCACGTTTTATGAAAACAACATTATTCATGCAAAGAAGCAACACAAAAAAGTCTGCAAGTTGTCTTTTGACTATCAACTGTTTTAAATTGAAAACTGTTTAACTGACAAGACTAAATTCCATCTATAACAACAAAAAAAAAACAGTAATAGAGAATCAGTGCCCTTGTCGACTAACTCTTTATTAATCCTTTTGTAGCTCCGGTGGACATACAGGTTGAAATCATTTTTCGTGACATATGTGAAATGGAAATCTTCTTATGGGGCCGTCAGCAAATTAGTATTGTCAGGGCAAATGCATCAAACAGAAGGATACTGGGTGCACGCTGATAGATTTGAAATTAGGTTTGGAACAGACAGGAAAGCATTAAAACTTGAAACAAAAAATAATTCACGTACACAGGAACCCAAATTATCTTGAAAAAAACTTGTCATAATTCAAATGTATTTCTGGCAACAACAATCTTGAGTTTCAGTGGAGTTGAAGGTCAAATAGGAAAATGAACAGGTCTCACAAGTTTGCTTGCATCAGGTTTTGCTGGCAACTTAGAAATGGCAATGAAAAAACTTCATCTGCCACCCTCAAGCATAAGGATCAGCAAATTTGATTAAATTTCCCTCCCTGCTGGCATAATGTCTATTTATAATTAGGATTTTCATCAGAAACAATAATGATTGAAATGGTATCATACTTGGAAGCTATACACTGCACGATACAATTCTGCTGAAGGTTCAAAAATAGTATAATCTAAGTTTTCATTAATTTTCCCCATTAAGGATTTAAAGCAGGTGAAATGTATTATTTCTGAGTCAAACCAACTGAAAGCCACCTGGCAAAACTTTTAGAGGAACCACTAGAAGAAATGAGAAAACCATCAGTTCCAGAATCCTACTTGTGTATGAAAGCTTACATAATAATGTTAATAAAATCAGTCTGAACTTGCTGGGCACAAAATTTAGCCAGTATTTTCCCCTCCTTCAGGGAAACTAGGCTCCCATTGGATAATAAAAATAAGCCCAAAATAGAATCTTGAGAACAAACCAATGCACATAATGTAATACGAAAGGAATGCACACAGACTTGTATCCATAGTTCATTTACTCACTTTATAATTACATGTAATATATAATTCATATTTTACATCACTTTGAAGTTGTTTTTTTCTTTTTAAAGTCAAATTTTCATTAGCAGTAGTATTATAGTAAATTTTTTTTTTAGCCCCCTTCCTCCATACACTTAAACTTGATTTCAAATCTTCAAAACCGGTACTTTTTGAGTCTTATAAAACAACCATATTGTAAAATAGATCTATGACTCACTTGAAGACAATGACTGCTTTGGGACAATGATTTTAAATAAAACAGAACAACAAAAACTATATTTGCTGGTATAGGTTCTGTCACAGCTGTTAAGCACATCAAATCGCAATAACTTATCAAAAAGGAGACTGACGATTTTCCATGAACTACTGGAATCTTAAGCATGAAAGTTTTGACAAACAGTTGGAAACAACAGGAAAATATTTAACCATGAAAGTACTCCATTAAAACTGAAGTTACCTACCTCTTCTTTTCCTTGGCGTGCCTTTTCTTTTCATGCCTGTGGAAGAAAACTTTGTAAATTAAAGAAGAGGAAACAATGTGAACAATTCAATAACTCACAGATCTGATCAATTTAGAAAGAAAACAAAAAAAACTTTCTCTGGGCACAAGATTGAATTTTCCAACTGCTAAGGCACAATGAAGCAAGTTTTCAACACTCTGGACTTCTTTACTGGCCAAAACTGATTACATACAAAGATACAGAAAGAAGCACTCTTGAGATATCTTCTTTGAGATTTGAGGTTGAATTTGGATTTTGCACCGCGCTGGCCAGTAACGGCTACTTTGTGCTTCACTGTCTATTTGGGTACATTTTTTATTTATGTTTCGTATTCACGGCTTCTAAATTTAACAACAGATTTAAATACTTTCGTTATAATTTATCACATTGGTAAAGTTCTCCAAAGTTGTTTCGTATGGATCTGAAAAAAGTATTGTAAATGAGTTAATGAGCACAAAAGTTTTTAAATACAAGTTCTAGATCTTAGTCTCTCTCATGAGGGACAGGATGTGTTGCGGCTCCATGTTAGAAAATAATTCTTTCATGGATTCGCTGGCATGGTGCTTTCTTCAGATATGCATTAAGTCTACTCATTCAGTCAAAATATGTTTTATTTTCCTTAAGAATTCATTGAAGCAGCAAATAGGCACTAAATTTTAAAGAAAACAAAAAAAACACCACCACTACTTTCACTTTCAGACAACAATTTTCTTGATTTTTATAAAATCATTTTGTTTCCCCAAGAGGTCATATTTGATGCAAAGCAATGCTCTGTCATTCTCAAGTCCCTTTATAGACACTCTTTCCTGAGAAGTTGAAATGGGTTCATTGTAATTACTGTATTACTGTTGTCACAGCAATCTGAGCAAGGTCAGAAATGTATCACATACCTTCAATGATGGGTTTATTTGGCAAGGGGGAAACTAGCTGGAAAAGAAGAATAAAAACACAAGTCAACACTACCTTACACAAGTAATGAAGTATTATTATCTTATTCTGTCACTTCTGATTCCACATAAAATGCCCTGCAAAATTTTGAAACATAGATCCCTCTTTCCTCATGAAGAAAACAGTCAAAATTTTTACACTTAAACTGAAAAACTGTCTAAAATGTTGCCTAGTCAGTGAGACAAACGGATACACTCCAGTCTTTTACAACAGCAAAAAAATAAATATTTTCAAACCCAAATATTAAGGAATTACTCTGTTCATTGGACAATTAAATTAAGTCAAGTACTGAATACAGCAGGTCAACGTGGTTTGTTACTTATGAATTTAGGTTAGTTATTAAGACCATACTTAAAGACATTTTGAAATAAGGAATCTGCAAAATATAGAAGTACATAAGAACAAGAAAATCTAAACCTCTGAGGATAACTCTTGATAATTCTGCACAAATAAACAAAAATACCACAGTGATGGCATTGGGAATTTTGAAAACTGTTGTCCTGATTGGCTTTCCCCCACTCTCACCCACCAACCAACATTAAAACTGGTCCCACCAAACCACCTGTCACGGCAAGCTGGCTTGAAGAATTAATTCTATTATTCTAACCGTCTGCATCAGAGTGAGTAATGTCATGCACTGTGGTCTGCTCACCTAATCACTTTCTTCTACTGATTTTTATTGTGACACCGCAGCGTAATGTTTTGAGAAAATGTAACAAATTCCCTGAGATGATTCAAAACTTTTTGGATTTTCTGTGCTGGCAAATGGTATTTAACATGAAGCTTGTAACTGAGATAATAAACTATCTTTAGTACAGATAAATAAAATCTTACAATTGTGGTAGTAGTGGTTGTTGCACTGGTGGTAAAACTGACTGTTGTGATGGTTGTAGAACCTGATATTTTCTCATCAGACTCTGCCTTCTGTTTGCTTCTTGCATGAAGCATGTCCAACACAGTCTTCATCTTGCTGTTACTTTTCCCCTGGGATGGACGTGATGAGAGTGAAGATGACAGGAATGGGGATGACGCAGATGATGATGTTGAGATTGATGATGTTTGGGGTGAAGAAGTACTTGACGGCTTTGATTTTTTTACAAAACCCAAATGTGAATTCCTGGTGAGAACATCTAAAGCGGACTCTGTTTTTACCAAAGAACAGTTGCCTTCTTTGGAAGATTCTCGGTTAATCTCACTTTCCTGAAAATCACCATCTGATAATGATACACTATCAGCAGACGAACCTATACTTTCCAGTTCATCTGATCTGGACTTTTTTGCCTTTTTCTTAAACCCTGGAAAATCATAGGTGTTCTTTCTTCGTTTCTTTTTAATCCCCGTAAGAGATTTTGAGGCACTGTTTGCTGAATTACAGTCCGAGTGAGGTGAAGCACTTGCTACACTGGATTCTGCTTTAGCACTATCATTGTTTAATGATTTGCTGAACTTTGCAATGCTGCCATCCTTCATGGGACCATAATCTAGGGCTCCTTCAATGTCTGACAGCTTCATTGTAATATTTTTGATTGGGTGAAGATTTATTGTCTTTAAGGCTGATGAGTCAGTCTGGTTGACTGGTTTTCCAGATTTCCTCGCTGTGAATTTCTGCTTTCGTACATGGGTGTTTTCTCTGGAGTCATTATTTGCTGCCTTGGGTGAATCAGTTGATGTTGGTAAAATAGTGTAAATGTTTTCCTCACTGTCTTTTCTCCCCAAAGGTTGGTCCTTTATCACAGCATTTGAGGATTTCGGCCTTTCCATATCTGATTTTACCACTTTCATATCTGAATTTAAATCTGAGTCACTAACTGACCTAGTCAAGCCAGTTTTATCCTCATCAAAAGTGAAACCTGATTTCTCCCCACTGAAGGATGAGCTGTTACCAGTAACATTGTCTCCAGCTTCTGCCATTTCTTCATCACAAGTTACAGAATTAGTATCACATTTTGCTATATCACCACTAGTGCTGTCCTTACTAAGTTCACTTGGGTCTATCAAATCATCCAGTTCTAGTTCAATGTTTTCAATATTTTCATCATCATCTGAATCTTCATCTTCCGTAATGTCTTCAAATATTTGTGGGGGAATATCTAGAGGTCTGGATTTTTCATCACTGTCACTGGCCTTCTTATCCTTTTCCTCTTCTTCCTTCTCAGTACTTTGTCCAACTGATTCTGAAACTGATTCTCCCTCACAGTTTACAGCCAGATTTTCTTTTTCATCAACTGAGATATCTTGGCTAGTTGAAGAGCTATTTTGCATTTCCTTTTCATCTAAATTTTCACTGTTGACTTTTTTACATAATGGTGAATTTGGAGAGGTGATTTCTTCAAGCTGTCGTGGACCCTGTTCAACAGCATCATCAATAATGTCGGATTTTTCTGCAACTTCAGGTGTGATCTCTATTCCTGATTCTACAGGTTTCCCTTCTTGAGTTTTATCCTCTCTGGCTTGAATCTGAGTTTCCAATTTTTTTTCCTCATCTTGTTGGTGATCTACAACCCCTAAATCAACCTCTCTGACAAGGGAATCTGGGCCCTCAGCATCAAGTTCATTCATATCAGCTGAGTTTACATGATCACCCAGTCCATTTTCCGACATTTCCATAGGTTTACCATCTGAGGCAGGTGATATGGGGCTGAGCTGAGGAGGTGAGGAATTTCCTTTGTCAATATCCATAGATTGAGAGGAGTCCTCCCTGTCTGGCGTGTCACCTCCTGCAGTTCCATTGTAATTTGTCTTACTTTCTACTTCTGGCATGTCCTCTTGGGATTTTGTTGCAGTCATCTTCTCCATCACCAAACCATTTTCTGGCTGGGATGCCTCCATTCCTGTAACATATGACAGAATAAAAACAATACAAAGGTAAAAGGTAGTCAAAATCAGTATTTTTAGTACAGTAGACAATGGTTAAACCAAAATTGGCGGGAACATGAGGCTTGAAAAGTGCCACTTTCAAGAGAGGCAGCCAAAATCACTATCATAGAGGACAAATAATGTAAGTGCACGGGCTAAACAGATTGAACACGTCCTCGCTTGCTCTGTGTTTTTGACTGAGAATGAGGCTGGGCGACTGCTCAGGCTGAGGGACACACGGAGCATGGATATATGCGGGGCAAATGCGGACTAACTCTCAGAACAGGGAGACATCCGTGTGGACAGACAGTGCAGAATTGAGAATTGCCGATACCGTTACCGTACACGATGCCATGAAACATGCTGTCCGTCGTCACTGGTAATGTCTCGCTAATGTCATAAATTTTGCATGAAAGGTGACTCGCGATTCGCCTAATGTAATGTCTGGTCTGATTTCGGATCCGTGAGGCTATAGGCCTCCCTCCCTCTCCCCCTATCCCTGTAGTGCTGCCACTCCCATGTAGGCCTATACTACCGGGCAGAATGAAGCATGCTTTGCTTTGGCGGGGGGGGGGGGTGGGGGGGGGGTGTCTAACGTAACACAGTGACTTGTCTCAATCTATGGCAAATCACAGTGGACTGGTCACTGAATCCAGCAATTTTCTTTTCGGTTTAACTATAGGGTTATTTCCGTTTAGCGCTAGTTTGTTAACAAAGATTAAAGAGGAAAAAAAAAATTGGGGATTCTTATTAAAGTTATTTTCCTTCGGTTTAGCGCTAGTTTTGTGTTAGCCATTTTTGGTTTAACCGTTCCCCACTGTACTTTCATCAAAATACCTTCCAAATAACTAAAACTTGGTTATATTTGATAGTGAGCAAAGTCACTGAAACTAACTGCTGATTCACCGAGGAAATTTTTTTTTACCAAATCTACAATTAACAATCAGCTCACTTTTCCTAAAAAATTTGGAAACACTCAAAAAAAAAAAAAAAACCTGAATCAGCAGTGACAGTGACAATACAAAATCCGTGCTTCGTATCATGTGTAAATCTACACTTAATTTGTCAGAGAATTTGTTGTGTTATTGGCATGGACATTTCTGAATTTTCAGATTTAAATATGAATATGGTTTTTAAAAATGACACCTATTTAGGTAAAAAAATACATTCAGGGGTTCACTTGAGAAATAGTTTGCAAATGCTTCTGACAAATGATGAAATAAATACAAAAACATGTATGAGGTTTCACAGGATATGAGTGAGACACAATGGAGTTACAAATTTGTCCAACATACTGACATTTCCTCATAATACTTAAATAAAAAACAAAAAGGTCTTATATTCCTCACTCAAAACTCAACCGGTCATGACAGTGAATGTATGTCACACATAAATGGTCCATCAACAGTTGAGGCACAATGAAGGAAGCCAAGGTCTCCCACAAAGCCTGAAACTAAAATACTTACAAACAACAATGTAAGAACTTTCTGTAAAAGGAGAATCTGAGGGAAGTCATATCTGAAAATGAACCTAAATCTGGACAATTTTCAGGGCTTCATTACGGTGCATAGATGAAACATTATAAACTGACCCCACATAATGGTCATATGCGTGTGTTAGAAGAGGGGTGACAGCTTTGAGCACTGAGTGATAGAAAACAGTCAAGTCTGTTTGCCATTCAGAAGTTTCACCTGAAATTCTGCATGACCAACAGTCTTCACATGCATGAAACTTATCTTTTGGGGGTGTTTTCATTCACATGCAAGCCATTGAAAAAAACAAGAAAACTAAATGTCTTAACTTCAGAAAATGGCCACAAACCAAAACCAATTGGTGACTTCCTTTTATCTCTAGAAAGAGGTGTACTGTTTGCCGTTAAAATGTCATGTTCCATTACACACAAGTGCCAACTTTAAAAAACCCAAAAACAGATTCATGCTTTCGACATCCCCTTCCCACCCCCTGAAGAACTCATCATCATTTCCTCACTTTGTCACATTATGGAATATTATTCTCTCTAGACATAATATAATGTAATGTGTAAGATTTTACGAAGCAGAAAAGAAACACTCTGCTTCAACTGTTAAATAATAACATCATTATCACCACTGTTTCTTTTTCTGAAGAAAGGACTGATTACGATATGAGTTGTCCTCAGAATTGTATAACTCTTTCATATTACTAACTTGCTCAGATTGCAGTATTGAACAATGTCAGACTTGCATCCAAGTGACTGTGAAACTGTGAAATTGGAAGCCCTACGTGAACAATGCATTTATTGGGACAAGTTCGATGATAGTGCAAAAGGAAACATCTGAATATTTTGCAGTAAATATCTACTCACCCCTCAATCAGTCAATGACTTATGAGTAGGACAGGGAAGACCTCTGATTAAAATAAATCTACCCATTATCGCAGATCATGTTAGGCATAAAAGATAACAGATGTTCATCTAGATAATCACCTAGATCTGAAGCCACTTCACAAGCCAAGCCCATATTGTTCTCACAGATCTAGTTCTAGTTCTATTGTTCACCATCTCACGGGCTCTAGATTTCAATTTCTAACATCGTATCAAACACGTGCACGCCTTAGCCTTGGCCCAGTTTACCTGTGATCGCCAATTTGGGCTACGTGTTGACAAAGATTCTAAAAGACGGCCGACCTAGATCTGCTGGTAGTTACCACCACCATAGATGATTATAAGCTACTTCTCTCCTTCTTCAGGTGTCAGGTCTGGAGCAGACATCGACGACCATGGCACGCCAGGCTTCTCTGTTGTCAGTCATTCTTATCAGCTCAGTGTAACTTATCAACTTTTTGGTGGCGTAGTTGTTGTATGTAGTTCTTTGTCGTCCTCTGCTTCTCCGCCCCTCTATTTTATCGCATAGCATTTGTTTCTCTATCCCATTCTTCCAACATATAATGTGTCCCAGGAATTTCATTTGTCTCTTTCTGATTGTCCTTATTAGGGATCGTTTGTACCCTGCCATTTCGATAACATCTGCATTGGATTTTCTCTGTCCATGGTATTTTCATCATCCTTCGGAGGAACCATAATTCCGCAGCCTCCAGTCTCCTTTCTGTGTCTTTATTCAGTGTCCAGCACTCACATCCATATAAAACTACATAAATACTACATAATATACTTGCTACATAAACCTGCAAAAAAAAATAACCAAAGGGGAAAAAAAAGAGCGAAATAAAATGAAACCACTCCACAAACTGTGTCCACTGTTCTTACTTACTGACCGCCATCGTTTACGATACATGTAACCTACATGCGCTTACGTACTCGAGCTCGTGTGGAAGGCCAAGGCGTGCGGGCACAAGCGAAGGTATATGCCACAAAAACTTATAAATATTATGCGACATTACGGTTGCTTGGTTGACTGGGGCCACAGCGGGAAACCAAACTTATTGCAAGTTCGGGTGTACACTGTGTTTACGGTTGTGACCGTTGAATCGCTTAGATCCAAGGCTATTTACTGTATTAGTGGTTGATAGAAAAGTTTGTTTTCTCCTCTTTGCGTCTTTCTTCTCTACATGGGGAAATTCTCCAAATACATAATGTTCACCATGAAAACGTATTTATGTACTAGAACCTAAAAAACGTACTAAATATGTATTTTACTACTGGTTGGTGGCTATGATTATAAATTTATATGTTTTTAAAGTAGTCTTACTTGCACTTTGTTGTATTCTCCAGCCAGTCACTGGGACTTGGAGCTAAAGTTTATGTGTGTAAGTTGTCAAATTTAATATTAAAAAACTTACCACGGCATTGTTTTCTCTTTAAAAAAGTTGAAAAAAAATGTATGCATTTTGCACATCACCATTTACTAAGGGTCATCCATAAAGTATACATGCTCAGCAGTGGCTATTTCTGACAAACACACAACACCACCCCATGCCCCCCCCCCCTACCCGATTCAAGTATGCAAAGAAACTGAGTTAAAACTAGATGAGCTTTAAAAATGTACTGCCCAGTGTGTGTAAATGTGCTATATAACTTTGAAGCCCCAACTTGATTAGTTTTACCAAATGACACAAAACTGTCAAAAGAAAAAAAAAATTGTAAAATGCTACAGATTTGGATTTTGGGATAGAGTTCCTTACACCCTGACCATCCTGTCAATATACCTGCCCTAAACTAACCATATTCCTAACCATGTCCTTCTCCCAAACCAAAAACCATTGTTCAGGGTTACGATTAGTTTTACGAACAGGGAAAGGTCTTGCGAGGAGTCACATTTAAGTAAGACTGACCCAAAGACAACCCAAGAAAACAATCTTTGACTTGAGGCCTCATGTGCAGCAGGTGAGGGATTGCATGCCCCCCCCCCCTTCTCCAGACACGTTTGGTCTGATGTCTTCTAGATTGATCTAGTTGGTGTTTATAAGTTAATGCACAGAACATAAATTTGGTGCTTGACGATAGCTGTGTGTATCTCATACAGTACTCCCTCCCATTTACGACCTACTGCTTTTTTAACGGCAATTTTGCCAGCAAATTTAATTAGATCTAGATCTAGATCTAGAATCTAGATCTAGATTTAGACATGTTGCTGCAAATTTAAATCTGGGGTGGGGAATTCAGTGACCACCAGCGGCGTCAGACAACGACAAGTTTCTATCCAAAAAAGGAACGTGAACTATTATCAGGGGACTGATGATTATTCTTGGTCTGTATGCTCACCGGAAATGTGCAATCAACCTGTAGCAGAGTCCTCAAAGCCTTAGGTTCCGAGGTTTTATTCGCTCTGGCTTTTCTAGACGTCTTTGTTGATATCATTTAAAAGCGGGTATTTTGCAGAAACTACGGCACTGCCTCTCATTTCAGTCACACATCCGTTCACAAATTTATCATAGCTTCCAAAACTTACCCAAAGTCGAGCATTCAGTGCCGGATCGTTTCAAATGAATGCCAAACACTCACGTTTCAGATGGCTCAAAGACCATGGACGCCGCCATCAAAGAAGGACAATATTGTGCGCATGCGCAACGAGACCTACTTTATCAAGTTCCTTCTTTCGCTGGGCGATTGACACGATTTCGCGCTGCCGATCCATGCCTGAGCTAGTTGAAAAAAAAAAGCACCCACACGCACACGCACAAACACAAACAACCACCCACACACCAAGATATACCCGCGCACATTATAGGCCTATTTTCGTATCTTACTTCTTCGTAAGCTGATTGCATGCATTTACCGATAACAGTCGCCTAGCTTTAGCGTTGTTTTTTTTTTATAATAAGATTCTCTCGACTTAAAGATGATTTTTAAAACTAGCAGGGTCTGTACAGAATTGAAATTTGCTCCCTGATTATGGCGTGGGGAGCCTGCATGGCTATAGATGCTCAAATATGAGCTTCACAGGCTATCCATTAGTAACTTAAGCATTAAAATTATTAGAAATAAAGTATGAAACCTGCCGGTGAAGCTTATATTGTAGCAAAACTACGGGTGAAAATCAAAAATTGGCAAAAAGAAAAAGTTGTATGTAGCAAAGCCTAATTACCCAAACGATTTCGTAAGCGAGGCTTGGCTAGATACAACTTTTTCTTTTTGCCAGTTTTTTTACTTTGGTTTACGCCTTGCTGCGACCCAACAGTTTTTCTGTGGTTTTTATAATAAATAATACGGGTGAAAATCCTATAATGCTTCCACAAATAATTTCCAGTGATCAAAATGCCCTATTTGAATAAAATGGGACTATGTATTGTTATTTTGATATGAAGATTGTGAAACCGTTATAATTATAAAAATTTATCAGCTCAGCCGGTTGTGCTATGAAAGTTAAAAAAGCGGGAAAATGGCACAAGGACAATGAAGCTGCGGTTCTTTCTTTTGTGCAAGGTACCAACGACCTTCACATTAAAATTTTATTCAAATAGGCATTAGGAAAATATACTGCGAAACGAAGATCCATCAAACAATCTCATTTCTTGAATCTGCAATTCCTCCCTACGTGTTTTGAAAGGGTCGATGTACTACAACCAAGTCTGATGAGCAAGATAAGCGATTCGAAGCTTTGATTATTGGAAACTGAAAGATACAAAAAAAATAGGCCCTAGATATTCTCTATAGGTACACGTTCAGATTATGGTATGAATCATTGGCTGGATAGCATAACTGGTATTTGAAAAGTCATTTCCTACCAGCCTGTGGAGAAGGCAAAAAACTCGCGATTCCGCTCTTCGTTGCACGACCTGTGAACACGTGAGAGAGTGAGAGATAGGCAATGTGACTCTGCACTTTGTAATCGTTCATTTGTCCTCATTTTTGCCCTACTGATCAGTTTTGTTCTAACGTAGGCCATACTGTGCCTTTCCCGGTGTTTTCGGGGAAAAGAGAGAGGGCGAAGGGGGAGAAGAGAGGGATGAGAAAAAACATAAAGACTCTTAATTATGCGCGATAATTGCAATAAGTGCACCGATAGAGTTAAAAAATACCTTTATTGATAATATTATGTAATATGTAGGCCTTATCCAAATCCAGACACACACACGCACACAAAATGAGGTGCTCTAATGCGCGGAACTAAAATTAGCGGCAGGATTAACATATATAAGATCAATTCATCAAGTACCCACTCACACACATCAACAAAACAGTCTGCTACTCATCCTCAAACCTCTGAGACAAAAAAAAAGGACATTCAGTTTCAAAGAAAACAGCCCTAAACAGTTCAGTTTTGAGTCTATTTTTAAATGTGATGATGTTCTCACTTCTTCTGATGTCATCGTTATTTTTTGTTGTTGTTGTTAGTTAAAAAATATATATATTAAATATGTTGTTCCACAACATAGACTCACCAAAAGAAAAAGTCTTTTAAATATTAAGCCACAAATCTTGCTCAAAGCCAGACCCGTACCATCCACTTCCCACCCCCGCCCTGCACAGCAGCTCATTCTCGCTGCCTGGAGACAAAATTAAACTGACTGGCACGAGGGAAACTCAGCTCTATTGTAACGACATGTTATTAATATTCTATGATCTTTAGGCCTTGATCAACCTTATAGAGGAAAAAAAAGCTTGGGAGTGGGGATAGGCTGCATGTGTATTCAAACAATGGAACAGGATTCATGCTGTTGTTTTTTTTCCGTTCCCGAAATTGTGATCAGTGAACTGTTGCATGAAGCTAGTAACCCTGGCCTTTCGCATAATCAGTGAATATAAACTTCTTTATATGAAAAAATAAATGTTTACAGGTATTTAACAGAAACAATTGATGCCTAGTTGAGAAGGAAAAGAAACAACAAAAAACAGCCAGCATCTCTACGTCAGTCAGACGTAGATTTGTACAAGATCCCCGCAGGGTTAGTAGAATTACTGTCAGGGCATGTTCCCTATATTATCAAGCCGACGCCGGCGCGATGTTGTAACCAGCAGTTTTATGAAGGAACGATGTCATCTCTCTGTCCAACATGACGTCAATCACATGCGTCGGATTTTCGTGGAGTTACTGGCTGGGAATGGATCGAAATTTCTCGTACCAAACATTGGTGATTTAACATAACCTACAGGCCCTTTATGCATACCATTCCTGGTCAAACAAAACACGCAAAAAGTAAGGGGGCGGGTCTGGCGAGGGAGGAATTTTCTTCTTTTTTTTTTGCCTTTGAATTGGTTCTTATCATTCAGGTTGGCGATGAATTATATTAATTTTTTTTAAAAGTGAAACCAGCAATTTACAACGTATGCCATTGTGAAGCAGCCCGTAGGTACCCAGTGATTGTATGAAAGCACCCTATCACAAATTAATGTTTATTCAGAATTATGGTCCAACAACAAATCACAAATGAAAATGATGTATGGCGAGCATTTCTCTTGTCAACTGAGCTCATTTGATCACCGGCATGTTTCTATAACAAGCAGTCAACATCTGACGTGGGAAACGATGGTGCTGGGAAAATAGGTCAAGGTTGAATTCGTCACGTGACTGCCAGCGTCGGGCTTAGGGCGATTAGCAGGTCACGCTCAAAGTTTACAGAAACTAATACATTCAAGAAAACCGGCTTTATTCAATATTCTTCCCCGTTTAAGTCTCTTGTCACTTGCATTATTTTCCCAATTTGCACGTTATTTAAATGATTCACGGTTGGAGAAAAAAAAAGGGGGGAGGGAGGCTCATTTTGTGCAAACACGGTGCACACCGATAAAAGACTGTCCCTTTTTCGGTATAATGGTACCTATTTAAACTATTCTGCTATTATGCAGAGAAAGTAGCCTGTTGCACACTGTTTGTGGCTCACAATCGGAGTTCTGACACGGTGAAGTGCTATCAAATCAATATTTGCTCAGGCTGTTTAAAGATATTGGGCCTACTGTCCATTTTTTTTTTTAATTGCTGGTTGTTTTAAGGAACCCTGGTGTTTCACATTATAACATCTAGCCGAACACTGTGCACAATTCAGTATTTTCTCTATGCGGCTTTGTAATTGGATTACGGTCCCATACCAAAGCCTATTTTAAGAGTACATTCTTTCTTTATTTATGTGCTTAGGCTTGCCGTGCTTGGCCTGCAATCTAGCTACTAGGTGCCATGCCTATTGAAAATTCTTCAGTCAGATAAACTGGTCAAGTTGGAGTGAATCAGACCCAAAACCAACTGAACTAGACTCAACTCTTGTAGGTTTGGACATGCGGCAACCAATACATATTTATTTTGTTACTAGCTTTTATCTGCCATACCCTGCAGCAATCAGGAAAACAAATGAACAGAACAGAAAAAAAAAAAAGACGTATGAAACAACTGTTGGTCATTTTCAATCATACATGATATAAGACACGTCTCCAATCTGATTCTTATGATCAATTCCTGAGTCAAGCCACTGCATTAAATTGTTGCTAAAGACTTATCGGCCCAAAGACTGAATTTAAACATTTAATTAAATTGTCTGTTTTCTGTAATTTCGCTAAATTAAGCCACAGACTGTTCAACACCTTAACATACCTGAAAGTTTAGTTTTTTTTCAAAAATTTAATTTGTTTCCTTGGTTATGTTCACTCCTCTGAAAACGCTAATTGTTTGCGGTAGCCACCATTCCACCATCCCATTGACACTTGAACAGCCGAATTAATGTCTTTGAAACGAGAGAAACGCGATCGACTTTTCATTAGCAACTAAAGGCTTAAAGCATGCTGCGTTTTCTTTACCCCAACCCCACCAAAAAAAAAAAAAAAAGGCAAGCAAGACAATTAATTTTCCTGTGAGGAAGAAATCAAAGCCATAACAGGTGAATTTTGCAACACTCCTTCTCAACAGCTCCCCCATCCCCTTTAGGTTTTACTCTTTCTGCAGACATCGACAAGCAATAACAGAACAGTATGGCAATCACTTTACTGTCTTTAAAAGCTTACGCACATTGTGAGCCGTATCTCTATTAATTTAAGCGAGGGAAAAAAAAATTCCTTATCATGGGGACTCATCCAATCTTCCCGGAGATGTCCGATTTGGCCATGCTTATTGATCACTATTGGCCTAGGTGTGAAACATAAATGTGGCACAAAAGACAACTTGAGGAGAAAGGGGCTTTTTAACATAATTATTACAAGCCTAAGGAAAGGGAAGGATTTGAGGGAGACAGAGAAACGATTGATGGGCTTGAGTAGCTCAACTGGATTATTGTGGAGGAATTAAGGTCATTCATTTTACGCTGTGTGTGTTTGTGTGTCTTTTACAGCAAATTATCACCTCAACGTAATTGTTTGAATGGGAAGCGGGTTGCATGGTGATGCCTTGCCGTTTGATTCTACCAGCACACAGCATCCCGCTGGTCTGTGGTCTCTTGTCAATAACCTCGAATCCAAAGGTCAAGGTTGCGAATGATGAGTCACGAGAGAGCGGGAGGCGGGAGAAAGAGGGAGATAGAGAGAGAGATCTGCACGTATTAGTGTAGGCGGAGTGAATATATGGCCGAGAAAGAATTTAAACAAAACATGGAATTTATTCGGTCCAGTGTTTACAGTACTCAAATCAACATGATATTCTTGGCCTGTTCTATAAAACAAGGGCGGGGTTACTCATAATGTTAGCGTATGTCCCACATGATACATAAGGCATATCACTGATTGGACGAAAATACATTGTAATAATTATGTAGCCAATCTTGCCTGGGCGGAACTCGAACACTCTATTGACATAAGTCCCCTTCTATTAAATTTAAAGCATTGGGCCAAAGTTTTTTTTTTGTCCTGAGCAAGTCAATCCAAACGAAGTTAGGGCCCAGTGAGGAGTTTAGATAATGAAAATGTACAACAGGAAATGACACACGACGGCTGATAATCTGAGACTAGAATTAATCCAACATCACTACAAAGTACAAGTATTCTAGCTTACTGACCCGACCACATAAGCCTACTTGATACATCAGTAGTTGCCGCAGCTTCAAGAAAAACCCTTCTATACTTTGGAACATTGGAAAGATCAGGGGCATTTCTATAACATATTTCTGTAAAATGTTGAATCTTGCTAAAAAAAAAGTACGTAGACCTACATTAAAAGATTAAGTTAAAGTCACATTGAACTTTGCCTCAATTTGCGTGCTCATAAAACATATTTAGCCTAAAAACGTTATCTAAAATAACTAAATGGCTTAACCACGTTATGGGATCAAATCACAGGAATTATAGACAAAGTAATGATTATCAAACCACTTCTTGATAGCCGACCACCGAAAGGAAGGAATAATAATTTTTCCTCCATGTGTCTTTCGTGCATTTCACTAAGTAAATTCAAATTGAATGACACTTGTTTTGTAGTCGCATCGTGTTTTAAAGACTTGCAAACTTCAATGTATTAAGCGCCATTATTTCTATGTCCGCAGTGTACAGAAAAGCAGGATTTAACATTGTGTGACACTGGACAAGCCTATCTGTGACATGCTGGTTCACCGAAATACTAATTTGAGAAGAGATTTAGGATAATGCCACATAACAAAGTAAACTCGTTGCAGCTCCCGCAGACCAAGTTCCAAGATACTACAACTGCATCAATGTACTTATGCAGCTTTTAAACTGAGCCATTCTGGCGAATGACTGTAAAGGGTAAGCCACGCCAAGGCTAGTGTGGGCGCCAAACTGGTGGCTCGTCGCCTAATTTTATTATTATTATTATGATTATTATTATGATTATTATTATTATGTTTGCATTTTGTTTTCTTCATTAATTCCATTTGGGAAATTTGTCTTAGTGTCACTGCAGCTCAGTGACAACTGGTGCAGACACGTCGTAGCCACAGTGTAGCGCCGGTCGGCGAGTTTCTTTTTTTTGGAGGGGGGCGGGTGGGGTTATAAGGATACATTTTTTATTTAATCTTGCCCGGACAGCGGCCTATTAGGCCAGCTCTTGTCGATTTGCAACTGCCAAAGTATAACGTACACACGAACCCTCCGAGTTTTTCCGTCCTTATCCGAGAAGACTATAAGTGCTTGATCCTAGTTACCAGGGACAGGAAAATATGAGAAAAATCCCCAAAATTCCAACATGCTTGCACCGACAGGGATTTGAACCCGGTACCTTTGGCATGAGAGGCGAGCATCCTGCCTTTAGACCACCGTGTCCTCTGATCACTCTAAAACACTACTCACCGCCCATACCATCGCTGTGTGGGCAGCGCCAACTGTTTTTGTGTGATTCATAATACATGTAGTTATGATTTGAGGTCTTTATTTTAGGAGGTTCGCTGCCCTTGGCATTTACACCTCACTTTACTTGTTTTATTATTTCTTGTTCTGGCGGGGGGGGGGGGGGGGATAAATTTTAATCTATTAATTTCAATTTTGCCCGGGCAGCGGCCTTTCGGCCTGCTCTTTACGATTTCCAACTGCCAAGGTATCTTTAACGTGCGCAACGTGCACACGGGCCCTCCGAATTTTTTCGTCCTTATCCGAGAAGACTAGGTACTCGATCCTACCCCCCAATAGGACCAGGGACTTGAAAATATGAGAAAAATCCAATTTCCAAGAACTACTCGATCCTACCCCCCAATAGGACCAGGGACTTGAAAATATGAGAAAAATCCACTTTCCAACATGCCTGCACTGCCCGGGTTTAGAACCCGGGACCCTTGGCATGAGAGGCGAGCACCTTGCCTCTAGACCACCTTGTCCCCCTGTAGTTAGGCGGCAAGCCACCAATTTAGCGCCTACGCCAGCCTTGGTCTGGCTCACCCCTGAGGCCTGAAGGAAAAGCCACTACATGTACTTCTTTGGTTTTTAATTTTTGCCAAATTGTTTCAGGTAGTCTAGCAAATTGGGTGCCTGAATGTGTTCAAACAAAACTGGTCAATCTCGTTGTGTTATTTTACGTTTTAATGCGAGAAAGCTTTTTATTTGCCTCGGTTGAAAACGAAATTGAAAGTTAAAAAGAAAAAAACTTTCCTCTTGGATGCAACATTTACATCAGCACATGACTTCATGAACCTCACACCCGAACAACTGCGAGCTATTTCTTTCATTAGTAGGACGCATAATCATGTTTTGTTACTGCCGTTATTTGGTTTGCTGATGTTAATTGGTTTCCGCTGTAAAGTATACGTTTCCTACAGTCAAACTTTCCTTCCTTTCATTCGTGGCATTGCTAATCAGTCCACGTTTTCTGGCAGACGTAACTATGCAGGAATTGGCTGCAGGCTGGTTATTATGCCAGTATTTTAATTGTTGCAATGCAACATTTTCGGTTATTGAAACGAAATAAAGCGCAAACTCCCAGCCACGCGTCTAACGTTTAGCACTGATAATTATATCATAATACACATTATAGCCTATTGCTTTTAAATTACATGCACTTTCATTAAAACCATGCCGCGCAAACAATAGAGCAGGCTGAGGTGGCCCACACCGATAAAAAGTGCATGAGAAATTTTTGCATTACGGTAGTAAAAACAGGGACAGTGGAAACTGACGTGTCTGGCGCAACTGGTTTTGCATCATCTCGGGTTGGTGAGGGGAGGGGCGATCAGATAGTGATTGGGTAGACAAGCGGAGTTTATCCACTACGTCAAGGGGATCCAAACCGCTATTCGCGAGCCACATGCCGGTCTTTGATCTTCAAAATGCGGCTCGTGGAAATACGTTGGCAGAGATAGCTTTTAGTGTTGGCAGTCTCATTTTGTTACTGAAATGCAAATTTGCAAGTTTTTCTAATATATTTCCGTTGTTTAAAACCGTGATTAGTACGCTAAGCTATTATAAGAACAGTCAAAACAATCATCAGTCAAGATTTTGAAAACTTTTGGTATGTGTGTGTGTGCGCTTTGTGATTACTGAAACTAGTACAAGTTAACAGTTTAAAAAACTGCCAACATGGATAAATATTGATGCACACAGGTATTTCTTAATATTTATATAATATTTGTATAACAGAATGTGCATGTAAAAAAACGTGTGTGTAAATTTTGTACATATCTTGTGGCTCTCGGAACATCTGAAGTTTATTGTATGTGGCTCTTACATTCAGCAAGTTTATCTACCCCTGCACAATGTAATGGATATAATTATAATGTAGACAAATTGAACCCGGTCCAAATTAATTTGTGGAACACAGGGAACATAATCCATACTTTCAAAGCTGACGTTCAATAGAAACCAGAGTAATCGAACGTGTTCAATTGAGTTCATTTCCGGGTTACATTGCCGAAAACAAGCCCGTGTAGATATTCAATGAAAATTATGTTGTGAGTCACTGATTTTTCTTTCCTACCTTTTAAATTACCTGTTCTCAGAGTGAGCACTACAGGTAAGGTTTGGAAGGGCTAGAGCACATAGATTCTAATGAATATAACGAAATGGATAAAATGACCACAAACAGAAAACCTGACATCCTAAAGTCGTAGACTGGCAGAGAACTGGAATTCTTCGGTCCGCTCTGACAGTTTCCAAATTTCTCGTCTTGAAAATTCCTAGCAGTTGAATGGGGAAAAACCATGAGAGGTCGACACGCTGATACGAGGTTTGCTTGGAATACACATCCCGAGGATTGTTTCTTGAGACATTAAATACAAAGCAAGAGAGGGATACTGGGGAGGATTGCAACGTAGGGCCTATAGATCTAGTCCTATACTAAAAATTTACTATAATAAGTCGTTGCACAGAACTAATCTAGATCTAGTCTAGATCTAGAGTCTAGATTACAACAAAATAAATTACATAGACTCATAGTAGGAAAGAGAAAGGATTCCCCTGTGCTCTGCGCAGCTTCTCATCGGCGTAGATAGGGGGAGAGCCGAAAGACAACAGGGGAAGGAACAGATTAATTCCGAGAACCAGATAGATCTAGATAAATCTAGATTCTAGATAGACTAGTTTTAATTTTTTGAGCTGGGTGGAATGATCTAGACATGATAAACTTTCTTATCATAGATACAATTTATGCGGGTATTATGCATCTTTCCGTGTTTTAATGAATTTCGAAAGTCATTTTACATCGGAAAAGGCACTTTTTCGTAGAGTCGAGGCAAAAGCATGCATTGTCAACCTCCCAAAGTAGGTTACGGCCCCTGACTCTATCGATCGATACCACGACTCGCAACATTTCATTGGTTCTTAGGTTATTCTGCTACTTAAAATAGAAAAACATCACTAGGGAATACCTATTTCCCCTGTTCATTTATCAGGGTACTGTCATTGCTATTGCTGTTTGTAATTGTAGATCAGATCTAGATCTAGAGATCTACTTTGCCACAATGCTAGGCCTTGCCACCAAGTACGAGATAATTTTTTTGTACTACTCTTCAAAATGTTAATGCACTTTATGCACTGAACCTCTATCTCTCTGTTTCCCCCTGCCCATCCACCTCATTGTCTCTCTCTTTTAGTTTTATTACCGGTTGTAAAATAACACGATGAGACGTGACACACATCACTGTCAGCACAATCAAAAATGTAAATACATGTAAGTGTGGGTGTTTTTTTTTCATTTTTAAATTATGCACACATTATAATTGCAAAAACGTACTAAGCATTTTGATGACCAGTTGGGAAAAAGGGAATATCCCATGAAGAGGGTATCTAAAGCTACAAATGTGAAAATTTTCACCACCTCTAGGAGAGAGTGGATATAAAAAAAATCATGAGCATTTAATTATAAGCATTTTTAAGAGCGCCCACATGTGGTAACATGTAAATATTTTTATTAGTGACATTGCTAAACACAGTCCCCCACTATTATCTTGTCAGTCCTCTTTAATGCTGTTTCTGGTTTACTCCTTACATAGTGCAGGTTGTGCTGATCACAATGGTTTTTGAATTTTTAAAATTCGACGATAAATGCAAAAGTTATGACTCTTTAACGGTTTCATATTAGCACGTCTTGCGGCTAGTATTGTGCGATATTGTACGATATCGACATTTTCCATCAATCTGATTGTGATTTTGACATCACCTTGGCATTTGCCATAAAATTTCCTTTCAGAATGCAAAGTTTCATAATCATATTCCCATAAATAAATGTGTTATTAATTTTTTAAAACAAAATCCTACAAAAATGTTTTCCATGGCCTCCTAAATAAATTAAGCTATATGATTGCGCAATCATTTTAATTAGATTAGGAATTTTGTTGATTTTTGTGGCTTTAAAATACCACAACTTCTTTATTTTTTATCCGATTTAAAAAATTTAAAAACTGGCTTGTTTCAAATTTGATACTGATAGGCTTTCATTTCATATAAGAAAATGTGTTTTTGTTCAATAAAAAAAATGGTTTAGCCTTGCTATAATATAAGGTATGTGCCCAAGTCAAGTAGCTCATATGCTACTCTTTTTGAATTGTCTATCATTTGACATTGGCTGCCATTATCAGCCAACATTATCTGCGGATACTGCCCAAGTTTATCCGCCAACAATATCTGCCTGGGTTTGTCTGCCAGCACTGGTGTTGACTACATACAACAAAGAAAAAACAACAGGATTTATTCCCTGTTGTTGTTGTCAGATTAAAATACAAAAATTAAACAGACTGAAAATCGAATCACAGTCACCCGATTGACAGGCGAAGGTGATAACCACTACATTATTGAGGTCCCTGTGTAATTGTGAAGGAATTTTTCCAAAATAAACATCACTAAACCAATCGTTGGCGGATAAACACTCCGTTATCCAAAAATATTGGGTTGACTAATTACAAAAAGCAAACAAACTGGGTTTATTCCCTATTATTGTTCGTGGATTAAAAAAAAATAGGTAGAATCTTCCTAATAAAAAAAGACTTGTAAGAAAAGAAAAAACAACTGCCCTGCCAAGAATCAAACCACAGTCGCCTGACTGACAGGCAAAGATGGTAACCACTACATTACTGAGGACTCCGTGCAATTGTGAGGGAATTCTTATGAAATAAGCATGACTTAACCAAGAAACCCATATCTACGGATTAGACCTAAACTTTCGTATCCATTTAATCAATCATATTCCATTTTTATTCAGAAAATTAAGCCTCTCCAATTTCAATCATGCTATCATTTTTAACTTATGTTCAACATGAATGTTGATGAATGGAACAAGAGAGGAAGACGGAGAAAGGTTCGAATCTGGGGAGATGACTCGCAGAATACAAGATTTATGCTGGCGGATTTTTAAAAAATCCGTGGGGGAATTTTATCCAACAGTACCGGTGGATAAACGCTTCGTTAGACATTTCATTGAAAGTAGCTGAAGAGGGTTGAAGGTATGATTTAAAGTTTATCTTGATAAGATTGATGATGAATGATATGATAGATTCTTATCAATGAAGAATATCATTAGTGTGTTAAATAAGTTGAAGAGATTTATGCAGACAAATTCTTTTCAATTTAGCATGTCACCAGAACCTTTAACTAGGACGAAACTGTTTTCTCATACCTCATTAATTTGCTCTGTGCCATGTACCACACTGTTTGGGGAACCCCTGTTTGTCTGACCTAACTTTTTGTATAAAGGACTTGGACTGAGAAAGTGATTTTTGGCCTACTTTTGGAAAGCGGGAAAGTCGGTATTGAATGGTACCTTCTCAGGCTTCTGCTGCAAAACATTGAAAATTGAAGGTGCCTCACTGTTAAAAACAAAATGGACACAAAAATGGACTGATGAAAATCAAATTGCAAAATAAAAGATATTTAAAAAAATGATTTTTGTGAGCTCTTTTCTCTTTGCACGTTATATGTTTTGATTTTCAACCCCTCAGTAGAAGAAGAAGGGGGTTAATCTTTACTGCCAGTACTTTTATGAAATGTTGGATGTGCAATCTGAATCTGAGCAATGGATAATAGGTCAGTTACAATTATGTGATGTTTAAATTAAATTAATCAGCTCCAGTTGGGAGTCTTTTTGCTTTTTTAAGTACTGGTACATTACCAAGGGCCGCCAAACTATAACACATTGAGCATGCAAGGCGCCCACCCATGAATGCAGTCAAGTTGAAAGTTGAACTGTGAAAACGGCTTGTGATGCAGATGATTCATTACTGTAGACAAAATGACCAGTTGACATTTGAAACATACTATAGAGTAATTTTTGAAATACCATAAAAATCTGCGAGACTGCAACAGTTTTTCCTTTTCCTTATTGGTTCATTGTAGCGTTTCTTTACTGTTTCTTAACCCTCGTCCCGCATTGAATGAACTCGTCCCCGTAACGCCCTCTGCGTGGATAGCCAGTGGCCAGTCAGCCGATTGTTCACGTGTTGCTGATAAGCCAGGCACTTAATGAAATATACTAACCACATGTATCATGGCATTGCCTTCTCCCTCCCTGACTATGTAAAGGTTCCACGTACTATGGTGTTAATTTTCTCAGCAAACCTTTAGCAAGAGATTTGATTTCCAGACTTCATACATGCACTGAAAAGCGGTTTAATCAAAGGAATACAGTATCTCTCTAATTACCACATCAGATAAACACAACGACCAACAATAGAGTCGGTCATTTTCTCCCAGTTTTCCCTGATGAAAAACCTATCGACAGGCGCCCTTATCCAGCATGCCCTAGTATTACATTGGAATTCATTATTACAGGCATAGAACAGTTTTTCAAATATGCAGACGGCCCCTTTCTTGTTATTTCACATGTGGACGACAACCAGCGTCAAAGTCAAAAAGTTTCCTTAAGCTTTTCCCCAGTTCGAACTTCAGACCATCAGTACTATTACATGAGTATGACGAATAGTTATGAACAGTTGCATCATAATAAACGTAATTGGACGATACCACTTTGTTGGACATAGTAGGGGTGACGGATAGATAAACAAGCAAAACATATAAAATTGGTGTGAAAAAAAAATGTGAAAAAAAAAAACGAAAGGCGCAGCAACCAATTAAACAAAACACGAGGAGTAATGTTGCTGTACAATATATTGGCCTCCTGCAGGACTCGGTTTGCAAAATGTAGGCCATTTTGCCTCGCTTGTTGCGTGAGGAGGCTAATATAGACAAGGGTTAAGTAGGGCTTTGTGACAGACAATATTTTCTCTTTCTTCTGCCATAATTATAGGAGTGATTTGATCTGATTCCTAATAAGCGGTTAGTGATCCTTCAGAAAGTCAGATCAAGTGCTACCTGCCCCTTCAAAATGTTGAAAATTGAAGTCATTTAATTAAGTGTTAAAAGATAAATGAAAATCACATTGGCAAAACCTGCTGACAGTGACAGTAATCACTACAAAAAATTTCATAAATCTCAAAAGTATGAAATTGCACTCCGTTCCTCAAGTCAAATGACCGTATTTACAATTAACATATTTGGCAGTATTAAATGTTTTACTCTTTGTGACAGTAACCTAAGCTTGGAGGTAATAATTGTCTTTTTGTTATACTCCGCACTACTATTAGAGAAGTTCAGCTCACTTAGCGCACACAGGAGTTTTCAGAAGCATGGGAATCGACATTGTTGTTGCAAATTTTTTTGTGAACACTATAATTTAATAAATAAAAATTTTCCAGTTTGTCAAAAGTATTTGTGTGGGATATTCTAAATATTTGCCCTAATGATATTTATACACTTAAGATCATGATATGATCAAAATCATATAATTTTAATATCATTAAATTTTGTGCAAGATGTAACAAAATGCTTGAAATACAGGAGAAACATTTGGAATGGAAAATAACACTTTTTTTTTTTTTTTTTTCAATTATTTACAGCAGATATTTTTACTACTTGTGTCAGCCTGCTTAACATTCTAATTGTTTGCCTTTAATGGAAAGAAATCTTTGCTATAAGCTGATAAAGCCTTTTTTGAATATGATTCTTGAAATGTTTTTGTAATTTACTGTGTCTCTTTTCTTCTTTGAAAAAGGAAGTGAACCAATCATGGACTGTTGATGGAATAAAATACTCCTTGATTTACCACATGGTGTATAAATCAATTTACCAGAAGTAACACTCAAAGGAAACCACAATGCCACCAGGCAACCTCAATGTCAATGAGGCAGAGGTGGTGAAACTCATTGCCGAGTTTCTGCAGAACAGAACTTTGAACATTTCTATGTTGTCATTAGAGAGGGAAACAGGAGTAATCAATGGAATATTCTCTGACGATATGCTGTTTTTGCGCCAACTCATTTTGGATGGACAGTGGGATGATGTCATTGATTTTATACAACCACTGATAGCAATAGAAGCATTTGACAGGTATGTATTCATATATTTTTGAAATGCCTATTTTGAGATTTCATTACTGTATTTGTTTCAGGATAAGTTTCATGTGATGTGAAGTACTTCAACAGTAGTGCACCAACAGTAGTGCAGTTTTGCATCAAGTTGGTTTTTTTTTAGATTTAAATGGATATATATTGTCCTTATTGTGCTGTAGATGAAAAATATGACATTTTTTACCCTGGAAGAGTTTTATTTAGTAGTTGGTCAAATTCCTTGTTACTATATGGAGCATTTAAGTGCCGAAGTTGTAATGTGGGGCAAATTTTCAAAGTTCTTTGGTGCTGTTACATTCACTGACAATGACACGGGTGTTTATGACATTTCTAAATTGTAATTATAAATAGCTTGATACACAAAGTTGGCAATTTCAGAAATTCTTCTTTGCAGCATTTATTATGTGAGAGATAGAATAAATACAAGGAATGAAAATACATGATACAGGGTCTAGACAAATGATTAACACTTGACTTTGCATTTAGTAAATTTTTATGTATTTTATCTTGCTTTGTGATGTGCTACATGTACTTCATCATTTATTCAGGCTGCAGGGAGCAAAATAGGATGGAATTCTAGCTCCATGCAAATTTGCAAAACGTTTTTAATGAGTCTTCCATAATTCTGTGTGAAGCTTTTTTTCTGACCCGCCAATATTTTAAGCATTTTGATGAAGGTTAAAGGCCTCTGATCTCCTTCTTGGAATGTGGTAATAGCAGTCCTCCAATGTAAGGAAACAATTAACATGCCAGTTTACAGTGATTTTGAAAGGTAAATTTTATGCAAGCATCTTTTGCGAACAGACTACATGAAAAATTTAGAAAATAATTTTGATTCTTTATCGGCAGCAAACGTTTTCAGTATGTCATTCTGAAGCACAAATATTTGGAGCTTTTGTGCATCAAGTCAGAACCAAATGTCATGCAAAACTATGAGACCACAGTGGATGAGGTTGTGAAGTGTTTAAATTCACTGGAAGGGCTTTGTGGGAGCAAAGAAGAATACAGGTATAATTTCTGTTTGAACAGCTGAAATGTATTGTAAAAGCTATAGAATTTATGTTTGGGTTTTATGGCATTTTAGCAAGATAGCAGCGGTATAATCCTCATATAATTTATTGAAAAAGTCTAGTCACTGAAAATGAAAGTGTGCGGTCAACATTGGAGGTTTAACTATTAAAATGCTCAGTATAATTACAAATAATTTCTTGGGAGCAGTAAAGAAAGCTTAATGGTGGTGCTTCTAGAGAGATAAAATAGGACATTTTAAGCCACATATTTCATAACTCTTATTCGGATCCTGATGGCAGAGCTTCAAAACAGTTTGACATGTAAAAGATGGCTTGTTTTGAAACCTTTCTCAAGGTTAAAAAATTGCATGAAGAGATAATGATTAATAGAAGAGAATTTAAGACAATTTTGTGGCATTATCTCAGAGTATTTTGTTTGCTGTCCCCATTTCTGTTTATTCTGGTGATTGATTGGCTTATGAAAGAAACCACCAATGGAGGAAGAAATGGCATACAATGGACCCCATGGACACAGCTGGACGATCTAGATTTTGCAGATGACTTGGCACTATTGTCGCACACACACGACCAGATGCAAGCAAAGACTACAGCTCTAAACAAAATTTCAGAATCTATCGGATTGAGGATACATCCTGCGAAGTCGAAGGTCCTAAAAATTGTTGCACCCCCAAGCGAACAAGTCAAAGTAGGAGATCAACCACTGGAAGATGTAGAGTCCTTCTGCTATCTTGGTAGTATCATTGACAATAAGGGAGGAACAGAGGCAGAAGTCAAAGCACGAATTGGAAAGGCACAGGCAGCTTTCACGTCCTTAAGCAAGATTTGGAGAACCAAGGATATATCTCTAAAAACAAAGCTGAGGATATTCAACTCGAACGTGAAGTCAGTCCTGTTGTATGGATGTGAGACTTGGAATGCGTCCCAGGCCTGCATAAAGAGAATCCAAGTTTTCATCAACAGATGTTTGAGGAAGCTACTTAAGATCAGATGGACAGACAAGGTCAGCAATGAAATTGTTTGGAAAAGAACAAGACAGAGCCCAGTCAGAGAGGAAATTGGTAGGAGGCGATGGAGATGGATCGGCCACACTCTCAGGAGGCCAGGAAACAGCATCACGAAGAAGGTATTGGATTGGAATCCCCAGGGCAAGAGATCAAGAGGAAGGCCGCGCGGAACGTGGAGAAGAGCCAGAGAAAATGATGTGCAACGAAGCGGAAAGACTTGGAATAATGTAAAGAGGCTGGCCCATGATAGAGAGGGATGGAAAGTGTTTGTTGGTGGCCTATACCCTGATCCAGGGTGAGAAAGGCAATGATGATCTCAGAGTATTATATTTTTATTTTAGCGAATCTTAGTAACAAAAATTAATAGAAGAATTTATGGTATTGGTTTTATGACACCATTGCTTTTTATGTCACTCTGAAGGAACACAGGGCAATTACAATCATATTTTGTGAATGCATATCACCTTCACCATCTGATATGGTAATTCCAGAAATGATTACTTGAAAGGTCTAAAATCCAAACATACCAGGTGGAACATTCATATTTGAGAAAAACTAAGTTTTTTTGTCAAGTTGGTTCAGGCTAGTGGGATTTTCAAAAGCTTTGTTTTAACACTTGAGTGCCTTCAGTGTTCCAGATTTTTGAAGCAGAATGTAGTGTTTGATACTGAATTTCTGATGGTTTACACATTGTCAGGTCAGATCTTGACTTTGTATGTTCTGATTTTCAACTCCTCAAATTAACATAGATTCCCTGCTATCTGAATGATAGGTGAGAAACTGCAGTGTGTATTTATGACAAGTATTATTGTTTTCAATTTCAGTAATTTGTGCTTCCTGTTGTCATTGCCAAAGTTGTCGGATCACAGTGATTATCAAAACTGGAACCCAAGTAATGCGAGAGTGGAATGTTTTAGACAGGTTGGTCTTTGCTCATGTGGCTTTTTCATTGTGGAAGTAGGAAGGAAGTCTCCCACATTACAGAGACAGACATTATATAGCCAATCTAGGTCAAAATCACATTTTATCATCATTCATAGAATGAAATGTGCTGTCTCTCGGTCTGGGTTATGAATAATCTTTTATGAACAATAGTTTCTTCTGGTCATAAACAAGTGAAAATTGAAGGAAGAATAAAGTTTGTTTTAGTATACATTATGTGATAATTTTCTGTAACATGGCATGAATTTCAAGTGTACAAGAAAGCATTTGGAATCTGTGCCTGAGAAGAGGAAATTATAGCTACATGCATGAAAAAGTATTTGCTTTGTATCAGTGATGAATGTTCTGATTGAGGTATCAAATATCAGCTGAATTTTATAATGCTTTGAGTGTTAAACGAAGAAAGTAAATTTTGCTGATGGTTGTTTCTTGGATCCTGTTGTGGTGAGCTTTGAATCCTTTGTTAAAATTTGGAATCTTTAATGTTGCTATATCCTATATTTAGGATACACATTTATCATTGTACGATGTTCAATACCACAGTCACTGTTTACACCAGGTGGAAATCTACCACTGAATGTAGTTCTCACAAGCAGGGATAACACCTTGAAATGAAATGTCAGTTACTTGTGACAGCATTTCCACTTCAGCTACTTACATCTATTGAATAAAGTTGAAATGTGGCAGAAAAAAAACAAGGGAAAAGTTATCACTGCAGATTACAAATAACAAACCAATCATAAATTTACAAGCAATAAACTGAAGCACTTTTTCACTAGAACTTTCTTCACGCAAAAAATAAATCTCTAACATTTGGAGAAAAAATAAATGAATGGTGGCTACTTTTCTGTGCTTGGTCATGAAGTTCAGTTCTGTACTTCAGCTTTTCTACCAAGCCCAACTATGACTGACAACTTCTCTGTTTTTATTTAATTTGTCATTTCTGTGACATTTGTGGTGCATACTGTAATCAGTGATGATCTGATTGAACGTCCATACAATTTTAGATCTGAGAGTCCTGAATTTCTTCAAGTTGTGGGGGAAAAAAAAGGACAATAAAGAAAGCCAAAATAACAGAACAGTGTACTTGTGCTCTAGCCTTTTATGATATTTTGTACAGGAACATTCATGATGAGCTTGTGTGGAAGTATATTTCAGAATAAAAAGATGGATTTGCTGAAACTCAGAGGAGATTGTTTATTAAAATTAAAGGAAGGAAAATATAGTGAAAACATCTTTTCAAATTTAGGTTGAGCCTCTGTTACGACCATATTTGCCAATAGAGAAGAAGGATGAACAAAAGAACCAAATGAGCTGTAATGATCGACTGATGCAGCTGGTGCTGAAGGGGATGCTATATGAGTCATGTGTTGATTATTGTCAGCAACAGGTAACAATATCACTTTTTATGTGAAATAATGTCTGCGTTCCTTGTCATTTTCCTCATCACTGATTTTCAACAGCATCCATTTGTCTTTGTGTCAGAATCCTGAAAATGTTGTAAAAATGTGATATAAAACTTAAAAGCCTTTAGTATACAGGTAGACAGATAAACACTGATTTTTTTTACATTTGTATGTTGAAAAAAATGTAATCTTTAAAGAAGGTCTAACTTTGGTCATGATACGGGCAGTTATCCTTTTATCTGACTTAATCGGGAATAGAAATAAGCTTTAGCTTCCGGATAATTGGTTTTATAAATCTTTTCTAATAATTTGTGCCCGATATTTTCCGATAACAAACAATGTAAAAAGAATGTTGAATTGTCAGTTCATTTGTTACAGTTCATTATTAAAATGTTTTACTGGGTGAGGGACATATTTTTTTCTAACTTTGTACTGATATGTATTCTAGCTCACTCTGTACAAATTATGGATTAATGAATTAAAAAAAAAACAGTGTAGCTCCATCACTGTCCCCTGTGGGAGATTTCCAGGCTAGATGCGTATGCTGGACGCCTGCAGTTCAGAAAATCTCCAGGCTATTCAGTAGGTCAATCTTCTTTGTGCCTTTATAAAACAATGCAAACAAAAGTAAAAATAGAAAGAGCAAATATTTAAAAGATTTGAAATTTGATGACAGTAAGTCAGAAGATACAAGTTAGCTATTGACCAGTAAAGGGTACCAGCTGCAAAATGCTATTTTTTTCCATGTTTATATTCCTTTACTTACTAGTGACATTGGAAGGGTAAAAGTGTTAGTAAATTATTCATGTCACAATTTTTTGTAATGAAATCGTATTCAACTTTGCATTTATTAACTAACCGCTGTGATGTTAATTTTATATTTACAGGCAACCGGAGGTCAGGGTGGCTTGACCTACTCCTCACTCCTCAACGACACAGGATTCAGTGATGCTGACCTATCTTTGCTTGCCTGGCTACAGTGTATCCCTTTTGAAGTCTTTTCTTGCCCATTTGAACAAAAAGCCATAAGTGTTGATATCCGCCCACTGATCAAACCATCTCTGGAAGCTTCCTGGTCAGAACAGATATTGGTGACGCCTATTAAACCAAAAATGTTTCCACATTCGGCTGTACCTGCAACCCGGCCAAGATCAGCGGAGTTGATGACGCGATCCTTGAACCCACAGTTTGATGGCCTATCCAGTGGTCTGTGGCAAGGTAAGCTTTTTTAATTTGAGTTTGAGTTTGGGTTTAATGGCACATCGGCACGCTAACTGCCACTTTGCACCTCTCACGGCCTTGTCCTTATCTGCAAGGTAAACTGCTGCCATCTTTTAAAAAAATAATGGCAAATTTATTCCAAATCTGTAATATAGGAGGGGAAATTGTCCGGCCTCAGGATTATAGAGATTTCCATCCACCCGCAGCCTGCATGAATCCATGGAATATGAAATATGCAAGTTTACGGCTAGTTCAGGCATAATTGACTGGTTTCAGTCCATTTTCAGCTCAATGAAGATTTTCCCACCAATACATTTTCCAAGCGTAACATGATCCATTTTTCACCACTGTCAAAACCATAGTTGAGTTCTAACAAGTCCACTCAAAACTGTTTTACTGTGGTAGTTTTGATGCCTGCATGTTCTGATTTTGTTGTGATATATCCAGTTGTCATTGAATTGTGATTCTGTGATTGTAGGTGTTAAATGAAAAGGTGTAAACCTCACCTGAAGTGTTCTTTTGGATTGTTGTAGCTAGAGCAAGAAAATTGCTGCTGTTTTTGTTACCATATTCTGTCCTGATGGTCATATCAGACTTTCTTGCTTTATTGTTTCTTTAAAGGATTGAGAGTGGGACGGAGGGACAGGATGGCTGTGGTGTTTATGAAGAGGAAGTGTACTTGAGGTTTATATCATACACATCATAACTCTGCTGCTTTCCGATTGTAATATTATTAAATAATAATTAATGATCTGCCATATTACACATACTACAGTCTGGAAGATGACGTTATACTGTAGTAAAGTGTGTGATATCTCACCATTTAATTACTAAATCAGTGACACTCAAATCTTAAGTTTGTTTATTTTGTTTAGTTTATTTTGTTTGAAAACATTTTCTTCATTCTTGAAACAACCTTCAGGTAACAGATTAGAATGGTCCACCCAACCTTCCCAGAATCCACTTTCCCAGTCTATGGCTCCAGGTGGGGTCCCAAACAACCCACGGGACCCCATGTTGATGTCAATGGACAAGCTGTTCTCTGAAGGAGAAGTCATAGATACAAGGGCCTCGATCTCTGATGAATTAAAAGGATCTCCAAGAGTGAATTTCACGAGTCCAAAGGTATGCTCATTATCTGTGTCATTGGCCCTGTCCAGAAACCACACATGATTATGAAGAACCTGATTTCACAGGAGAGGGGGGAAAAAAACTGGTTTGTGTGATATGTTATCTCAAGTATATTTATAAACATTTGAAATATTGTACTGCTTCTTAGTAACTAGAATAAGGTAGAACTCTTTCAGGAAATTCCACATTTGACCAAACAAAAGTTGTATCTGTAATGGTGCAAATATACTTGTGAGTTTCATGACAGGGTCATTTATGAGTCTATATAATGTGGGTACAGCAGTTAGGCCAACATGAAGAACTGAGGCTTGAAATGCAGGACAGTTGTAAGTTTTTTTGTCACCATCATTTTTTTATTTCATTCATGCTTTCAGTGCGAGTTCGATCACAGTTGAATTGAAAATGAAATGAGATCCTCATTTGTCTCTTAAGGAAATCCATTCAGTTTAAAATATGGTTCAGTTCAGTCCTGGATGATGAAGTGTGCTGGTAATTCAGGATGAGTTCTGTGATAATTAACCTGACAAGACTGCCAAGCTTTTTTATAATGTCATTTGAAAAACAGTTTACCAAAATGAGGAGGGTGGTTTTTTTGTTTTTTGGTATACTGATGCTCATTTGAAAGAATACATACAGCCCAATCCACATATCTCGACATGGCTTTTGTCGACATTCTGGGTAACTCGACACAATTTTTATAAGTCCCAACCTGTTCTTTCATTAATGCTACTAAATATTTCCCCGTAATTTGACGTGTTATTCCATCCTTTCCTCTTATATTGAGACATTTCTCCCCAACCAGAGCACAACAAGTGCACTAGATCTCCTGCTGTGCTGCCGAAAACACCCACGCAACTCCCTGTATAAAAGACCTCTTATTTCTTTTTGCAATGCCGGTCAGGAGGGGTGGGAGAGGGGGTGGGTGGACAAAAGGGATGACCCGTGGTTTCGATAACCCGCACCGCAAACTGTGTGTACAAATTTTTTTTTTTTCACAAAACATTCGTGCGCTAGTGACGCTAGGCCTTGACCTAGATCTCTTGGTTAACTGCTGTACTGTATGTGTATTGGTATCATTACTTTTTCTGAAGAAACAGGTCGCGATTAAAAAGAAAAAGTAAAACACTGGGCATTTGATGTCTAGCTACAGCATCTCACCGATATCAGCAAATGTTTGCCACGCAACTGCTCCATACAACAATGATATTGGAGGAACGAGTGATGGCATGCTGATAATAGGAAGAAACAAGGGCCATAATTGCGTTATTTATCGGGCACTTTTATCGTAATGGTGGTATTTGGTCTCCCCTGCATATTTTTTGTTCTCTTCCACCACTTATCTTTTATTTCGACTTCCTCTTTACTCAAGCCAAGTCAGACAGTCCCACTGATGTCGAGATATTAAGATTGCACTGTATATGTTTATAAGTCTATTAATTCTACCTTTTGTTTTTTCATTAGCCGAGCAGCCCTGTCCCAGGATGCAAAGTACCAGTCCGTTCATCATCCCCAGCACGAAGTGTCACCACAGACAAACCACAGCCACATCTTTCAGGTGCAACTTCCAGTGCCAAAGATTCCAGTAATGAGTTGTACAAAGAATATCAGCGACAGAGGCAGCGTTTGCAAGAGCAGTTGGAACTGCAGGTATTAACTGCAGGATCTATCATGAAACCGCACGAATATATTTGCACAACTGTAGATGGCAACTCCTCATTACCAAATATTCTGTGAACTTCCTGAAGGAATTTTATTTTCTCTATTGATGAAGGGAGAGTACAATATTTCAAATGCTTAACCCACAACCCACATGCCACCCATAAAGCATGCTGACCAGTCAGTGACCTTACTCATGGGGAATCTTATCTGGGTCGCACTGACCCTTGCCGATGTGTGATGACCACTCTACCGCTGTCCACGTGGTTTGGTTTGTATTTGATCGGTATGAAAACACTCGCTGCTCTGCCTTAACAGGCTTGATAACGAATTAACCAGTGAAACCTTTGTCTCTACGTCGCTAACCAGTGGTTTGACTTATGATACCATTACCAAACTGACAGCTGTAATTTTCATGAGAACAAAGCATGGTAACTAGCCACGCCCCCCCAGGCCCTAAACAAATGGTTTCATCCAGGTTGGCAAATAGCACCAATGTGAGCGTATGGGGCAAAGATCATTTCAGAGCTTGTTTCTGATTGGTTCTTAGATACAGACAATTCTAGGTGATGGGCAGCTTGTTAGAAAATGGGATAATATTGCAAATTTGTTGAGCAATGGTGTTGGCATGCCAGAGTTACATGTTTTGATAGTGTGGGGAGAGCCTTTGAAAGCTTAGTCTTTGTGAGTCCGTCCAGTGGTTCAGTGGTTAACATGTCCTTGCACAATGCCTTTGATTTAGAAGAGATACAGTGAGCAATAAGATGGTAGTTACGTCTCAAAGAGGACAGTGACCTGATGCTTGGAAATATGGCTTCTGCGCTTGGTCAGTTTGACCTTGCTGTGTTTACATGTCTGAATGCCTGAAAAGTTGATGCCATATTTCAACGCCTTGTGCAGCACGAGGATTAAGAAAGGAAGACATTTTTTTGGCCTTTTCATTCGTGCTTAAGTTCCATGATAGAACTAGTAATATCGTCATTGCCGGTCGCTATCTGCATATAACCCAAATTTGAACAAACCGCATTTTCATTGGAATTACATGTATAGCCTTCTCTATGTGCTCTGCACTTTCTAGTAAAATTTGGCTAACGAAAATGGCCTAAATCATTAATTTCTCTATCCGAGGAAGTTTGCGTCTTCTCTTTCCATGCTTGTCTGTTTTCATACTGCCTAGGACCAGCCGACAGGCACAACAATCTAGAAACTTTAAACTGTTGAGCTTCAAGTTCCTGATAAAGGGAAGAAATTCATTTTTAGACATTTTCATTGGCCAAATTTTACCAAAAATTGCAAAGCACAAAGAGAATGCTATTTTTAGTTTAATTCCGATGAAAACGTGGTTTGCCCAAATTTGGATTATACGCGGATAACGGCCGGCAACAATGATATAATACAGACATTGTAAATTACAGTCCAATCCACTTATCTCAATATGGCTTTTGTGGACATTCTGGATAACTTGGCGCAATCTTTAAATCTCAACCTGTTCCTTCTTTATTGCTACCATACTAAATATTTCCCCTTAACTCGACCTGTGTCGCGATGTGGGTTAGATGGGGATAATTCGACTGACACTCTTGCAAGGTCCGCTCCCACAATCGACGAACACACTAAAATAAAATACTTGCATTCTAAAAACTAAATAAATCAATTGCTTTGATTTTTAGCAGAACTGTAGGGCAGTTTAATTACATGTAATTAATGTAACAAATATAAATATAAATATAAATATCAATTCAATTCAAAGGCAACTGAATCTAACTAATGGAACTAAAGCTTTCTATAACAACTAACTTATTCAATCTAACTATTTGCAGCTCATATGAGTTAAACGCCAAATAGAATCCGCGCACGTGGCGGCGGATAATACAATTTAATTTCTATTATTCCAACGAGACATGTTATGATATTAACATTTCCTCTATACACGCCATGGAGAATACTCTAACATTTCCTCTATACACGCCATGGAGAATGCTCTGTGCAACAGTGCGTTGTCTGGCGGCAGCTCTGCAACTGTCTTCAAAAGTAGGTGGAACGTTTCACTTCCATTATTACAGATTAGTATTTGACTCTTACCATGTGGCTCTCACTGGGAGTGAGAGCGCTGAATGTAATCGCTGTGGGTTCATATATCAAACCAAGTAGCTTAGGCTCGGGAGCTTCAGAGAATCACGCTCCTCACAATATGGACTGCTCAACTGCGTCTCTATGTCTCTCATCTGGCTGAGGACTATCGCCGTCCACTTCGTAAATGGATTGTCTACATGTGGCTAGACTAACAGAAAGAACAAACGACAACAGACCCGACTAACCTGAAACTATCTACAGAAAGTTTAAGAAAAAGAACAGGAGAGACGTCTTCCTAAAACACGAGGAAGATAGAACGCTAACAATCTATACGATTAACAGGCCCCTACAGAACTATTCAAGGCAAAGCATACCTCACATCCGGTTTAAACGCCATTTAGATCGGCTAGACTGGCAAGAAAGGTATGCTGAGTCTCGATCCCTTCCAACCACCCGCCAGGGCTAGTCCGCTGGCAAAATTAGTTCAGCAATCTCATTGGCCGAAACCTCCCACCATTTTGAATGTAGGAATATAGTCTGCACTATTCTATCAGCCAGTTAACGTGCAAAAACTTGTCTAGTCATACTTAACAATGTCAACTATCCCCACCTTGTCTCACCCTCACTGCCTTACTTCTAATCACGCACATTAAAACCGAAAAGCGTGAATCTAATAGTTTAACTTTGCAATTCCTTACTCACAAACAATAATACGCGAGGACCGTTCAAGGCCACCAGCCAATTTCTCATGGCCCTGCTAAACAAACAACTCACGCCCCGCGTGAATTTTAATTAACTAGACTCATGACAACCTGTTATTCCATTCTTTCCTCTTATATCGACACATTTCTCCCCAACCAGAGCACAAGTGCACTAGATCTACCACTGTGCTACTGAAAATGCCCACACAACTCCCTGCATATAAGATCTCTTTATTTCTTTTTGTGGTGCTGGCGGGAGAGGGGTAGGAGGGGTGTGTGTGGACACAGAGGATGACCGTTGGCTTCAGTAACACAAATGTGGAGTGCCATGCATAAGCGCATGGCAGTAAAAGTACAGAATAGGAATACTACAGACTAATTTTTTTTTTCTTTACAAAACATTCGTTTGCCCTTGATACTAGATCTCTTGGTTAACTGCCACACTATGTGTGTATTGGTATCATCACTTCTTCTGAAGAAACAGTCAGGTCGAGGTTAAAAAAAAAAAAGTAAAACACTGCGCATTTGATGTATAGTTAAAAGAAAAAGGGACATATATGTACAGTGGAGCCCAAGTAAACCGAACTTTGGTAATTCAAGTTTCTGCTAAATAAAGGTGATTTTGAAATTTTTTTTTTTTTTACTTCTTTATCTCTAGTAAATATTTTTCTGCTAATTTGAGTTCGAACTGCCCCAATTCTGATAAATAGAGCTGATCAAGGGCTCTCATCCTCCATCAGCTCAATGTAAGTTAATGTAACTTCTGATTTCCAGCCCCATGGCTGTGGAAACCAGTTTCCACAAACAAGCTGACACAGGCCTGTTCCACAACTGTACTCTTTGCAGTCGTCGAGGGAGATCGTAGAGGTGCCAAAAATGATGCAATGGGTAGGCTGTAAAGCCTTCCTCTTACATGTCTGTCCCGACCAAGCGAGAAACATGCTGCGGAGGGTGGGGCGCCTGCACATAAATTACATACGGTTGAACCACGAGCCGTACGGTGTGCCCACCATGCACACATAAAACTCGTGACTCATACAGGTTCCTTTGCGTTCTTTTGTGTGCATATGTGGGGGTAGGGGGTCTGCAAGGGGATGTAATTGCACATATATGGTATGGGGCAGACTGCAAAATAATGGTTATTTCTCTGTCAAGAGGTAAACCGAACTTTGGTAGATCGAAGTATAATCCATTTCCCGACGACTTCGAATTATATAGGCTCCACTGTAATTGCATTATTTATTGGACACTTCCCATAATGGTGATATTTGATATCCCCCCCCCCCCCCCCCCTTTCTCTCCCATCACTAATCTGCTATTTCGTCTCTCTCTTTACTCGATGCAAGTCAGACTGACCCACTGATGTGGAGATATTAGAATTGCTCTGTATTTCTGGCAGTGGCTATTTAAGTCATGTGGCCAAAAAATTACAGTAGAACTTTTGTTAGACATTAGTGGGCAATTTCTGAATCAGTTACTTGTGGCTATTTTGCCAGCGAAAAGGTTGTTGTGTCTAAAAACCAAACCTAATCCTAATGCAAACCTTAAGACTTCCCCAAAGATTCACTGTCAGAGCACTCTGGTACTGTTAATCAGCAGTTGCTAGTGCCTGTTTTAGTTTGTGCTGCTGTACAAAGAATTGGTTGAGTGGATAGCCTTGATAAATAAAGCCTTACCTAAAATATTCCACAGATACGACAAGCTCTTTACTGCGTGAAAACATGCTTACAGTCTTCTACATTATTCACAAGTTCACCTTGTTGAGATGTTATTTGGTTGATTATATCTCTGGAGTGTACATTTGAAATGGATAGAATTCAAGTGTTCTATGTAAATAACTTACTTGATGGAATAGAAATATGTACAGTGAGGAAGTATGCTGCAGTGATAAATTTTTCTCCTTCTACCACATCTGGGCTTGGAAATACGAACATCATTCAGAACAATCATATTTTTATATTTCAGCTGTTCGCATTATTTTTTTAAAGCTACGTATAAATTATTTTGCAGGAGAAACAAAGGGAATTGTATCAGGAAGAATTGATGGAGATAGAGAAGAAAGCACAACAAGCCATGGGAGATAACAGGCTCTCGGAAGAGTTCTTTTCTCATGGTGACTCTGGATCTACACCTTTGGCTGGTAAGTACAATACTTTCTCTTTCTTTGACCTTGCAAATGTAGAATTTTATTTTAGAATTAAGATGGAGAAATTTGGTCTTCATTGTGCAGCTGTGATTATTAGTTATTTTTTTTTTCAAATCAAATTTTTGTTGCTTTGTGCTTTGGTGTTTGGTTAGTGATTTTAAGGTTGTTTCTTCTTTTCCAAGAAAACTATATACAGTAGTCTCTGCCTAAGAACCCGGTCAACGGGAGACAGAAAAAGTGGGTTCTTAGGCGGACCGGGCACTTAGGCGGATACCAAAGGATACCACCCGTATTTGACTACCCGTGTCCATGGCTTATCCCCCTTGATTGCTCGGCCCTGGGTCGTGACCTCATAATGAAAATTAAGCGTTGAACAGTAATTTAAAAAAAAAAAAAAATTTTGTGAATGGTCAAAGTTACGACTTATGGCTAGCAGAATGCTCTTTTCTTACAGTGATGATTGTGTAACGAATAGAATGATTCAGACTTAACAACCAAGTTGTGAATCACAGATGCCGATTTTAGATAACACGAGGCCCAGTGATACCCTATGTAATAACCACAATCAGCCCTAAGTACATGTGCCGTGCAAACCAAGCACGTGGTCAATTACATATAAAATTCTGCCCTTCGAGTCAGACAACAATAGATGTTAGGTGATGACTATGTACTATGTAGTCTAGGAGAGGTCTGCTTGCATACGAAAGACGTAACTGGGCTCCATCCTTTGTGCGGTTCGCCTCCCCCTACCTTCCCTCCACCCGCTCTTTTTCACTGTACTGTGTGGCTTTGTTCTATCCCGTCTTGAAAGAGAATTTTTTGTTTAATAATATGGACATTTTACGTAAAAGTGTGCTCGTCTCTCGGTCAAATGCCGGGTTCTTAGGCGGATTTTTCGTTTCAGAGCGGGTTCTTACGCATGTAAATTACAGTGAAAAAGTTCGGTTTCGCGGCAACAGCGGGTTCTAAGGCGGATCGGGTTCTAAAGCAGCGAGTTCTTAGACGGAGACTACTGTACAACAGTTGACTACAGAGTGAATAACAGAAACTGAACATTCTCTGAATTTCTCAGTTATCGGATCATATGATTATGAACATTACTGTATGAAAAAGAACAAATATATCACAGTAATTGCAGTCTTTTTGACAAATAAGCACAATTTTGCTTGGCTTTTGGGACATCAACATCCTCACCCCTCCACATACAGGTTTTATGTGAATTTTTTTTCTGATATAAAATATTACCGCTGATTATAAATCAGTTTTGCAAAGAAATTACAAATTCTTGCATAACATTGTCAATGGTTGAGTTGTAAATTTTTGAAAGTGTTTAATTTGTTTTTTATTCACTCTGTATTTGATATGAAATTTGTGTCTGTTATCACCTTCCTAGGTACGTCCCCTTTCTTTTTCATCACAAACGCATGTATTTCAGTGGACATACGAATTTGTTTTGAAAATATGGTTGGGTTTGTATTCACTGAAAATTTGGCCACAAATATTTTAGTGGTTTTATTGCTTTGAGTGAAAGAATTGAGAAGCAAATAAAAAGTGACAGCATGCACTGTTGCAGCTATGCTACTTTGTGGCGATATGTGCTACCATGGCGCCTATGCAAAAAGTAGCCGATAAAAATGTTGGGCAAAGTTGTATTTTCCATTATTCATAGTAATGGACAGGGTGGGGGAAATACAGTACCACACAACTGTTTTTTTAAAATGTTCCAAAAGTACCCAAGCAACGTATAATTATGTCATATTTTGAGAAAATCGATCCTGAAAAAACTGAAAATTAAAATTTCATGTGAGATCAGGCATGTTTTGTTATGAATTTTCTGAGGATAGCTTCACTCCCTGTGATGTTTGATGTGACAACATGCCAGTGTTTAGCTTTCAAACTCAGGTTGATGCCTCGGAAATGAGATTTACTTGTTTGGACTAAAGCACTTCTTTCACTTGTCTTTGTGACAATTACTTTTTTTTTTTTTGAAGTTATCTCCATGACTTCAGTACTTTTATCCAATGTATGTGTATTACAAAAGTATTGGCCTGTTCAGCATTGTCGTTTTGGACTTCAGCATTTTTTATGTGCTAAATCTGATCAAAATGAAATCTGTGCGGCAATGAAAAGGTCCTAACATACTTTGTTTTGGATCAGTTTGCAGGCGGTGGACTTAGGAATCCATAAAACACATTTCTTCCCAAGCAGTTTTAAATTTGGAAAGTGTGACTTAAATTACTTGTAGAGTTTTAGACAAATTAGGGTCTTCAGTTATCAAGCTGCCAGTAGTTTCAGTTTCAGACTAAACTTGGAAGAGAACACATGTAACACCCATCCAGCAGTCAAGCCAACCCCCTTCAACTGACACCTCACATCATGACATAGACATAAGACAATGCTTGCTCTTTAACTTTTCAGTTCTCCTTTATTTACTATACATTCACACATGACTAAAATAAGAAAAATTATACATTAGCTAAGACAACCAAGATAAAGAGAAATTCACTTAATGTAAGACCAATAAAATATCATTTACAGAATTAAAATTTCCATCTAGGATAATTTAAATGCATGTATTAAAAAACTTGAATTTTTATCATGTGATATAGGCAAATAATATACATGTGTGAAGAAATCTAAAATTTACATTATCTAAAATGTGAAGGGATATAACACTTGTGAAACAGTGACAATTAGAAGTTGTAAATATTCACATTTCTCTGATAGTGATAATAGTTATTAGAATTTGATTTACTCTTTGAAATAGTGTAGACACAGAAAAACCAAAAATCAAAAATTGGCAAAAAGAAACAGTTGAATGTAGCAAAGCCTTGCCTAAGAAATAATGTCCAAAGGATACAATGAAATGTATAGAAAAATACATGATATAACTTTTTCTTTTTTGCCAATTTTTGACTTTGCTTTAAGCCTCACTGTGACCCACAGTTTTTCTGTTTTTTTTTGTTTTTTTTTATAATGTTGCGCAGAAAAACCAGTATCCAGAAATAATGACAATATTAGAAGTTTCAAAAGATGGGATTAAACTCTTCATATTTCTCTGAAAATAGTTCTGTATGCTCGGTGATAGAATGAAAAATCAATATTCGGAAATTATGTCAACTAGAAACACTGATAATGACCGATTCTAAATCTTTACTTTTCTTTGATATTGAGTTGGGGTTTTAGGTGAACATCATCACTCTTTCAAACATGTATGGAAGTAACCCAATCCAGAAATAACCCAAATTAGAACTGGAAACTCAGCTATCTCAATCTTTAATTCATACTCCTTGTAATTGCTTGTTCACTGCAGCCCCAAGGCTTCAAAGACTAAATTCAGAAACATTGACAATAGCTGTATTAAAACTAAGAACACTGTCTTTACAGTCATAGTATCTAACTATTCTAACTAATTTCTCAGATATTGCTACAAATAATCTTGTAACTGCTTCTGTTTTTGGCACAATATAGATAAGAACTCCACTCACAAAAGAGTGACAGTTAGAACTTCTTATTAACAAAGTCTAAAAATGTTATTTCTTTGATTGTAGGTCCTTTGTAAGTGTTGGGACATGACAATATTTTGTCAGAAACAAGACATCTAAACTAGTAAATTATATGCTCTTGGCAACTAAGAAATAACTTTGCATTGTAATCTTTGTAGAAAAGCATATTTTATATTATGTAAGGAGAACTCGTTGTCTGTTTCCCTAGCCTATATTTGCCCCCCTTATGTGGCCAGTTTTAAGAGCAGAATGGTGATTGGTATAGTAATATATATTATTATTATCATTATTATTTCATTATTATTGTTCTTATTTGCATGATACAATACTTGGCACATCATATCACATTTTATTTGGCACCACAGAAAGACTAGAATATTTACATATAACTTTTTGTTTTTGTCCAATTTTGACATAGAATATTTATACTGTATTATACAATACGATATGTACATCATATTGCATGGCACTACAGAGAGACATTTGTATTATATAATACACTATACGGAAAGGCATTTGTATTATACAATACACTATGTACATGGTATCACATACTTTATATTGCACTACAGAGAGACTATGTACATCGTATCATACACTTTTTATTGCACTACAGAGAGACTTATAATACACTATGTACAGGTATCACATACTTTATATTGCACTACAGAGAGACATATAATACACTATGTACATGGTACCACATACATTGTATTGCACTACAGAGAGACCTATAATACACTATGTACATATCACATTTCACATGGCACTACAGAATGACTAGAATGGAAAACAAAATTGAAAGACAGATGAGAGAACAGTACAATAAATAACACAAATAAATCTTGATGAAGGAAAAAGATTCCTTTAAAAAAGCCATCAAGATGTAATGAAAGACATTGGTAAGGGATAAAAATATCCTGAACACTATATCACACAATCAACATAAGTGAAGAAGAATAATACTGTTTAGATATATCACAGAATAAATAAATAAAAAAAAAGATTCGGTGCCTATTGGTTTGACCCCTCCCCCCAAAGCCGTCCAGCAAGGGTGACCCTACCAGGAGTTTGTAAACTCCAGCTGGCATAGACTTTGAGGTTCACAGAGACACAAAAGCCCTCCTACCAACGACAAGGTTGGCACCCTAGGGGGAATTAACACAGATGTCTTGGTGAAGGGCAAAAAGCTCCTTACAAAAACAAAAACAAAAACAAAAAAAAACAAGATGTAGGTTAACAGAAAAGGATGATATGTAAAAAGAAAAATAACATATCACATGAGCAGAACAAATATTCATGATAGACATTGTTGTCAGTATCCAATAGCTACTGTATATCTAGAAGGAATGACAGTTAGAACTTTTGGACGAATGTCCTAAATCTTATTTCTTTATATTGTAGGGGCCCTCTTAGCATTTTTACGTCACAGTAAAATGAAACAGATCTAAACCAGTAAATTGTATGCCCTTGGCAGCTGAGAAATTACTATGTCAGGAGAATACACATTGTCTGTTGCCCCCGTGATGTTTGCCTCCCTTTTGTGGCAACTTTGAGAGCAAAATTAATGGTGAACATAATCTGCATTAAAATATCATTTTTGTAGTATTATTATTTCATTGTTATTTTGTATTCTTATTTATACATTTCATGATTTATTACACTATGCAGAACAATGTACATCATATGATATTTTATATGGCACGACAGAGAGACATTTATGTTATTATAATACACAATATTCGGTACACCATATAACATTTTATATGGCACTGTAGAGAGACTAGAATGGAAAACAAAAAAGAAAGACATATGAAAGTACAGTAAGTACATTAATTTATAATACAATCTTGGCGAGGGACAAAAAATCCTTTAAAAAAGCCACCAAGATATAATGAAAGACATTGGTGAGAGGTAAATATATTATCCCGAACACTATACTATATCAGTTATCACAGAATCAAAACAAATTGATTGAGTGCCCCTTGGTTTGTCCCGGTTTACGTGTGTTCTGTAATACAAATACATTGAAGGTGCTAGAGATGACTTTTCTGTTGGTATGTGGATGTAGCTGTAGATAGTTCATTTGATATTTGAATTCGTTCGGACGTTTCTCAGAAGCCCTTTGTGCTGAAGTTTGAACGTTTCTGTAATCGAATGGTTCCTGACACTAGTGACAGGTACCTGTGAAGTGATGACTTCGTGTTGGCAATGCCTTCTGTAAGTGTGCCGGCAGGCCTGCAACTTGTCACTACACAATAGCCACACATGATTTTGGGATGCCTGTTGTAGCAGGGATTGTTGGGATTTTAGCTTTGTGGAAGCCGTTTGTACTTGATCCCAGCTCAGGGTTCGTAATGGAACATGAAGTCTCCTTTGTTGTGGGCTGAAATGGAAAAAACAGTGGTCTGGCTAATATATATTATACATATATATAAAATGTATGCGTTTGGAAGTTCTTCCTGGTTGAACATTTGGGCGATCCTTTGCCATGAAGCAAGTTGAATGAACACCGGGGGGGGGGGGGGTGGCTTGTGTAAAGCAAATAGAGTTGAGTTTTGTAGGACGATACAGTATTAAGGATAAAGAAGAATAAAACTCACTGAATAATCCGAAGAAAAACTAAAGCAATTTTCATGAAAAAATGGCCTTTATCTATCATTTTTTTGTAATCTGAATCTTATTATTAAAGCAAAACAAAAATAAGTGTCCTATATTTGACAAACGTAGTGTCTGTGAATTGAAGATAGTAGAATTATAGTCTATTATCATGTCTTCGTTATTGCTGTTGGTGGGATAGAGAAAAATGTCGCGGTTTGGGGGGTTGAGGGGGCCAGTGAGGTAGAAAGGAGACCAGAGGCCAAGCCTAAGGTTTCTATCTCCTGTACATTTTACGGCATTCGCTCTGAACAGCGTGGGTTTAACCTGTGCAGTTTAGTGCAGTTAAAACTGCATTCACAAGACATAATATTATTAATACCACCCCCGCTCCCAAATGCAGATTCAGTTCTATTTCTAGGCTACTTTTCAGTTTAAACGAGACAAGTTAGCGTGACGTGAAAATGCCATCGTAGTTGTCACAAATCCCAGACTGGGAGATGTAATAGTTTATGACAGGACGACAATCACGAACAAACATGTTTAACACTTAACAAAACAACCCATCAGACTCACACATTTATTAAACATAATTATACATATAATAGCGCAATTACATACATTATATTATTGAAATGACTGCCGTACAACGGCCTTATTCTCACACACACTCTCCCTCGGATCCACAATCCGGTAGTTACTCCTAAAGGCACTTCGGCCTCAGCCTCTCCCCTCAGGGTCTTAATAGCACCTTAATAATTTACTGGCCCCGCAGTCTCTCAATATCCCCTTCCTATTGTCATACACCTTAGCACTCCCCTAGCACCTCAGCAGGGCAATAACACATTATTATTTCCATAGCCATCAACATGGCAACAACATAGTATCAGTTCACTAGCCTATCAACATGGCAACAATATAGTATCTCATTCACTCTCATATCTACGTCCCTGTCCGTGGCCTGACTGCCACAACTTTATGTGCCTCTACTGTCCTGCACTGACAGCCTCACTTCTGGCCTATGTGTGGCCTCCGGCCCTATGCTGGCCTATCCCCTGTGCTCATCGAGGTGGCTCTGCGGCCCGTCCCCGACACCTACAAGAATAACATTACATTGGTATAGTACCCTACCATTTCTATTCACTCCACCTCTCCTTACAACCCATGAAACGTACACACACTAGTTCACCTTTCACTCACCACACATCTTACGGTAACACACTTCCATCGGAGTACACACTACTCACTCGCGCTACAAATCCATGAACTCACTTTCATCTATCGCTCATGGCGCACATTGCTATATCCAATATCAAGGACTTCCACATTCCTCACATCTACTTATTTACATCATGGTAATAGACGAATATACTATAATACATCAATCATAATAATCAATCAACGTTCTACGTACCAGTCATAACTGGAAAGACTCTCACTAGTCTTCTCGACTGCTTCCCCTTTATGTCCGCCCGATGGGCTTTTATTCACAGGTCCGCTCCCTAGGACCTTCTAACTTGCAGTGATAGTAACACAGCCCTTTCGCCTCCTTCAGACCCCCCCCACAACTCACAATAGCACGCTTAACTGACTTGCCTACCGTGAGCCCTTCTTACTCTACACCCGCTCTGTAGCAATCCCCTTAATTGCACTCACTCCACTCGTGACATCATCCCCCACCCCAAAAAAATTAATGCAATTAATTTCAAATCGCATCAAGATGACTGTCAACGAGTGAGCGTGAGCAATACCTACACTAGAAAAATGACCTAGCAGTTCCCCTAGTATATAAAATACCGAAATCAGGGGAAAATATGGGGATCAATATGGCCTGCAATATGCATATATGTGTCACATCATGAATAGCTAACTAAACACAATATCTAATACAGAATCAAAAACCACTCAACCTATCAACCATTCTTCATATCATATTTATAATGTCAATATTTTAAGGTCGACTCATTCACACAGATCCCGTCAATGTTCCTGTCCTCCGATGTATAAGCTCCTGAAATCTTCCCCTAGGCTCGACTAAGGTAGTCGGCGATATGATTGCTGGTTCCTGGAATTGGTTGAATAACGAAGGTGTACGGCTGTAAAGCCAATGCCCATCTAGACAAGCGTGGGCTGGACGAACGATTCTTCGACAAAAATGTCAGTGGCTTGTGGTCCGTCTGGATACAAAATTCTCGTCCCATGAGATAACGTCCTAGTTTCTGGACGGACCAGACAATGGCAAGACACTCACGCTCTATCACAGAATACTTTCTTTCTCTCTGCAATAACTTCCTACTGACATAACATACAGGATGGAGACATTCGTTCTTCTCCTGTAGAAGACAAGCGCCGACACCAGAGTCCGACGCATCCGTTCTGAGGATAAAATTAGATCGAAAATCGGGTAATATCAGAATGGGTGACGATGATAATGCTGTCACCAAATTATCAAATGATGTCTGACATTCAGACGTCCACTGGACCTTATCGGGTTGTCCCTTCTTAGTAAGGTCAGTAAGAGAAGATGACAAGGAGGAAAAATTTGGAATGAACTTTCTGTAATAATTTAAAATTCCCACTAAGCTTCTGACTTGTTTCTTTGTTTTAGGGATTTGCAACCCTACTAACTTGTCAATTTTTGTTTCTTCAGGTCTCTGAACACCTCTACCCACAATATGTCCTAAGAATATTATCTCTGGACATGCCAAATCCATCTTTGCGGGTTTAGCAGTTAACCCAAAATGACGTAATCGTTGAAAAATTACTGTTAGTGTCTGAATATGATCAGACCATGTCGACGTATGGCATGCTATATCGTCAAAGAATGACACGACATTAGGTATGTCCTTCAACACTAATCTCATTAATCGTGCAAACGTCGCTGGCGCGTTCACCAACCCAAATGGCATGACCTTAAATTGGAATAATCCAATGGGCGTTTGGAACGCCGTGTATTGTTTAGACTCCTCAGTAAGCGGGATTTCCCAATACCCTTTCGTCAAATCTATCTTGGAAAACCACGTGGACCCGGCCAATGAAGCTATTAATTCCTCCTGAAACGGAATAGGCTCCCTATCGCCTACCGTAATAGTGTTCAATCTTCGAAAATCAATACAGAACCGCACCGATCCATCAAGTTTTTTCACGAGGACGATGGGTGATGAATACGGCGATGTTGATGGTTCTATCACATCTAACTTCAACATTGACTCAACTTCCTTTATGACTCTATCTCTCGAAGAAAAAGGCAGCGGATACGGTCTAAGAAATACTGGCTTATCCGAAGTCAACTTTATTTGGTGCTGAATCACCGTAGTGCGACCCGGCAAATCCGTAACAACATCCGGAAATGACGCTAACAGGGTCTCAAGTTCCCTACTCCTTGAACTCGTAAGGTCAGGGTTAATTTTAACGTCCCTGTAACCTTGTGTCGGAGTTAACTCCGGCAATTGAATTTGCAACTCTTGCTGCGCCTCGATGTCGCTTACGTCACAGTCCAACTGGTCTACGACCCCCGTACAAGCAATAGAGAAGACAGTGTCCTCTGGTCTTGTCTGTGCACACAGATACTGTGGTCTCTCATAAAATCTCTGTAGCATATTAACATGGAAAACCTTACTCATTCCATCAATGTGGATAGCGTAATCTACCTTTGAAACAACTCGCTCAATAACATAAGGGCCTTTCCATGTCATCAATAACTTATTATGGTCCGTAGGTAACAACAACAGAACCTTGTCTCCTGGCTTAAAAATTCTCAGTTTGGAACCTCTATCTTTATAGTCTTTTGCTCTTTTCGAAGCGATACCCGAAGCTTCTTCTGCTATAGTGCGCGCTGAAGATAGTCTTTCTCTTAAATCAACAAGGTACTGAAACACCGAAATCTGCTCATCGTCTCCCGATGATGGCGACGTCATCATGTCCCGAAGAACATCAGTTGGGCCCCTAGGACTACGACCGTACATCATTTCGAACGGCGAGAATCCCGTTGACTCCTGCCGTACCTCTCTGTACGCGAATAACACTGCAGGGATATATCTATCCCAATCTTTAGGGCGATCCGCAGCTACCTTACGCAGCATCGACTTTAACGTCGAGTTCAATCTCTCGCACATGCCATTAGCCTGCGGATGATAAGGGGTGGTAGTGATGGGTTGTATACTGAATAAGCGGAACAATTCCTTCATCATCTGCGACGTAAATTGCGCGCCCCTATCAGACAGAATTTGCTCTGGTATTCCTACCCTAGCGAAAATTGCAAACAACGCTTCCGCGACTGCCTCAGACGTTATGGTCCGCAGAGGAACCGCCTCTGGCCATCTCGTAGCATTACATATGACCGTTAAGAAAAATCGATTCCCCCTATCGGTCGCTGGGTGAATGGGGCCAACAAGGTCTATCGAGACCTTTTTAAACGGTTCCGAGACCGTGGGGATCTTCTGAAGAGGAGCCTGGGGTGTACGACCCTTATGCGTCGTCTTTTGGCACGCACTGCACGTCTTACAATAGACCTGCACATCTCTGTGGATCGATGGCCAGTAAAAATTTTTAAGAACCCTTTCTTTGGTTCTAGCTATCCCCATATGACCCGCTAATGGGACATCATGTGCCAAATGCAATACTGTTGCGATCAGCAACGCTGGCACAACGACCTGCTTTAAAATGGAGGACACCGTTACATACTTACGGAACAGAATGCCCGCCTGAACAAAAAAAGAAGATGACCCGTTCTTATATCTCCTCGTTTTCTCGGTTCGCGCTTCCCCAAAACATGGGTTTAATGATGGGTCCTCCCTTTGTAATCTCGCCAAGCGCTCTGGCGTGATATCTAGGTTGACCGCTGGCGTAGCCAAAGGTCTAATCTTATCTTTATCGGCTACCCGTCGGCGTGTTTCGACCGCGGCGCAAAAGTCAATACCTTTTGATTGCGACCATGCTTGCACGTTCTCATCGGAAGGGGAAACTACCCGTGATACATTCCCAATGATGAGCTGGGCGCCTGGAAAACAACCAACGACTGCTTCGACTTCCCCGCTAAGGAAAGGTGTATCTATCATTATTTTTGCCATGGGTAATTTCTCAATGGCCCCCGAAAATTGGATGCACGGGACAGTCTCACCTGTAAGCTGTGAATCCCGAATGCAGTCTCTATGCACTCCCACAACGGTAGATCCCGTATCTCGTAAAACCGAGACCGGTTCGTCCCCAACAAACCCCGGATAAACCCTAAGACCACCTCCTGTATGACATGAATTTATGATGGGGATCTTTCTCCCACAAGGTAAAACACCGGAAGATAATAACTTCTCACAACTGGGACACTTAGAATACTGTCCGCCTCCGTTGTCCGATGTAACACACGCAGCCGCATGATGAAATTTATTTGGGGAACATGGACTGGAGCTACTGTCCACGTTCGCGGCTATCCTACCTGCAGGGCAGTTCACGCTGATGTGATCTGCTCTTCCGCAGTTCCAACACTTCGCGGCCCTACACTCGCGCGAAAAGTGACCCACGCGTCCGCAAGTCCAACACTCCGCTCCCTGTGCTGCCCTAGGCCTGGGTCCCCGTGACCCCTCGCGACCGGAACTAGAGTCCCTATGCCGTCGGTCATCGGCAAAGGTCACAACTCGCCCCCGGCCATTACCGCGACCTAGCCCTCCTGCTCGGTCAAACTTACCGGATCCATATGCCGGTGCTTGGTGATAGCCCCTACGCTGCCCCTGGCCTTGCCCACTACAGGCACCACGCTGACGCGACCTGTCCCTAAGTCCTGCCGGCGACCCCTCGACAACGGCGACGTACCCAGCATCTTGGACGTACGCCCTGGCGACTGGTTTGGACGGATGTGCCGTACGGTATGCTTCCGCCAACTTAGACGCCTCCTGCACCGTCGCGGGTTCGTTCTCTTTCAGGAAAGCCACCAGATCTTTGTGGCACGACGCGTACAGCTGGTCACGGATCATTAGGTCTTTCAGTTTAGCGAAATCCGTGCCCACATGCGCCAAGTCTACCCAGTTCGCGAAATACTCCGTTAGTCTCGCGACGAAGGCAGCAAAGTCCTCCCTGGTATCTGCACGTGCCCGCCTAAACTGCTCCCGGAAATATTCCTCGGTACGCGCAAATCGGCGAAGCAGCAAAGCCTTCAGCTTATCGTAATCTTGCACGTCTTCGCGCTGTAGCTCTTTAAAGTAGGTTAACGCTCGCCCCTGCAATAGAGACGCCAGGTACGTGGCCCATAATTCCTTATTTTCCCCCCATTGCAATTGTGCGTTCAGTTCGAACCTGTAAAGGAAGGCGTCTATGTCGTCCTTCCGGTCGTCGAACGTAGGGAGCTTAATCCTAACGCCACCTTTATTGTGTACCTGCCGCTCAGCTGTTTCTGTTGGCGCATTCTTTTTGATTTCCAACTCGGCGATCTTCACTTGCGCCTCTATCTCCTTTAACTTTAACTCCCTCTCCTGCTCCCGTTCCTTAGCCTCTCTTTCCTGTTGCTTAAACTCCCTTTCCTGTTCCTTATCCTTAGCCTCTCTTTCCTGTTGCTTAACCTTAGCCTCTCTTTCTTGTTGCTGAGCCTTAGCCTCTCTTTCCTCTTCTCTCTGTCGCTCTTGAGCCTCTTTTTCTCGCTCTCTATCCTTAGCACGCTCATCGCGCAAATCCGCTTGCTGTTCTTTAATCCAGCCGCGTAGCTCTTCTCCCTCAAGGCCAAGTTCCTTACCCAACTTCATTAATTGCTGGAGTTCCGCCATTTCACAGATTTATGGTTATGGTATGTATTATAAGACGACCAACCTGTCGGTATGATCACTAACGATACGACCAGAGACCTGAGATCACACCAGATATAACAATACCCAGTTGTCTCAAATACAATTCAGAAATTTACGTACTTCCTAACTAATTCTATATTTATAAAATGTATTGCCCTATTAATAATAAAAAACGCGTAGAAAAGAGAAGAATAAGGAATTTCAGTAGAAGGACCACAAGTACGTGAAGGACAACGAACCAGACTAGGACAAAGCTTCTACAAAAGAAAACTATAATGGAAAAAAATGCAACCTACTACGCCGATTACACTACACGGTACGAACAAGAACAGAGTCTGAAAAAAAAGAACGTATCTACAGATAGGGAGGAGAAGGACAAGAGAAACGTCTTCCTAAAACAACGAGGAAGATAGAACGCTACAATCTAAACAAAAATACAGGTCCCTATAGAACTGTTCGCTGTGATGAACGCGGTTCCTAGATTAGCCCACCTCCCGAAGAGGATAAACTACGCTCACCACAGCAAACCCGCGCCACCGCCCGTACAATCAATTACAACGAAAACAGAAAAAACAGCGGAAACAGACAGATGAACAGACAGCCCTCAATCCAGGGTACAAGTTTTTGACTTTTACTTAACTTTTGAAATTTTGAGTAAAACTTCTCCCTTTAATCGGAGCTCTGGCTGCTCGTCTCCTCAGGCTGCACGCGCACACTCTGGAAAGTTTAAATACACATTAATACCTATTCATCAAAATACATGCATCAATACATATTATTATTCATAAACATACATAAATCATATCATGAAATTTCCATTCATCCCACGAACAAAGACAACACAAATTCCTACCACGACAGAAAAACAACTAGATATAATGAATACACAATGTCAAAATGACCACAGGTAGACAGGACGAGCCCCCAGTGTCACAAATCCCAGACTGGGAGATGTAATAGTTTATGACAGGACGACAATCACGAACAAACATGTTTAACACTTAACAAAACAACCCATCAGACTCACACATTTATTAAACATAATTATACATATAATAGCGCAATTACATACATTATATTATTGAAATGACTGCCGTACAACGGCCTTATTCTCACACACACTCTCCCTCGGATCCACAATCCGGTAGTTACTCCTAAAGGCACTTCGGCCTCAGCCTCTCCCCTCAGGGTCTTAATAGCACCTTAATAATTTACTGGCCCCGCAGTCTCTCAATATCCCCTTCCTATTGTCATACACCTTAGCACTCCCCTAGCACCTCAGCAGGGCAATAACACATTATTATTTCCATAGCCATCAACATGGCAACAACATAGTATCAGTTCACTAGCCTATCAACATGGCAACAATATAGTATCTCATTCACTCTCATATCTACGTCCCTGTCCGTGGCCTGACTGCCACAACTTTATGTGCCTCTACTGTCCTGCACTGACAGCCTCACTTCTGGCCTATGTGTGGCCTCCGGCCCTATGCTGGCCTATCCCCTGTGCTCATCGAGGTGGCTCTGCGGCCCGTCCCCGACACCTACAAGAATAACATTACATTGGTATAGTACCCTACCATTTCTATTCACTCCACCTCTCCTTACAACCCATGAAACGTACACACACTAGTTCACCTTTCACTCACCACACATCTTACGGTAACACACTTCCATCGGAGTACACACTACTCACTCGCGCTACAAATCCATGAACTCACTTTCATCTATCGCTCATGGCGCACATTGCTATATCCAATATCAAGGACTTCCACATTCCTCACATCTACTTATTTACATCATGGTAATAGACGAATATACTATAATACATCAATCATAATAATCAATCAACGTTCTACGTACCAGTCATAACTGGAAAGACTCTCACTAGTCTTCTCGACTGCTTCCCCTTTATGTCCGCCCGATGGGCTTTTATTCACAGGTCCGCTCCCTAGGACCTTCTAACTTGCAGTGATAGTAACACAGCCCTTTCGCCTCCTTCAGACCCCCCCCACAACTCACAATAGCACGCTTAACTGACTTGCCTACCGTGAGCCCTTCTTACTCTACACCCGCTCTGTAGCAATCCCCTTAATTGCACTCACTCCACTCGTGACATCATCCCCCACCCCAAAAAAATTAATGCAATTAATTTCAAATCGCATCAAGATGACTGTCAACGAGTGAGCGTGAGCAATACCTACACTAGAAAAATGACCTAGCAGTTCCCCTAGTATATAAAATACCGAAATCAGGGGAAAATATGGGGATCAATATGGCCTGCAATATGCATATATGTGTCACATCATGAATAGCTAACTAAACACAATATCTAATACAGAATCAAAAACCACTCAACCTATCAACCATTCTTCATATCATATTTATAATGTCAATATTTTAAGGTCGACTCATTCACACAGATCCCGTCAATGTTCCTGTCCTCCGATGTATAAGCTCCTGAAATCTTCCCCTAGGCTCGACTAAGGTAGTCGGCGATATGATTGCTGGTTCCTGGAATTGGTTGAATAACGAAGGTGTACGGCTGTAAAGCCAATGCCCATCTAGACAAGCGTGGGCTGGACGAACGATTCTTCGACAAAAATGTCAGTGGCTTGTGGTCCGTCTGGATACAAAATTCTCGTCCCATGAGATAACGTCCTAGTTTCTGGACGGACCAGACAATGGCAAGACACTCACGCTCTATCACAGAATACTTTCTTTCTCTCTGCAATAACTTCCTACTGACATAACATACAGGATGGAGACATTCGTTCTTCTCCTGTAGAAGACAAGCGCCGACACCAGAGTCCGACGCATCCGTTCTGAGGATAAAATTAGATCGAAAATCGGGTAATATCAGAATGGGTGACGATGATAATGCTGTCACCAAATTATCAAATGATGTCTGACATTCAGACGTCCACTGGACCTTATCGGGTTGTCCCTTCTTAGTAAGGTCAGTAAGAGAAGATGACAAGGAGGAAAAATTTGGAATGAACTTTCTGTAATAATTTAAAATTCCCACTAAGCTTCTGACTTGTTTCTTTGTTTTAGGGATTTGCAACCCTACTAACTTGTCAATTTTTGTTTCTTCAGGTCTCTGAACACCTCTACCCACAATATGTCCTAAGAATATTATCTCTGGACATGCCAAATCCATCTTTGCGGGTTTAGCAGTTAACCCAAAATGACGTAATCGTTGAAAAATTACTGTTAGTGTCTGAATATGATCAGACCATGTCGACGTATGGCATGCTATATCGTCAAAGAATGACACGACATTAGGTATGTCCTTCAACACTAATCTCATTAATCGTGCAAACGTCGCTGGCGCGTTCACCAACCCAAATGGCATGACCTTAAATTGGAATAATCCAATGGGCGTTTGGAACGCCGTGTATTGTTTAGACTCCTCAGTAAGCGGGATTTCCCAATACCCTTTCGTCAAATCTATCTTGGAAAACCACGTGGACCCGGCCAATGAAGCTATTAATTCCTCCTGAAACGGAATAGGCTCCCTATCGCCTACCGTAATAGTGTTCAATCTTCGAAAATCAATACAGAACCGCACCGATCCATCAAGTTTTTTCACGAGGACGATGGGTGATGAATACGGCGATGTTGATGGTTCTATCACATCTAACTTCAACATTGACTCAACTTCCTTTATGACTCTATCTCTCGAAGAAAAAGGCAGCGGATACGGTCTAAGAAATACTGGCTTATCCGAAGTCAACTTTATTTGGTGCTGAATCACCGTAGTGCGACCCGGCAAATCCGTAACAACATCCGGAAATGACGCTAACAGGGTCTCAAGTTCCCTACTCCTTGAACTCGTAAGGTCAGGGTTAATTTTAACGTCCCTGTAACCTTGTGTCGGAGTTAACTCCGGCAATTGAATTTGCAACTCTTGCTGCGCCTCGATGTCGCTTACGTCACAGTCCAACTGGTCTACGACCCCCGTACAAGCAATAGAGAAGACAGTGTCCTCTGGTCTTGTCTGTGCACACAGATACTGTGGTCTCTCATAAAATCTCTGTAGCATATTAACATGGAAAACCTTACTCATTCCATCAATGTGGATAGCGTAATCTACCTTTGAAACAACTCGCTCAATAACATAAGGGCCTTTCCATGTCATCAATAACTTATTATGGTCCGTAGGTAACAACAACAGAACCTTGTCTCCTGGCTTAAAAATTCTCAGTTTGGAACCTCTATCTTTATAGTCTTTTGCTCTTTTCGAAGCGATACCCGAAGCTTCTTCTGCTATAGTGCGCGCTGAAGATAGTCTTTCTCTTAAATCAACAAGGTACTGAAACACCGAAATCTGCTCATCGTCTCCCGATGATGGCGACGTCATCATGTCCCGAAGAACATCAGTTGGGCCCCTAGGACTACGACCGTACATCATTTCGAACGGCGAGAATCCCGTTGACTCCTGCCGTACCTCTCTGTACGCGAATAACACTGCAGGGATATATCTATCCCAATCTTTAGGGCGATCCGCAGCTACCTTACGCAGCATCGACTTTAACGTCGAGTTCAATCTCTCGCACATGCCATTAGCCTGCGGATGATAAGGGGTGGTAGTGATGGGTTGTATACTGAATAAGCGGAACAATTCCTTCATCATCTGCGACGTAAATTGCGCGCCCCTATCAGACAGAATTTGCTCTGGTATTCCTACCCTAGCGAAAATTGCAAACAACGCTTCCGCGACTGCCTCAGACGTTATGGTCCGCAGAGGAACCGCCTCTGGCCATCTCGTAGCATTACATATGACCGTTAAGAAAAATCGATTCCCCCTATCGGTCGCTGGGTGAATGGGGCCAACAAGGTCTATCGAGACCTTTTTAAACGGTTCCGAGACCGTGGGGATCTTCTGAAGAGGAGCCTGGGGTGTACGACCCTTATGCGTCGTCTTTTGGCACGCACTGCACGTCTTACAATAGACCTGCACATCTCTGTGGATCGATGGCCAGTAAAAATTTTTAAGAACCCTTTCTTTGGTTCTAGCTATCCCCATATGACCCGCTAATGGGACATCATGTGCCAAATGCAATACTGTTGCGATCAGCAACGCTGGCACAACGACCTGCTTTAAAATGGAGGACACCGTTACATACTTACGGAACAGAATGCCCGCCTGAACAAAAAAAGAAGATGACCCGTTCTTATATCTCCTCGTTTTCTCGGTTCGCGCTTCCCCAAAACATGGGTTTAATGATGGGTCCTCCCTTTGTAATCTCGCCAAGCGCTCTGGCGTGATATCTAGGTTGACCGCTGGCGTAGCCAAAGGTCTAATCTTATCTTTATCGGCTACCCGTCGGCGTGTTTCGACCGCGGCGCAAAAGTCAATACCTTTTGATTGCGACCATGCTTGCACGTTCTCATCGGAAGGGGAAACTACCCGTGATACATTCCCAATGATGAGCTGGGCGCCTGGAAAACAACCAACGACTGCTTCGACTTCCCCGCTAAGGAAAGGTGTATCTATCATTATTTTTGCCATGGGTAATTTCTCAATGGCCCCCGAAAATTGGATGCACGGGACAGTCTCACCTGTAAGCTGTGAATCCCGAATGCAGTCTCTATGCACTCCCACAACGGTAGATCCCGTATCTCGTAAAACCGAGACCGGTTCGTCCCCAACAAACCCCGGATAAACCCTAAGACCACCTCCTGTATGACATGAATTTATGATGGGGATCTTTCTCCCACAAGGTAAAACACCGGAAGATAATAACTTCTCACAACTGGGACACTTAGAATACTGTCCGCCTCCGTTGTCCGATGTAACACACGCAGCCGCATGATGAAATTTATTTGGGGAACATGGACTGGAGCTACTGTCCACGTTCGCGGCTATCCTACCTGCAGGGCAGTTCACGCTGATGTGATCTGCTCTTCCGCAGTTCCAACACTTCGCGGCCCTACACTCGCGCGAAAAGTGACCCACGCGTCCGCAAGTCCAACACTCCGCTCCCTGTGCTGCCCTAGGCCTGGGTCCCCGTGACCCCTCGCGACCGGAACTAGAGTCCCTATGCCGTCGGTCATCGGCAAAGGTCACAACTCGCCCCCGGCCATTACCGCGACCTAGCCCTCCTGCTCGGTCAAACTTACCGGATCCATATGCCGGTGCTTGGTGATAGCCCCTACGCTGCCCCTGGCCTTGCCCACTACAGGCACCACGCTGACGCGACCTGTCCCTAAGTCCTGCCGGCGACCCCTCGACAACGGCGACGTACCCAGCATCTTGGACGTACGCCCTGGCGACTGGTTTGGACGGATGTGCCGTACGGTATGCTTCCGCCAACTTAGACGCCTCCTGCACCGTCGCGGGTTCGTTCTCTTTCAGGAAAGCCACCAGATCTTTGTGGCACGACGCGTACAGCTGGTCACGGATCATTAGGTCTTTCAGTTTAGCGAAATCCGTGCCCACATGCGCCAAGTCTACCCAGTTCGCGAAATACTCCGTTAGTCTCGCGACGAAGGCAGCAAAGTCCTCCCTGGTATCTGCACGTGCCCGCCTAAACTGCTCCCGGAAATATTCCTCGGTACGCGCAAATCGGCGAAGCAGCAAAGCCTTCAGCTTATCGTAATCTTGCACGTCTTCGCGCTGTAGCTCTTTAAAGTAGGTTAACGCTCGCCCCTGCAATAGAGACGCCAGGTACGTGGCCCATAATTCCTTATTTTCCCCCCATTGCAATTGTGCGTTCAGTTCGAACCTGTAAAGGAAGGCGTCTATGTCGTCCTTCCGGTCGTCGAACGTAGGGAGCTTAATCCTAACGCCACCTTTATTGTGTACCTGCCGCTCAGCTGTTTCTGTTGGCGCATTCTTTTTGATTTCCAACTCGGCGATCTTCACTTGCGCCTCTATCTCCTTTAACTTTAACTCCCTCTCCTGCTCCCGTTCCTTAGCCTCTCTTTCCTGTTGCTTAAACTCCCTTTCCTGTTCCTTATCCTTAGCCTCTCTTTCCTGTTGCTTAACCTTAGCCTCTCTTTCTTGTTGCTGAGCCTTAGCCTCTCTTTCCTCTTCTCTCTGTCGCTCTTGAGCCTCTTTTTCTCGCTCTCTATCCTTAGCACGCTCATCGCGCAAATCCGCTTGCTGTTCTTTAATCCAGCCGCGTAGCTCTTCTCCCTCAAGGCCAAGTTCCTTACCCAACTTCATTAATTGCTGGAGTTCCGCCATTTCACAGATTTATGGTTATGGTATGTATTATAAGACGACCAACCTGTCGGTATGATCACTAACGATACGACCAGAGACCTGAGATCACACCAGATATAACAATACCCAGTTGTCTCAAATACAATTCAGAAATTTACGTACTTCCTAACTAATTCTATATTTATAAAATGTATTGCCCTATTAATAATAAAAAACGCGTAGAAAAGAGAAGAATAAGGAATTTCAGTAGAAGGACCACAAGTACGTGAAGGACAACGAACCAGACTAGGACAAAGCTTCTACAAAAGAAAACTATAATGGAAAAAAATGCAACCTACTACGCCGATTACACTACACGGTACGAACAAGAACAGAGTCTGAAAAAAAAGAACGTATCTACAGATAGGGAGGAGAAGGACAAGAGAAACGTCTTCCTAAAACAACGAGGAAGATAGAACGCTACAATCTAAACAAAAATACAGGTCCCTATAGAACTGTTCGCTGTGATGAACGCGGTTCCTAGATTAGCCCACCTCCCGAAGAGGATAAACTACGCTCACCACAGCAAACCCGCGCCACCGCCCGTACAATCAATTACAACGAAAACAGAAAAAACAGCGGAAACAGACAGATGAACAGACAGCCCTCAATCCAGGGTACAAGTTTTTGACTTTTACTTAACTTTTGAAATTTTGAGTAAAACTTCTCCCTTTAATCGGAGCTCTGGCTGCTCGTCTCCTCAGGCTGCACGCGCACACTCTGGAAAGTTTAAATACACATTAATACCTATTCATCAAAATACATGCATCAATACATATTATTATTCATAAACATACATAAATCATATCATGAAATTTCCATTCATCCCACGAACAAAGACAACACAAATTCCTACCACGACAGAAAAACAACTAGATATAATGAATACACAATGTCAAAATGACCACAGGTAGACAGGACGAGCCCCCAGTGTCACAAATCCCAGACTGGGAGATGTAATAGTTTATGACAGGACGACAATCACGAACAAACATGTTTAACACTTAACAAAACAACCCATCAGACTCACACATTTATTAAACATAATTATACATATAATAGCGCAATTACATACATTATATTATTGAAATGACTGCCGTACAACGGCCTTATTCTCACACACACTCTCCCTCGGATCCACAATCCGGTAGTTACTCCTAAAGGCACTTCGGCCTCAGCCTCTCCCCTCAGGGTCTTAATAGCACCTTAATAATTTACTGGCCCCGCAGTCTCTCAATATCCCCTTCCTATTGTCATACACCTTAGCACTCCCCTAGCACCTCAGCAGGGCAATAACACATTATTATTTCCATAGCCATCAACATGGCAACAACATAGTATCAGTTCACTAGCCTATCAACATGGCAACAATATAGTATCTCATTCACTCTCATATCTACGTCCCTGTCCGTGGCCTGACTGCCACAACTTTATGTGCCTCTACTGTCCTGCACTGACAGCCTCACTTCTGGCCTATGTGTGGCCTCCGGCCCTATGCTGGCCTATCCCCTGTGCTCATCGAGGTGGCTCTGCGGCCCGTCCCCGACACCTACAAGAATAACATTACATTGGTATAGTACCCTACCATTTCTATTCACTCCACCTCTCCTTACAACCCATGAAACGTACACACACTAGTTCACCTTTCACTCACCACACATCTTACGGTAACACACTTCCATCGGAGTACACACTACTCACTCGCGCTACAAATCCATGAACTCACTTTCATCTATCGCTCATGGCGCACATTGCTATATCCAATATCAAGGACTTCCACATTCCTCACATCTACTTATTTACATCATGGTAATAGACGAATATACTATAATACATCAATCATAATAATCAATCAACGTTCTACGTACCAGTCATAACTGGAAAGACTCTCACTAGTCTTCTCGACTGCTTCCCCTTTATGTCCGCCCGATGGGCTTTTATTCACAGGTCCGCTCCCTAGGACCTTCTAACTTGCAGTGATAGTAACACAGCCCTTTCGCCTCCTTCAGACCCCCCCCACAACTCACAATAGCACGCTTAACTGACTTGCCTACCGTGAGCCCTTCTTACTCTACACCCGCTCTGTAGCAATCCCCTTAATTGCACTCACTCCACTCGTGACATCATCCCCCACCCCAAAAAAATTAATGCAATTAATTTCAAATCGCATCAAGATGACTGTCAACGAGTGAGCGTGAGCAATACCTACACTAGAAAAATGACCTAGCAGTTCCCCTAGTATATAAAATACCGAAATCAGGGGAAAATATGGGGATCAATATGGCCTGCAATATGCATATATGTGTCACATCATGAATAGCTAACTAAACACAATATCTAATACAGAATCAAAAACCACTCAACCTATCAACCATTCTTCATATCATATTTATAATGTCAATATTTTAAGGTCGACTCATTCACACAGATCCCGTCAATGTTCCTGTCCTCCGATGTATAAGCTCCTGAAATCTTCCCCTAGGCTCGACTAAGGTAGTCGGCGATATGATTGCTGGTTCCTGGAATTGGTTGAATAACGAAGGTGTACGGCTGTAAAGCCAATGCCCATCTAGACAAGCGTGGGCTGGACGAACGATTCTTCGACAAAAATGTCAGTGGCTTGTGGTCCGTCTGGATACAAAATTCTCGTCCCATGAGATAACGTCCTAGTTTCTGGACGGACCAGACAATGGCAAGACACTCACGCTCTATCACAGAATACTTTCTTTCTCTCTGCAATAACTTCCTACTGACATAACATACAGGATGGAGACATTCGTTCTTCTCCTGTAGAAGACAAGCGCCGACACCAGAGTCCGACGCATCCGTTCTGAGGATAAAATTAGATCGAAAATCGGGTAATATCAGAATGGGTGACGATGATAATGCTGTCACCAAATTATCAAATGATGTCTGACATTCAGACGTCCACTGGACCTTATCGGGTTGTCCCTTCTTAGTAAGGTCAGTAAGAGAAGATGACAAGGAGGAAAAATTTGGAATGAACTTTCTGTAATAATTTAAAATTCCCACTAAGCTTCTGACTTGTTTCTTTGTTTTAGGGATTTGCAACCCTACTAACTTGTCAATTTTTGTTTCTTCAGGTCTCTGAACACCTCTACCCACAATATGTCCTAAGAATATTATCTCTGGACATGCCAAATCCATCTTTGCGGGTTTAGCAGTTAACCCAAAATGACGTAATCGTTGAAAAATTACTGTTAGTGTCTGAATATGATCAGACCATGTCGACGTATGGCATGCTATATCGTCAAAGAATGACACGACATTAGGTATGTCCTTCAACACTAATCTCATTAATCGTGCAAACGTCGCTGGCGCGTTCACCAACCCAAATGGCATGACCTTAAATTGGAATAATCCAATGGGCGTTTGGAACGCCGTGTATTGTTTAGACTCCTCAGTAAGCGGGATTTCCCAATACCCTTTCGTCAAATCTATCTTGGAAAACCACGTGGACCCGGCCAATGAAGCTATTAATTCCTCCTGAAACGGAATAGGCTCCCTATCGCCTACCGTAATAGTGTTCAATCTTCGAAAATCAATACAGAACCGCACCGATCCATCAAGTTTTTTCACGAGGACGATGGGTGATGAATACGGCGATGTTGATGGTTCTATCACATCTAACTTCAACATTGACTCAACTTCCTTTATGACTCTATCTCTCGAAGAAAAAGGCAGCGGATACGGTCTAAGAAATACTGGCTTATCCGAAGTCAACTTTATTTGGTGCTGAATCACCGTAGTGCGACCCGGCAAATCCGTAACAACATCCGGAAATGACGCTAACAGGGTCTCAAGTTCCCTACTCCTTGAACTCGTAAGGTCAGGGTTAATTTTAACGTCCCTGTAACCTTGTGTCGGAGTTAACTCCGGCAATTGAATTTGCAACTCTTGCTGCGCCTCGATGTCGCTTACGTCACAGTCCAACTGGTCTACGACCCCCGTACAAGCAATAGAGAAGACAGTGTCCTCTGGTCTTGTCTGTGCACACAGATACTGTGGTCTCTCATAAAATCTCTGTAGCATATTAACATGGAAAACCTTACTCATTCCATCAATGTGGATAGCGTAATCTACCTTTGAAACAACTCGCTCAATAACATAAGGGCCTTTCCATGTCATCAATAACTTATTATGGTCCGTAGGTAACAACAACAGAACCTTGTCTCCTGGCTTAAAAATTCTCAGTTTGGAACCTCTATCTTTATAGTCTTTTGCTCTTTTCGAAGCGATACCCGAAGCTTCTGCTATAGTGCGCGCTGAAGATAGTCTTTCTCTTAAATCAACAAGGTACTGAAACACCGAAATCTGCTCATCGTCTCCCGATGATGGCGACGTCATCATGTCCCGAAGAACATCAGTTGGGCCCCTAGGACTACGACCGTACATCATTTCGAACGGCGAGAATCCCGTTGACTCCTGCCGTACCTCTCTGTACGCGAATAACACTGCAGGGATATATCTATCCCAATCTTTAGGGCGATCCGCAGCTACCTTACGCAGCATCGACTTTAACGTCGAGTTCAATCTCTCGCACATGCCATTAGCCTGCGGATGATAAGGGGTGGTAGTGATGGGTTGTATACTGAATAAGCGGAACAATTCCTTCATCATCTGCGACGTAAATTGCGCGCCCCTATCAGACAGAATTTGCTCTGGTATTCCTACCCTAGCGAAAATTGCAAACAACGCTTCCGCGACTGCCTCAGACGTTATGGTCCGCAGAGGAACCGCCTCTGGCCATCTCGTAGCATTACATATGACCGTTAAGAAAAATCGATTCCCCCTATCGGTCGCTGGGTGAATGGGGCCAACAAGGTCTATCGAGACCTTTTTAAACGGTTCCGAGACCGTGGGGATCTTCTGAAGAGGAGCCTGGGGTGTACGACCCTTATGCGTCGTCTTTTGGCACGCACTGCACGTCTTACAATAGACCTGCACATCTCTGTGGATCGATGGCCAGTAAAAATTTTTAAGAACCCTTTCTTTGGTTCTAGCTATCCCCATATGACCCGCTAATGGGACATCATGTGCCAAATGCAATACTGTTGCGATCAGCAACGCTGGCACAACGACCTGCTTTAAAATGGAGGACACCGTTACATACTTACGGAACAGAATGCCCGCCTGAACAAAAAAAGAAGATGACCCGTTCTTATATCTCCTCGTTTTCTCGGTTCGCGCTTCCCCAAAACATGGGTTTAATGATGGGTCCTCCCTTTGTAATCTCGCCAAGCGCTCTGGCGTGATATCTAGGTTGACCGCTGGCGTAGCCAAAGGTCTAATCTTATCTTTATCGGCTACCCGTCGGCGTGTTTCGACCGCGGCGCAAAAGTCAATACCTTTTGATTGCGACCATGCTTGCACGTTCTCATCGGAAGGGGAAACTACCCGTGATACATTCCCAATGATGAGCTGGGCGCCTGGAAAACAACCAACGACTGCTTCGACTTCCCCGCTAAGGAAAGGTGTATCTATCATTATTTTTGCCATGGGTAATTTCTCAATGGCCCCCGAAAATTGGATGCACGGGACAGTCTCACCTGTAAGCTGTGAATCCCGAATGCAGTCTCTATGCACTCCCACAACGGTAGATCCCGTATCTCGTAAAACCGAGACCGGTTCGTCCCCAACAAACCCCGGATAAACCCTAAGACCACCTCCTGTATGACATGAATTTATGATGGGGATCTTTCTCCCACAAGGTAAAACACCGGAAGATAATAACTTCTCACAACTGGGACACTTAGAATACTGTCCGCCTCCGTTGTCCGATGTAACACACGCAGCCGCATGATGAAATTTATTTGGGGAACATGGACTGGAGCTACTGTCCACGTTCGCGGCTATCCTACCTGCAGGGCAGTTCACGCTGATGTGATCTGCTCTTCCGCAGTTCCAACACTTCGCGGCCCTACACTCGCGCGAAAAGTGACCCACGCGTCCGCAAGTCCAACACTCCGCTCCCTGTGCTGCCCTAGGCCTGGGTCCCCGTGACCCCTCGCGACCGGAACTAGAGTCCCTATGCCGTCGGTCATCGGCAAAGGTCACAACTCGCCCCCGGCCATTACCGCGACCTAGCCCTCCTGCTCGGTCAAACTTACCGGATCCATATGCCGGTGCTTGGTGATAGCCCCTACGCTGCCCCTGGCCTTGCCCACTACAGGCACCACGCTGACGCGACCTGTCCCTAAGTCCTGCCGGCGACCCCTCGACAACGGCGACGTACCCAGCATCTTGGACGTACGCCCTGGCGACTGGTTTGGACGGATGTGCCGTACGGTATGCTTCCGCCAACTTAGACGCCTCCTGCACCGTCGCGGGTTCGTTCTCTTTCAGGAAAGCCACCAGATCTTTGTGGCACGACGCGTACAGCTGGTCACGGATCATTAGGTCTTTCAGTTTAGCGAAATCCGTGCCCACATGCGCCAAGTCTACCCAGTTCGCGAAATACTCCGTTAGTCTCGCGACGAAGGCAGCAAAGTCCTCCCTGGTATCTGCACGTGCCCGCCTAAACTGCTCCCGGAAATATTCCTCGGTACGCGCAAATCGGCGAAGCAGCAAAGCCTTCAGCTTATCGTAATCTTGCACGTCTTCGCGCTGTAGCTCTTTAAAGTAGGTTAACGCTCGCCCCTGCAATAGAGACGCCAGGTACGTGGCCCATAATTCCTTATTTTCCCCCCATTGCAATTGTGCGTTCAGTTCGAACCTGTAAAGGAAGGCGTCTATGTCGTCCTTCCGGTCGTCGAACGTAGGGAGCTTAATCCTAACGCCACCTTTATTGTGTACCTGCCGCTCAGCTGTTTCTGTTGGCGCATTCTTTTTGATTTCCAACTCGGCGATCTTCACTTGCGCCTCTATCTCCTTTAACTTTAACTCCCTCTCCTGCTCCCGTTCCTTAGCCTCTCTTTCCTGTTGCTTAAACTCCCTTTCCTGTTCCTTATCCTTAGCCTCTCTTTCCTGTTGCTTAACCTTAGCCTCTCTTTCTTGTTGCTGAGCCTTAGCCTCTCTTTCCTCTTCTCTCTGTCGCTCTTGAGCCTCTTTTTCTCGCTCTCTATCCTTAGCACGCTCATCGCGCAAATCCGCTTGCTGTTCTTTAATCCAGCCGCGTAGCTCTTCTCCCTCAAGGCCAAGTTCCTTACCCAACTTCATTAATTGCTGGAGTTCCGCCATTTCACAGATTTATGGTTATGGTATGTATTATAAGACGACCAACCTGTCGGTATGATCACTAACGATACGACCAGAGACCTGAGATCACACCAGATATAACAATACCCAGTTGTCTCAAATACAATTCAGAAATTTACGTACTTCCTAACTAATTCTATATTTATAAAATGTATTGCCCTATTAATAATAAAAAACGCGTAGAAAAGAGAAGAATAAGGAATTTCAGTAGAAGGACCACAAGTACGTGAAGGACAACGAACCAGACTAGGACAAAGCTTCTACAAAAGAAAACTATAATGGAAAAAAATGCAACCTACTACGCCGATTACACTACACGGTACGAACAAGAACAGAGTCTGAAAAAAAAGAACGTATCTACAGATAGGGAGGAGAAGGACAAGAGAAACGTCTTCCTAAAACAACGAGGAAGATAGAACGCTACAATCTAAACAAAAATACAGGTCCCTATAGAACTGTTCGCTGTGATGAACGCGGTTCCTAGATTAGCCCACCTCCCGAAGAGGATAAACTACGCTCACCACAGCAAACCCGCGCCACCGCCCGTACAATCAATTACAACGAAAACAGAAAAAACAGCGGAAACAGACAGATGAACAGACAGCCCTCAATCCAGGGTACAAGTTTTTGACTTTTACTTAACTTTTGAAATTTTGAGTAAAACTTCTCCCTTTAATCGGAGCTCTGGCTGCTCGTCTCCTCAGGCTGCACGCGCACACTCTGGAAAGTTTAAATACACATTAATACCTATTCATCAAAATACATGCATCAATACATATTATTATTCATAAACATACATAAATCATATCATGAAATTTCCATTCATCCCACGAACAAAGACAACACAAATTCCTACCACGACAGAAAAACAACTAGATATAATGAATACACAATGTCAAAATGACCACAGGTAGACAGGACGAGCCCCCAGTGTCACAAATCCCAGACTGGGAGATGTAATAGTTTATGACAGGACGACAATCACGAACAAACATGTTTAACACTTAACAAAACAACCCATCAGACTCACACATTTATTAAACATAATTATACATATAATAGCGCAATTACATACATTATATTATTGAAATGACTGCCGTACAACGGCCTTATTCTCACACACACTCTCCCTCGGATCCACAATCCGGTAGTTACTCCTAAAGGCACTTCGGCCTCAGCCTCTCCCCTCAGGGTCTTAATAGCACCTTAATAATTTACTGGCCCCGCAGTCTCTCAATATCCCCTTCCTATTGTCATACACCTTAGCACTCCCCTAGCACCTCAGCAGGGCAATAACACATTATTATTTCCATAGCCATCAACATGGCAACAACATAGTATCAGTTCACTAGCCTATCAACATGGCAACAATATAGTATCTCATTCACTCTCATATCTACGTCCCTGTCCGTGGCCTGACTGCCACAACTTTATGTGCCTCTACTGTCCTGCACTGACAGCCTCACTTCTGGCCTATGTGTGGCCTCCGGCCCTATGCTGGCCTATCCCCTGTGCTCATCGAGGTGGCTCTGCGGCCCGTCCCCGACACCTACAAGAATAACATTACATTGGTATAGTACCCTACCATTTCTATTCACTCCACCTCTCCTTACAACCCATGAAACGTACACACACTAGTTCACCTTTCACTCACCACACATCTTACGGTAACACACTTCCATCGGAGTACACACTACTCACTCGCGCTACAAATCCATGAACTCACTTTCATCTATCGCTCATGGCGCACATTGCTATATCCAATATCAAGGACTTCCACATTCCTCACATCTACTTATTTACATCATGGTAATAGACGAATATACTATAATACATCAATCATAATAATCAATCAACGTTCTACGTACCAGTCATAACTGGAAAGACTCTCACTAGTCTTCTCGACTGCTTCCCCTTTATGTCCGCCCGATGGGCTTTTATTCACAGGTCCGCTCCCTAGGACCTTCTAACTTGCAGTGATAGTAACACAGCCCTTTCGCCTCCTTCAGACCCCCCCCACAACTCACAACAGCACGCTTAACTGACTTGCCTACCGTGAGCCCTTCTTACTCTACACCCGCTCTGTAGCAATCCCCTTAATTGCACTCACTCCACTCGTGACAGTAGTTTCGTAGTTATTTGTTTTGTTTCTGTGAGAAAAACATGAGACCGCATTTTATTTGTACTTTCCACAAGATTGCCGGGGGAAATTTGTGATCAGATGTCATCAGACCGAATCAGAGCTATTTCAGGCATGCGCAGAATGACCATTGCTTTACTTTTAGGTTTACACATGCTAACCTCGTGGACCCTCTTTACCTAATTGATTATAACATTCACACAATGGACTGGCCACATACGACTAGTCTTGCGTCATCGCCAACATCCTCGTTGCATGGCAGTCCCACCACCCTACCTCCCACAGTTACACAATCTCGCAGTCTTGCATAATTAAGAGGTAAGCCTAACTAAGGCCAGAATTTTAGCACCCTGTACACAGAGACTGTCTCCCCCCCCCCCCCCCTCCAAAAAAAATTATTTAATGATTTTTTCAATCAAAATTTTAATTTGCTCTCCGGCTTGATGGGTCTTCCAAAACCAGCCAAAAACTAGCAAACCCGCACACGGAAAAAAATTCCGGCAAATCACGGAAAAAGACTAGGTCAATTCCGTGGTTTCCAGCTCAATCTGGGAACACTGTATAGGCCTACTCAGTACAACATTCGCGGCCGGTAAACAAAACTGAAACAATACAATGAAGATCACAAACACGAAACAGTGAAGGAGTTGAAAATCAAATAAAACGTACCAATTAGTGATTTAACCTAAAAAGTGGTGTTGGCCTTTAGAAATGTTGAACAGCGAAGGCGCCAAAGTGTTGAAAAAATACATGTAAGAAAGTTGCATTGCCTTAGCCTACAAGGATGTTAAGTTAAATGAATTTTATGAACGCTTTTGATAATATTGCCTTTAGTTCGTTTTGATTTTCATTTCCTTTTAAATAAAGAAATAAATATACAAAATAATTAGTATGAAAGAGAGAGAGAGAGAGAGAGCATTATAATAAATAAAAAGTGATAATCAAGATGAATGAAATAGGGCCAGTGAAACATATTATCAAATAAAATAAAAAAATAAAAAACTTTCAATATACATGTACAAAATTGGAAGTATGTGTTTTAGGGAGGTATGAGAGACTATCAGTATCACTCTGTTTTGTCTTAGAGTAAAATCTAAAATTAAAAAAAGAGAATTCTCCTGCAAGAGAAATATTTTGTCCCCAAAAGAGGTAACATAAAGGTTTTGAAGTAATGTGTAGTGCAAGTAATCTTGAGGTCTAATTATAAATAGTTTAGTTTTGAGGACTGGCCCATCATGAAACCGCGGAAGTATTACAAGTGTTTTCGCACAACTCTTTAAAAGAATTTAATTTTTCCTGTTGATTAAATATATTTATATACAGGACAATATTTCAAACGTTGACAAAATAGGGCCTACATGTAACGAAAATGTAATGATAAAGAAAAGAAATTCATTTTAGGTAACACAGTTTTTTTCTCATAATTTAAAACTGAGTCCTTACCGTTTACTGACAACAATAAAAATAATAATGGTAAATAATGAAAGAAAAAAAGAAAGGAAGTAAGAAGGTGAAAATGGGACATACATTATACGAAAAGGTTAAGAAAGAGAGAGAGAGAGAGAGAAAGAGATGAGAAGATGGGACATGCTACTTGCCATGTTAAGAAAAAATAGAGAGAGAAAAATGTTTATGATATAAAAATGTAGAAACCAACTTACATGTAAATTAGAACACCATGGACTGAGTGGGGGTTTTCTTCTCGTGTCCAAATCCAGCGATGTCTTTGTGATAATGTCACCAGAAGCTGGAAACGGACCAAAGTGTGTCCTACTTGTTTCACAGAAGTTCACACCGATGTAAAATTAAAAATTTTATCAAAATTTTGGGCATTTAAGCACGAGGGGCGAACCTCTCAGAGCACTCGTGACGGCAGTCCGTACCTGGCTGCCCATTGGTCAGTTTTGAATAGACCACGTGGAGATGAGTTAGTTGCGCACAGTCTGATTTTTGCCAGGAGCGTTTTGAAATACTTTTGTGTCCCTGCATAAAGAAACGACAGGGACAGATTTGAATGTCTCTGTGTGGGGTTGAAATCCAAAGAAAGTTCGAGAGAGTCATGGCGGTCAGCAGTTTAAGAAACATTAGTGTATTTCTGGGCTCATTATTCCGTTTGTTTTTTTTTAATTAGCCTACATGTAATTCTTTTTTTATTTATTTTTAGTTTTTAATGCCTCGCACACCCGTTCAACATTCGAAGTGTACACTGTCGTGAAATCGTGCTAACTTGCGCATTGGGCGATGAATGTAATTTATAGTGTCTTGAGAATTCTGGCTATGTCGAAATCATTAACTCAATTTTTGTTATTTATTTATTTATTTCTTCAAGATGGTAGTCTTTCTGACTTCAAGGCTTTGTTGTTGTTCCAATCTTATTGTAGAACTTCTAGAATTAATATATATATATGGAAAAGTTCCAAATTATGCGAATACTGGAAAGACTACTACATGTGTGTAGGATAAGATTCATTTTACAGAAATCGCTTTTATACACAGAAACTTGTCATATGAACATCGGAATGGCAGTTATTTTCTGTTGGGTACTATGATGGTGTGGTTGGATTTGAAAAAAATAGTTGGTGGGGTGGGGGGGGGGGGGGGGAGGAAGGCACAGTGAGAGATAGAGAAGTAAAAATTTGAAAAATAGAAATAGAATTGATATGTTATATGCAGTAGAATTGGAGAATAATACTGGTGGCCATGATAATGAAAACATGGTGATGCGGTAGTGAATTTTTTTCAGCAGAAGAAAGGGGCTGCACATCGGTTTGGTTGGTAAATTGTGGTTTTTGGACAGTGCGAGGAGAGACTTGGCCATCGATAACGTCATACATTGCACATAGTTTCTTGACACATTGTCGAAATGTGCTGTAACTGGTCAATCACTGTTGTTTTCAAATAAACGGAGACATGGAAGCTTTCTCTCTTTCTTTCTCTCATTCTGTCCCTCTTTTAATCTCCATCCTGCTCTTTCCGACGTGGTTCAGTAATAGGCGCCGTGATGAAATGCAGTGCTCGCTCAGTCGCAGCCATCGACAGTTGGTTTATTTATTTATTTCTGTTTAGTTTGTTTGTGATTTAATTAATTAATTAATTAATTACTTTGATTTGATGTGATGGCTTGGTTGGCTATATTTTTGCCCCCCTCCCCCAAAAGAACAAAAGCAGCCCGCAATGGATGGCTGTCTGTGTGTGAGAGAATGACCACTTGAAAGGGACTAAGTACCTAGCGCTGTGTCATGTCTAATTTTTATTCACAAAGTGCTGATACTGAGGTTTTTGGCCAGAAAATATGGCAGAAAATTTCAACTCATTTATTTAAGGCGCCCCACTCCCTCTTCGCAGATCTCTCATCATTTTGGTTTTAACAGTTTACAGGAGTCTAGGTATGTATTGCATGTCTCGCACAGCATAAAGAATTCCGCTTGAAGTTATGTAGTGAAGCGGAAAGGAGTTGGACAAAGGACCAGTTGTAAACACTCTTTATTGTCAGTGTCATCTTTTGGGCTCTTCTAATTTCCTCAGGTTAAAATTTTACTGACCACTGGGTAGTTTTCTTTGTCAGTTCTGTGTACATAGGACACCCCCCCCCCTCCCCGGACATCCTCGGAGTAGTTGAGGTTTTGTTATGTAAGATTCAGACGAGTGAGGAGGAGAGAACTCCCCCGCCTCAATTTTAATCGGCATCCACAGAGGAGATGCACTTTCGTAATGAAAGACCCCAGTGGGTGAGGAGGAGAGAACTCCCCCGCCTCAATTTTAATCGGCATCCACAGAGGAGAATGCACTTTCGTAATGAAAGACCCCAGTGGGTGAGGAGGAGAGAACTCCCCCGCCTCAATTTTAATCGGCATCCACAGAGGAGAATGCACTTTCGTAATGAAAGACCCCAGTGGGTGAGTAGGAGAGAACTCCCCCGCCTCAATTTTAATTGGCATCCACAGAGGAGATGCACTTTCGTAATGAAAGACCCCAGTGGGTGAGGAGGAGAGAACTCCCCCGCCTCAATTTTAATCGGCATCCACAGAGGAGATGCACTTTCGTAATGAAAGACCCCAGTGGGTGAGGAGGAGAGACACCCAGCCCCGCACCTGACTTATTGACTGAGGAGCTGCACCTTTATTATGAAAGATACGTAGTGGGGGGCTTGGGAGTGTAGACTTGAATGCGCCCTCTCCACCCCGGTTGTGTAATGTTGAGGACAATGACAAGTTACAAGTATTGACCTGCCCATGGTGATTGCCCTTCTGGAAAAATCAGAGTTATATTAACTTTAAAGATGTTGTCAACTACATCTACTCGAATTCCAAGTCAAAATGTGGCAAGAAGATAAGATTAAATGTTCCTAAGCCTCATGTAAGAAATAGTACAGAAACGATACATTAAAACGGAAAGGAGAAGGAAAGACAATTCGAATTATGTTGCTTTATGTCATTTTGGATGTACGAAACCACTAGGCCGGTGGTTGAATGAACTTAATCCTCTAGGTACCATAATGTATTACCAGTGCAGTGACATACAGACATTTATCACTCGGTTGCCGTTCCCACAAGATCTCAGCGCGAGGAAATTAAGTTATTTTTAGTGTTTACTGCAATATACACAATGAATCAAATAAATGATCATGAAAAATATGTCAGTTATGTCCCTAAGAACAAATTCTCACGAAATCAGAATTCGCCCACAAGCAAGACAGGTAGCGGAGCCTAGATAGAGGATGTTGGCGGGTTTAAGGAGGATTACGTATTCTGGGGACCGAATGATCGAATAATGTTCACACAGTGTCTTCCTTGTATGAGCCAGTTTTGTTTTGCCTGGCCGAGAGTTCAGTTTTTTGCGTATTTTTTTTCCTTGCAAAATTGAAACCGGGACTGAAAGAGAGTTTTTGTTGTTCTGGTCATTATTCCTGTGGTTTTTGTAGCCCAGTGAATCAGTTGCTCCAGGTTAACACCATTTAGGGGTTGTTGTTTTTTAAAACCGAAATACATGTATCCCTCAAGGCACGGAAACGTTTTGTTCGTTTTGACATGCATTTGTGGTGGTAATCATTTGAAATGCAGTGAAATTTGGAAAACTTTCTTTTAAATTCTTAGTCAATTAAAAAGAAAAGAAAAGAAAAAAAAACCCAGTTAAATCTAACCAACAGCGTAGAGTCTGAGCTTAGACTGTGTTCACGTTTGGCTTTTTGCATGAGTGGGTTGGGTTTATACAACGTAGCGCACAAATTATCGCGTCAAAGCACAAGTCACCGTGAAAACCCTATGGTATTTGGAAGCTTTTTTTTTTTTTTTTGAACAAAGTAACCACGCAAAATTAATGTCTATGTAGAAAATATCAGTCTCGATGTGATAAATAAGTGAGGGAGTGTGTTTTGAGCTATAAAACCAGCAAACATATTTTTTAGTTGTTCATTGAGGTCACCAGTTCACAAGGTTTGCTCCTGTGTCGGCTGGATCTACAGGCAATGTGGACATCGAGAAATTAGTGGAGTAAAATGCCTTTGGGTCGCAATGACTTTCTTTGTGAAGTGTGATGTTTCTTTATGGAAGCCCGCTGCCCGAGGCATTTAAACCTCCAACTTTCTTTGTGAAGGCGGAAACCTTTCACCTGTTGAATATCCCATCGTTAAAGATTTTGTGAAGAATTTAAAGGATTTTCAGACTGCCAAGTCAGTACATGTACTAATTTTCACTTCGTTTATTGCTATTAAGACGTGAAATGCTGTGGGTTATTTGTCCTGCGGTCAATAAGCAATGAATACAGACGAAAATGGTGGAGTTGAACGTGTTAGCAATAGAGGATTGGAAAATTAAAAGTTGCTCTAACAATACCAACATGTGTCAGTCAATGGGGATTGCATAATTGTGAAAACTAACCTTATAACCGGGAGGTTTTTTTATAAATTGGTATTGTTGTGAAGGAGGGCGCGTCTGTCTTCCATCTTTTTGAGGGAATCTTTTGTTGTAATGGGCCACTATGTAATCAGCGCCACAAATTTCAAGCACTATTATTGTGCAATAAGAGGTCAGATGCTATGGGGGATGTTGGTCATTGAACTTCATAGAGGAAACCAGTCTCTTTGGTAAAGCATTTGCGCACACCTGTGTTAGTGTTTGTGAGATTTACTATGAGTTACTGTCCTCTGAAAACTTACTAGTCTTTATCTGAATTGGTCTTGTCGTTTTCCTTACTTCTTTCTATCTAGGCCTATATATGTCTATCCACCCATCCATCCATCCGTCCGTCTGTCCATTCATCCATCACTTCATTTGTCTCCGTCTGCCTGTCTGTCGATGGATGGATAGTTGGTTAGTCAGAGGGACTGACGAACAGACAATAGTGTGACCTACGTGCAAACACATACATCGTTCGTTTTTCCCACCCCCTCCATCCCAACATCCTTGCAGCCTTCTGCCTAACCCATTTGCCATCCACGGCAATCTGTACCCATCTATCAGTAGCAAAATAAAAGCATGAATACTTCCTCTGCATTCACCCAAAATCAGAGAGGAAGAGAAAGAAAACAGAAGTACAAAATGGGACCTTTAATTTTATGAATATGGATGATATGTGAGAAGATCATTTGAGAAAATTGAGAATTAATGCATTCAGTGCACATTTCATAATTTTGAGCAAAGTAAAGTTGTTTGCCCTGAAGTTATGCAAATGCAATCATCATCTGCTTTTTTTTTCTATAACCTCGGCACGTCAACTTTCAACACAGTACATTTATTTAGTGCCATCTTTCTGAAAGGCCAAAAAATTGTTGATTAGATCAAATCAGGTTTGAGGACATTTTGATTTTGGACCTGTCATGTAATAGATTACTGAGTAGAAATCCTCAAGTATGAATGGAATGTGATGTATCCAGCTCCCAACCATATTTTCAAATTGCAAAATCCACAGTGAAACTTTGTCCCACCCGTTTTCGCACGATTCAGTGTTTTAGCAGTATTATCAGTGTAAGTTTTATATGTGAGCTTGAATGCCATCTTTGTTCTTTCGGTATCGTCAGGCATGCTTATTAGATATATTTATATATTTTATATGTTGTCAAAGAAGTATTACAAAAGATACTAGATCATTTCTAGTATCTTTGGTATTACTTCTTATGTATTTGTATTATAAACATATTTATATACATATTACTGGTTTGATTTTCTACGAGTGTTTCTTATTGTGATATGGGAAATTTGTAAAGTGAATTATGTATCCAACAGGGATATATGCATGTTTTTTTTTCTTTGCACGTAAAATTTGTTGGAAATCATATGATCATGAAATATGTGATTATTTTCCATTGTTTAAGCCAAAGCTTTCTTTCACGTGCTTCTGTCAAGTATTTTCCCCCAAGTCGTGTACCAATGCCCAGGCCAGTGTTGTAACTCTGTGTTATTTGTATTTTCTTCCTGACGTTCTGTAGATGTTATAGAAGAGAACGACAATCGACAAGGTCAAGGTGACTTTGCCAACAATGCAGATGAAGATGACCAGAGAGCTCACCAAGTCTTGTCCCCCTTCCCCCCTGCCCCCAGTGCCTCCCCCACCCCCAAAGATAAGAACAGCAGTCCTTCCATTACCACCAGCTCCTCCCCCCAGCCGGACCAACAAGTGAATGGCGTCCATCTTGACGATAATACCAACCACGATAACGAAGCCGACAATGAATCTGAAGAACCAGGTACGATCTCCCCTAGCAAGACAGGTAATCTATTCTTAGATTTTACATCCCCGCCCACCAGTTGTAGAATCCCCAAATTGAGAAGTGCGGCTGAGCGAGCAGCTTTAACAGCAGGGGCAGTTGACAGTTCTATCCCGGGATCTTGCAGTGCCCCAAATTCCCCAATGATTCGCCGAAGACACAGTCTTCCAAAAAGGTCCCAAACTCCCTCAAACTTGAAAGCTCAAACACCTTCTACCCCAATCCCTTCCACAGTGCCTAGTACCCCAACAACACCCCAGATCCCCAAGAGGATTCTAAATTCTTTATCGGAACATCTTGGCGAAAGAAACGTGGCATTTAGTTTGCCAGAACAAGCGTTTGTTCTTCCAGAACCAGAGGAACAAGACATCTTTGAGTCTGATGAGCTAGATCTGGAGGATCACCAGCAAGAACACAAAGGGAACAGTGCAAAGAAAAATGGAAATGCCCCAGGAAAAGGGCAGCAGAAATCTGCCAGGGATGAAAAAAATGAAACTAATCGGCCTGGATCTCCCAGAAAAGGGAGGAGTATGTCTTTTGGGGCAACGTCTCTGGGCCGTCCAACTTTGAGCTCCTCTACCAAAGGAGCGAATCGTAGGCCAATCACACCCGATCCTCACATGCGAGGAAATGGGGGGTTAGGACCCTTGAAAAGAGGCATGCCCTCTCCAACGTCATCAGCATCTTCCTCTTCCTCTTCAATAGCTACCAGAAAAATCACCAGTGGTTCTAGCACTTTGCCGCGAAGGACCACCAAGGCCGTCAGTACCCCCACCACCCCCACCACCCCAACAATCCCTCGCAAGACTTTTGGGGCTTCCCGAGCCAATGCCAAGAGCACGAGTGTCAAGGATGAAGAGGTCAGATCTAAGACATTGCCACTGCCAGGTATAACATTGCCAGCACCTCAAGCTTTGTGTCCAGGTGTTGTTGCATGCATGTCAGTCAGCTATTTCTCCTGCAGCCCCCACCCTGGCTATGGCTTGGCAGTGCCAATTGGCAACACAACAGAATTTCATTTTTTTGCCATTATTACCTCACCTATTCTGTTTTACTCTTGTATGAAACCCCAGCCCTCTTAAACCGGAGAGTGTCCTAACCTCTGTTGTTTGCAAAGTATCAGACTGTTTGAGCTGGGTTCCATGACACAAATTGTTGACTTTCTTAATTTCCCATTTTACCCATTTGTGAAATGGGCATGTCCTAAACTCTTATGTTTGCATTATATCACGTTGTTCAAGGTTGATGCCGTGACGGAAGTACCTAACTCACATTTTCTTAGTTTACTCATCAAATGGAGATATAATCCTCTGGAATGTAAACATCATCAAGTTCTATTGATTTTGTGAGTGAAATTGTTGTGCTTGGTGGTCAGTTCGCAGTTGTGCTAGACAAAATCCTGGACAGTTTTCAGCAGTTTTCTGATGCCTTTTTAATTGCAGTATTCACATACTCAAGTTGATATCAGTAAAATTATACATCAGGCAAACAGGCACACAGAGCATTGTCAAATGTGTAGATCATTTGCTATCTTTTGTGTCCATTTGCTGCCGGGAATTCATCACTAAGTCAATTTTTTTGTCTTGTAATGCTATAGTATTCCACTGGTGCATTTCATGAAAGATGACATTTAATTGCGGAAAAGCAAAGGAAAGTCATAGGCAAAGTTGCTGCAGTGTAGTCAGTCTGCAGTTATGCCAGACAAAGCCAGATTGTCAAAAAGCCAGCGTTTTTTCACGGCAATGTCCACAATATAGTAAAATACCAGTAAAACGTAACATCAAGCAAAGGCACATAGTTTGTTATATTTGTCGATCATTTTATCATCCTTTGAGTTCTTTTGCTTTCGGGAATTCATGACAGAGCCAGTTGTTTTCTATCATAATACCAGATCTTCAGAAAATGTAGACAAAGCAAACAAATAATTAGGTCGCAATATGTTATGGCCGTTGAAAATGGTTTATGTGGAAGTGAATTGCCAAAAGGTTAAGCTACAATTATTTTGTCAGCCGATGTCTTCTATATGGTATTCCCCGACCGGGAGGTCAGTGATTAGCAGTAATTAGCATAAGCTCGTGAAAAAGGATGAACATGTCAGTGAGAGTTGTAGGGCTATAGATTTAGAGAAGATCACTTTTCCCAATGCTTCATGCAGTTTTGTTCACTCAGTTTCCACCATCTTCCCTATCCATCAGTTTTTGAGAGAATCGTTTTTCATCTTAGAGGTATGTGGACACAATTTTTAGAGGCTCAAGACGACATTGTCCCGTCTTAATTGGCATTGATTTACTTGTGCAGATAGAATGATCCAGAAAATTTCAAGTTTTCTAGTTAGAAAAAAAAAAAGTATACAAAAAACAAAACAAGAACAACAGCAAAAAAAAATTAAATGCTTGAATACACCCAAATTGGCCAGACAAACGCTTTGTAACAGGTGAAAGTACAGTTGAAACAACACTTGAAGAATGAGAAAATTATCAAAAAATTGAAAATGATCTAGATGTGGCAATAACCATGCATGTTTTAAACAGTAGGCTTTACAAGAGACTTAACATGTCTTTTGTGTTTCGTTAATAGGATTCCTGAAAAGAAAAATACATTTGTGCAGTAATATTTTGAAAATGTGCAAGATAAAGTGCATCCTAGTGTTTTCATGTTTTTTGCCTCCATATTTTTAAGCTGAAAGCTTGTCACATGGACATTACATTTTGTTCATTTTATTATTATTATAATTTTTTGTTCGCCCTGCTTTAGCTGCATAAACCGGGGTTTTTTGTTTTTTTTTTCATTTTTAAACAGAACAAACTCACTTGCGCCTCATTATTTTGGTTAATTTGCACCTCTCAGGCATCAATTTTTTTCTTATTCTGGGCAGTCTGCTAGGTTTTGGGATTTTACAGTACATCTTTGTTTATCTGTCAATTTATTTTTTATTATTGTTTTTGGTAACTTTCATTTGAACTTTAAGATTCCAGCCAGCATTCTTTAAACATTTCTTCTGCTTTTTTCAGTTTTGCAATGATAACATGAGTTTTTGCTCTGAGGGAGAGATTAAGCAGTGAAGACGAAAATGCAATGAATAATTTTCTGCAATTTTAGTCACCTTTGTAACTATGATAACCACATGTTTAACCAGGAAAGAGTGAAAAACATTCACCAAGACTTGTAGTCGTTGAGAAATAAAAAGAAGTAAGAATCAGTGTTAAATGGTGATGATACCCAACAAAATGGGGATTTCTCCAGACCAAGAGAATTATTAGACATCAAATTGAATGATTGAATTGTTTACATCGCATTGTAATGGCCTAATTGATTGAAGTCTAAATTCAAACTACATTAAAAAAATTTAACCATTTACAATGTAATAAAGTCTTCTCTAAAATATAGCAATATTCACAAACAATGTTGGCAAAATAAGTAAATAAATACATAACAAAATAAGTAAAGAAATGAATAAATAAATAAATATATATGTATATAAATAAATAAATAAATAACTACAGAGTAGCTATTTTCAGTGCGGGGGGTTGAGGGTTGTATTAGTAATAATAATAACAACAACAATCATGATCATAATAAACACAATAATGATAAAATGGTATAATTGTTAATACCCGTTGGGGGTGTCTATTTTCACTATGTTATGGTAATAGATGTACCGAAATTAATTAATTAAGTAGTTTAAAAAAAAAAATGAAACTTTGCCTAAGTGCATTTACACAAGTAACAAACATTTGGCACACCATCCAAATTTAGTAAGTTCATTGGCATGTATATTTCTTGAGTAGTTTTAGCACATGCTTGTTTTAACTAGAGTCTGAAGCGTGGAGTGTGGCTAACATTTTGTGGATGTCAGTAGTGGTTAATGTCAAATGTACTTAAAGAATGCAATTTGAACTAGTCAACATTATTTCTGCAATAAAGATTGTCAATTTTTTCAGTTTTGGTGATTGATCCATCTTCTAGTTACCTTTGTACTTACATGACGTTTTACAATCGATTTTCTCAAGACGTTGTTCTACCTTTTTTCATTTTGTAAATAATTTTGCATGTTCATATGATTGATCAATTTTTTCAATACAATCTTTAGAAAATACTGATATATATATATATATATATGTGTACTGGTAAGACTATAAATGTTTCCATTTGTGTACTAAATATTTGTTGCATAATATACATTTTTTTTTCTCCTTTTATTAGTTCGAAGTAGCCATTTAGCATACCTGTAATTTCGGTTTTACAGAGCGTACAGAAACTTGCTGATATGTTAATTTTACTGTGTGTATAAGTAGTGTGTATATTATCTGGGTTCATTTGAACGATGGCATTAGGAAAGATTATGGTAGATCTAATTAAGGTATCCAAACAAAATCTCTGGAATAAAATGCATGAGGGTTTGTCCCTATATTTATTAGTGGTGTGTATCTTGAACCGATACTATACATTCAATCAATCTTAAATTGTTGATTCGACTGCAGCCAAGTCCAAATCAAAACTCGGAGCTGAAGGGAGGACAACCAACAGTTTGAACAGAGCGAGTTCTGTTAAAGGTGAATAAGCATGAAGCCCTAGTAGAAAAAGCTAGCCAAAATTGGTCTCCCTTGCTTGCACTATTTCATGGGTGTGGTTATTTGTTAAACAAAGATATGAGGGATGGGACCTTTTTCGACATATCGTCACTGCTGTATGGCACACATCAGACTTATGCCAAAAGGCAGCTGATGGGCCATTACATTCCTGAGCATAAAGACTATTAGATAATATTATGGTAAAAGAAGTATGCCAATAGGAAAATGTAATACATGTAATGCAATTGAATCATAATGGCATATAAGTCACCAAATGACAGGGTAAGAAACCATTTATATATATTTTTCTTAACATTTCAAAAGTGTCAAAATGTCTTATGCCGCAAACGTAGAACAGTGACGATATTTTGGTTAAGACTATGTTATGTAGTGACTGATTGATTAATCTTAAATATAAGCTAAATCCTTTGTTGTTTTTTTTTAAAATTCAAATTAGTGACAGTGAATGGCTCTATGTAGCTTTTGAAGTACATAAAATACATTTTTGGCCATGGGGCAGTCCCACACTAGGATGCTGTCTGTGGACCTTCGGCCTTTCCTCTGGCCACCACAAAAAATTTCAGACACTTTTTCTGTGTCCTGGTTCCATCCCTGAGATATGCAAAACTGTTTTGTATAATGTAGCCCCAAAATAAGAGAACACTGTATCTATTTTCCTTATTTTTAAATTTTGCTGAGCCAGATGCCATGCTGATGAAATTATTTTGACTGTGAATTCCCCAGAATGTGAAGAAATCTTTTCTTTCAAAATGTCATTGTTGCACACCTATACATCAATGGACTGAACAAAAAAAAGAAAAAGTCTGAGACATGTCAGGAAAAAAAAATGATGTTAATAAGTGCATAATTGATTTGTTTTTATTGTTGTAAAATAGTGTAGGCTATACATTTGATGGGCATGTTATGCTGGTGATTTGTCCCATGATATACATGTATAGCGTATGTGTATACAGAACACATAACACCTCTTGGATTATACAGCCTCAAATCGCTACCACCGTGCAAAAAAATCATGATATCTAAGGTCTTGGAAGACCCTTTAAATTAGAGGTCTTTCTTTGTTTGCAATCTTCATGTCTGAAATTTATGTACCCCAGAGTTTAGCCAGCCATATGAATTTGGGAAATTTATTTCCACTTGGGAAGGGACGGGAGGGGAATAAATATTGGAAAACATGGCAGACAAGAAGACTGTGTTAGTCTATGAAATATTGCTGAAGTAACAAAAGAGACAAAGCAAGTGAGATACGTATGAGCAAATGGAATCTGTTTCAGAAAGGCATAAGTTACGCAAAGAGAGTTCTCACAGTGATTACAGATGCTTACGCATGTATTACACATGTATTATGATATATATATAAAATTCCTCTATGTATCATCTGTAACTGGAAGCTTTGTTATGTGGATTCAAGAAAGGCGAAGAAGTGGGGAAAATGTCAACAGTGTTTCACTTATCTCAGGCTGTACAAGTGTCATTTCAAATGTAAATGGAAACCTGTCTTTGACAGGTCATGAACTGATTAAACAAAGCTTAATGTATGTTTAACTTACTGTGTTAGTGAAACTGGGTAGAAGCTGAGTGGTTTGAGCACTTCACCCAGGTGCTAGGGATTTCAGGTTCGAAACCTTCTCAAAGTGGAGTCCAGCCTAATTTCTCATTGTGTTTTTTAAGGCCCTTACCTGTTGGCAGCCTTACAGGGGCTAAAGCCTTGTCTCAGATATGGCCTCTTTGTCCTGAAAATGAATTTGAATCCTGAAAAAAAACAACAACATCATTTCGGTATATATTTGCTAGCATAATGCCAGTATATCATACCCTCCATATCTAGCTACCTTTTCTTGTACTTTTGGACATAATTGCAGACTTGAAACATTCATGCAGAAACATTGAATGCATAAAGTTTCTCTAATAATCTCTTTGGAAACTGAAATTGGGGTGAGAAATTGCTTTCTCCTTTAACCATGTCAGTACTTGTGTAATATGGTTTCCCTTCTTAGTCATGCTTAAACAAAATCACCAGTGATCCAGCATTATCTTAATAATGAAGACATTTGGGTATATTTTGTTTGTGGAGATAAAGATATAAAATAACGTGATTTCATTATTTCTTGGATCAGTGCCTGCAAAGAAACTTTCATCATTTAAGAAAATTTGAATGGATGCAGTATAAACTGTTGTTTTGGAGAGGAGGTAAAGTGTGATTCACCCCAACTAACTGGTTGTCTTTTTTTCTTTTTTCTTCTAAAATTGTGCTGAAACAGAAACAAGGCCAGCAGCAAACAAGACACAACAGAATGCTTCATCAACCCCATCCTTGACAAGGAGATCCTCTATTAGCAAAGTAAGTACATGTATCAGCAAAATACTATATCAGATCTCGTCACTGCTCAGTAAAATTGTCATTTACTGATTATGATAACCTCAGCAAAATACCATATCAGATCTTCTCACAGCTCAGTAAAATTGTCATTTCAATTGTGGTAACCTCAGCAAAATATGGTGCCCCCATTTCTTAGTGAAATAGTCGTTTATTGATTATGCTAATTGCTCATGATACCCGTGTTTGTTAGCAGCGGCTTTGCAAGTGAACAGAAGGTTAAAATTGTGGCAAAAACAAAAAAAGGTCTCTTGCAAAGCACCAGGTTAGAAACAAACAATGTAAAAATGGTACAATAAACCACAAAAGAATTAGAAGTGAAACGGTAGGGAAAAAAAAGGGGCAAGTTTTGGTCATCAAAGATCTTCTTCAGGCAAAAATAGTAGTTCAGTTGAAACAACATTCCAAAAAAATATTCAAAAGAATGTTCCCTGGCTGTTGCGAGTCCCTCTTACAGGAAAAGGCCCACTGATGTTGGTGCTCCTGGTCAAGATATGAAATATTAAGTGAATATAAGAACTTGGTTCAGATTTATCCAACAATGGAGTTATTGTGAGGAGAAGGAGAGAAATTATGTCATACTAGTTCATAGAAACCAAAACAAAATTTTTAAAACAGCAGGCCATAACCTTCCTACATATACATGTGTCATGGTCTTGTTTTAATCTCTGTCCATTACTCTAGGGTTCTCCACATTTTTTTTTTTTCTTTGGCCATTATAATCGTGCTCCTAGCCCTGCTGTGACATATTGCTCATCTGTTTGTCTGTTATTGGTTTTTCATCTTGTAGCCCCACTAAAAAGTCCTTGTTCATCATGAAGCCTCACTCAGTAGTCTTTGGTCATCATGAAGCCTCACTCACTCATCTTTGTTCATCATTTTACTCTCATTTAATTGTCTTTGTTCATTTTTCTAGCCACGATTTATCCCAGTGACCAAATTAGAAGATGCTCAGGCCATCAGAACAGTAGCATTTCATCCTAAAGGAAACTTCTACGCAACTGGCTCAAACTCCAAGACTCTGAGAGTGTGTGCCTTTCCCAATATGGGAAACTTAAGGTAAGTTATGGACATTCACCATTTGTATGTGAACAGAAACATGTAGGGTCAGGATTGCTTCATTTAGGGGAAAACACCCACAGCATGTTTTATCCTTCCTGAAGGAGGCTGAAATTTACTCAGGTTGATCAAAATCTTTATAGCATGTTTACAAAATGCATTCTGTTATTAAGTCTCACTTATTTTTGAGCCTCCCTTTTGCATCATTCTCGAGAATAACAAAGTTATTGATAAATGGGGCGGAATGAATACATCATATTGATGCCTCCTACCAGGCTTCATTCAAGTCTCTTGTTTACCACCAGAGAATGCGTGTTTGTTAACTTCGATGGATGTAATAAATAATCTTTGATGAACTGGTAAAGGTACACCAGACATTACCCGGAATAAACCTGTGCTTATCAGCTGTCATTTTGAGCAATATAAAGAAAAAAGGGGGAGGGGGGGGGGGCGCATTAAAATTTGCACTATTGTAATAATAAGACATACCTCTGGAAGCTCAGAGGACCATAATACCTTGTACAGGAAAATGACATACCCCTGCATTTTGTAAGTCTATCATTTTAAATTTACTGTGCAAATAAATTGATTTACAGAAATGTGGTTTTCTTAAGGAGTGAATGAATCAGTATTTGGTGATTTTGTAATTTTTGGTATTGTTTTATCAATCCTCCAGAGAAGAACATGTTGCCTACGAGACAAGTGTTGTGTACAAACATGCCAAACACCACAAGGGGTCCATTTATTGCTGTGCTTGGAATCCGCTGGGAGACCTGATTGCCACAGGGAGCAACGATAAGACCATTAGACTGACCAAATTCAATGAGGATACACTGAGCGCTGAAGGTACGTTAGTCTACAATGTTAGTATGTAACTTTTTACAAAGGATTTATATTCCTAAAGGTCATATGTAATTTTTTATTTTTTTATTTGGGTGTTCTTTTTTGTTATTTAGAATTTCAAAATCAATCCTGTATTGGAAATATCTACTGACTGACTGACTGAAAATGTCTCCCTTATGCCTCATGTGTTTTGTACATGATGTAAGTATTTTTGTACACACATAAGAGAGACAGAGAGAGAGAGTTATTACTATTTCATTGTAAAGCACATTGGATATGCACCATATCATCACTGCTGTACACTAATGGCCTAAGCCATTTCTAACACTTTTGAGATACATGTATTAAGCAAAAAATCTTCTTTTCCTGCCATTTGGTGACTTATGACATTCCGATACTGTTGGATTATTACATTTTCCTATTGCCAGATTTCTTTTTCTATAATACTAGATGAAGTTCCCAGCATTATCCGGGATAAACCTGTGAAACCGATGTTCTGTCTCTCTCTCTCTTTTCGGTCTACAAAGCTTCCCAAATTCTACATTCCATGCACTCCTGAGCACTACGCACTCATTTTTGATAGGGAAATGGTGCGCACGGAAGTGAACGCATATTAATATTGTTTCCGATGCGATGGGTTTACGACAGGAAGCCAAAATAAAGATCATTGTCTTTTACACTTTTACAACTTTTTATTTAAAAATACCCGAAACTTAAATCAACACAATCGGTGGATTCAAAAGCAATTGATCTGGATTAGTTGACACTTAAGAAAACTAATTTTATAATTTTTGAAACTGTCATTTAGGCTGTGGTGTCGAGCAAGAAAAGGGTCAATATTGCACCACAACAAATTACTCCCGCCACTATTTTTTTTAATAATAAGATTTATCTGATAGTGCTCATACTCCGGAGTGCAATGAACTGTCAGTTGCCTTTTGGTGCAAATCTGACATATTTGAGGCAGCCTGGGAAAACCAGTCAAGATGCAAAAATTTAACAATTGGCAGTTACTTGCACCATCATGTAGCTGAGGTTTTGCAGGGCATTTTGCTTTTCAAATTTTTAAAATATCTTCACTAGAACTAAAGTTATGACATTTTAAAAGTACAAAACACACAGATGTTACAAACTGAGAAAATCGCGTCTAAAGTAAACACATTTATTTTCATACTTTCAAAGTGTTTTTCTCATCAGGAAAGCAAAATAATGTCATTATTTGAGTTCTATAACTACCGTAAACCACAAATATTGAGTACAGATCAACATTTTAAACAACCAGAAACTTTTTTTTTTTTTGCAAAAAGCCAAGTCAAAACATCTGTCTTGCTAGATCTAGATCTATCTCACTGTCCGCCATCTTGTTGATAGCAACCGCAATTTTTGTGCAGATATTAATTAAAATAAAATTCTTCTGCACTTAGAATATATCAAAAGAAATTTTTCCTGCGGAAACCATAGGTTACTTTGTCAGCTAAAAGATTTAAATGTAGAATTGCAATTAAAATCAATTGGAAAATCGATGCTGTAAGTTTGGCTGTTTTTAAATGTTCTTTTGTTTAGGAAGATGCGCAACTCTTGCAAAATACTACAGAGCCAATGAATCCATGTGTACATTGTACGCTATGAATGAAAAGTTGTGGATTTTCCCTTTCCATTGGTATATGGTGTGATAGGGTGGGAAAATATGAGTGCGCATCCAAATGAGGACAAAGTTCATGATCATGAGAATGGTAAAATTACATGTTAGCAAATATTTGGAAGCTGATTACTCAATACTAAGATTTTTGCAACCCAAAGGGTTTTCCCAGACTACCTCACATATAATGCCATTATCATAGAGCAGTGACGATATGGAGTCATGCATTACATAAATGTTCTTCATTATTATTATTATTATTATTACTGTGTAGTTTATTTGTTGTTTGTTCCAAATGGAAGGCTTTGTGTAATGCTTGTAAGCCACATTTTAATTTACGGTTCCAGGACCAGGCATGGAGCTTAGCTTTCATGATGGCACTGTACGAGACCTGGTGTTCATGCAAGACGTGACCAATCGTTCATCGCTGCTCATCAGTGGTGGAGCCGGAGATTGTAAAATTTATGTGTCAGACTGTGAGACTGGAGCCCCTATCAGAGCAATGGCAGGCCACACAGGTAGGTGACCTTTGCCAGGTTTTAAGTGTTCTGCTGTAATTTTACATGTTAAAGGCATGATAGACTGTCCATTCTACTGGTATGGGACAAGTATTTACCCGAACTGACCATTTAAAAATGATTGGTATTATAATTAACAGGCTTAAAAGCTATGCTCTGCGAGGACCCCCACAACCACTGCCCTGCCTGTCAATTTCTATCTTCTGTACATCTGTCCAGGCAAACTGAAATAATTCCCAAAGCAACAGCGGGGTATTCCTGTGTTCTAATGTAGCTGATGAGTATGTCAAATAGTCGAATCAGCCAGCAAGAAGTGTTCACGCCAGGGGTCATGTGCTTGTGAAAAAATGTATCTGTGTCAAGCAGTCAGTGACACAAAGCAAGCTTAGAAAAATTGAAAAACAAAAGCAATAAAAAAAAAATTCAAACTTTGGTGCACCCTCTGTGGTATTTGAAACCTACATGCCAAATTTGGTTACTGCAGGTGGCCTAATAATAAAACCTTTTGCATTCAAAGGTGGAAAATTTGTGAATTATAATATACTAGCTGAGGTCCCCGGCCCTGCCCGGGGTAAATCGGTTTGAATACATGTAGTGGTTTCAGTTCTGGGTAGTTATTATGGACCTGCTTCATCTGGCCTGTTTCTATTTGTTTATTTTATTTTTGTTTGTTTGTTTTTAAATAAGTCTTACTGCTCTGCCTTTGTGAGTTGACACCCTGCGCATCCCGCACAATAGCATGATTTGCGCACGGGTTAGTGTGTTTGATAGTGAACACATCACAGGAAGTGATAACGAAACCTTAAAATGGCGAACCATGACTCAAAATAGATCTAAATGATGGCGAAACAATAAATTTCCAATAAAAAAAACTACACCAATTTGAGACTTCTATTAAAAACTGTGCAACCTTACATCCATTCTGATGCACCATATAAAATTTGAAGTCTGAGTGTTGAGTGGTTCAGAAGCCTTTTGCAACGAAAAATCTCAAGTCCACAAATATATATAGTATAGATATTAAAATTTGGTTGCACAACACATCATTAAAAAAAATGTAAACAACACTGCATTGCACGGCACATTTTAACATTGAACACGCGAGTGAAACAACAGCAACACCAAGTCAACGCTTGTACTTGTACTCGAACTAATCACACTTTCTTACGGTTTTAGCCATAACAGATTACCTGTATTTGTATGCCTAGATCTAGATATTAACATTTTGTTGCACAACATATCATTAAAATTTATAAACACTGCATTATTTGGTGCAGGACACATTTCACTGAACACGTGAAAGCAAGACGAACAGAAAGTTGGAAAGTTGGAGTGTAGCTCGGTAATTGTCCTTTGAAATTACCGCGAAATATCGATACCTTTGGCAGTTTCCAGGCAAGATAGCCAGATAACGTTTAGGTGTGGCCAGATCGGTCAATTTAAGGAGCCAGTGGGATAGGTGAGGAAACAAAACATAAAAGACGTTCCCAGGAAATTTTAATATTTTAATAAAACAATGTCAACACAGATCTAATTTATATGAAATTGCTGTACTGTCTTTTGGCGCAAAGGAGATGTCAATATTCTGGTATTTAATTTGAGAAGCCAAACTTTTTCTTTTTTTTACTGGCAAGTAACCTTCGTTAGTTGTTAAAAAATGTTAATGGCGTTCCCAAGACTTAAAGAACGCGAAACAAAGAAAATAACGGAAAATCACAAATAGAATGCAAACAGTTTCGAACATCTGAATAGGCTAAGAACCTCCGATAAATCATAAAAAGATTCCATGCCAAATTTGGCCCCAATCTGGTCAGTGGTTTTTGAGATAGGCGCACACAAAAATCCCAAGTCCACAAATATATATAGTATAGATAAATTAATCTATTTGATTGTTTTCTCTCGCTGTCTCTCTTTTTTCAACCCTTTGTTTCGCATCCTGCATCCCACTTAGTTCATCAATTTACACACTGTCAGTATACGTACCTACTCATTCATTTGTTTATCCATGTTTAAAAAAATTTGTACTTTTACATGCCTCTTCTTTTATTTTCTCCATCTTTATGTATGTGTTCCTGAAGAAGATCCCACAGATCTAAAGCTTGTGTTCTTTCCAATTTGTTGTAATCTTCCAAGTTCAGGTTTCTAAAAAACCATTTACTTGCATAAGTATCTGGAAATCCATTTTTTTTTTCTAACCCACTGTCATCATGTAAATGTTGAGAACTTTATTCAGTATCATAACTGTAAGATGTAATGTGCATAGGTCACATCTACTCACTACACACATGGGGAGGCTGTATGTTTGTCAGTGGCTCCCAAGACAAGACAGCCAGATTCTGGGACCTGCGAGCTTCAGCTCCTATCACAGTGGTGCCATCTCCCTCAGGTAAATCTCTAATACTTTGGAAGTTGTAAGGGTATACTGTTGTATACAGGGGTTGTCTTCCTCTGAAGATCTTAGTTACTTTGTTCTCCCAGGGGTTTCAGTTCTTTTTTTGAACTTTTTGCATTAAGTCCCTTTACCTTCACATCTTCTCTTCATACAAAACTTTATCTGGTCACAAATTAAATGCCCCGCTCTTTAACTCACTTGCGACGGATCCGCCAACATTCAGCGGACTGGTCGCTTTACAAACTGGATGGATCCGCCACCCCTTGGCAGGCCGTGGTATTTATTTTTGTTCTCTGTCCCTAACCCGCCGAGAGCTGGCGGAACCGTCGCCAGGGCTAGTATAGCCATTTGTCTTGTTTCGTGCAGAGTTTCATGGAGATCCCGGTTATACTTTTAGAGTTATGACTGATAGAGGGAAGTCACTCTGAGTGACCCAGACAGTGCATTGAGAGAGGAAAACATACTCGCAGTGCTGTGCGATGGCTTCTAAAAAACGAAGGCCCAGAACAAATGTTTTTGAACTTTTTGATGAAAACAGTCCAGATTACGATGTAAGTGATGATCAAGACCCAGAGTTTTGCTTGGGCCAGACGAAAGTGATGATTCAGATCATGAATTTTCCGAAAAGTCAAAATATGGGTAATTTTTAATAAATCATAAATAAAAAAGTTTTGAACATACAGTATTTCTGTTTGTTTTATTACATTGTGCATTGTTTTATGTTTATTGTATCAAAAGAACAAGGCAATTGAACAATTTTGAGCTGCTTGGTGATTTTTTTAAAAACACCCTGAAAACGCCAGTCTCCAGCGTGTGTAAAATTTCCAAAGGTCCAGTCTCAAGTGAGTTAAAACAGTTCATGATCACATTCTGGTTGGCTTTATTTTAAATTTAGCCACGAAAGTATGTGTATTAGTTTTTGGTCCGCCACAAAGCAGACATCAGTTGTGCTCTGGAATTCAGTTGAATCATCCATTTTATATGTATTGAATAAACAGAATTATATAGCCGGCTTTCTTCATTACCTGGTATATTTATGTCAGTGTGGTCAAAATCTAGTTTGGTGACAAGTGGATGACAGATCCAGTAGTTAAAATACAACTTTCAAAAACTGTAAGAGAATACCCAGGTTCATGACTTGGGTTTTGCCCAGTCCCCATAGAAAGTAAAGAAAGTCAGGGGCCCAAATACTTGTTTTATGGGTGCTCTTTTCCTGCAGAGATCTCCTGTGGCCCAGTAAAGACAAAATATGGCAAAAAAGAAAAAGTTGTGTGTAGCAAAGCCTTATGTAAAAAATAATACAGCAACAATGCAATAAAAGGTAAAGGGAAGTCAAATCAAATTTTCAGCATATTTACCTTCGTTAGGAAAAAAAAATGTAATAGGGTGGAAAAGTGAACGAATAAAATAATTTAACAAATCAAAAAATTCATAGAATGTAAATTGTAGCCCTGTGGCCTGGCACTCCTCAGAGTTTTAATTCTTTTTCCATGAATGTTTTGCAGGGAGTCCCTTTGCATCTGTTTGTGTGGATCCCTCAGGCAGATTAATGGTGTCAGGACATGAAGATGGAGTGGTGATGTTGTATGATATTAGAGGAGCAAAGGTAAGTGGTTGAAAAATGACGGCATGAGGTGAGCGGATGGCAAGCTGAGAAGTAATTCAGCAGTTCTCTTCATTTCTTGCGCGCATTCATCATTGGAGTTTGTGAGGGGTTGCGAAATAGTCTTGTAAATCCCAGGCCCATTTACCGAGTAATGAGTCATTATTTTTACAAAATGCATTCTATCCATAAACAAAGTACCATGCAAGATGAGTGCAATAATCATACAGTAGCTGGGGCTCCCAGCATTGTTCTGGAGACACCTGTTTATCATCATTATCTTTATGTGAACAGATCCTCTGAACAGATCATCTGATATTGCATATCAAAGGTATTGGTATGTTTTAAATTGCAGTAAAGCATTATCTCATTTACTCCCATCGTTGTAGTCTGTGCACTTCTGTTGCGCTTATACACGATGTGTGTGGGTGCTGGGTAATTTGTTTCATGAAGGGAGTTTTGAATGTCATGTGCAACAATAACACAGACAAGAAAAGCTGAGACTGTTAGAGTGAAAACAGCATATTTATAGGTTTTGTGGTTATCCCATGTACCTGGCATTAGTTTTGGAACTTGCTTTTATATATCTAGATAATGAGAAAGAAATGATAAAATGTTGTTTTTTGATGCGAAAACTTAGTTATACAATGCTGAAAAAGTGTTTATTTTATTTTATGTAATTTTTATAGTTTAATTTTGTTTTATTTTAGGAAGTTAAGACTTTTTCATACAGTTTAATAATGTTTTTGATTTTAGAAATACAACTTTTTCTCTCTTTTGGCCACATTTCAATAAAGTAATTATGTTCAGAAACAGAACTCTAGTGTCAGAATGGTATCTATTTGTGATTGTTTGTGGGTTTGTTTTTTTTTGTTTTTTCTGTTAATTTGTATTCAAAAGTGTCTGCGACTCAATAAATATTTTGTGTGTGAAAAATAACATGTATTTCTAAAGGAAACGTGTTCATTTTCAGGTTGTGCAGAGTTTTCAGCCTCACACAGGAGAGTGCAGGTCAGCGAGATTCTCTAACAATGCCTATTATCTACTGACAGTGGCGTACGACCAGAGAATTGTGATAACAGATTTACATGGTGGGTAGCCAGTCCTGATTTTGTGGTTTTTGGCTATGACTATAACATAGGGATTTAATTGTGCGGATGTTCACCATTTTTCTGATTTTTATGAAGTATCAATTTATACTGAGCATTCGAAGTATTTTTGTTCCAGAGTATCGTGATCTGCTTCACTGCAGCAGTGTTATGCAATAGTTAAGCATACAGGAACTTGGGATTTCTTACTTTGTACTGGAAGGCCAATTGTGACCCCAAATGTAGGAGAGATACGGTTTCAGAATATGCTGATGTAGGACTAATTTCTCTGACATGGTTTTTAAGTGGTGAATTTCGTATGTGCTAGCTGTTACATTGTAACCAGGTTTTCCTTAGCAACAAAGAACCATCGATACCTTGTAATGTATGTACATAGGGAGATAAGTTAGCTGGAGTTTTAAAGTTTTCGCCAGTTTGAGCCTATAAAACTGAAGGCAAACATTTGGTTTTAGGTCTTTATTTTGGGAAGTTTACTGCTCTTGGCATTTACACCCCCCTTTTCTTGTGAATGTTTTTGTGGTTGGGATTTTGTTTTCTTAAATTTTGCCCTGGGTAGTGGCCTTGTTAGGCCTGCTCTTTTGGATTTCCAACTGCCGAGGTATCTTTAACATGCCCAACGGGCATGTGGGCCCTCCGCGTTTTTCATTCTTATTGGAGAAGACTAGGTGCTTAATCCTACTTACCATAGGATCAGGGACAGGAGTTTTCCCCCAAAATTCCAACATGCTTCCACCGACCGGGAATTGAACCCAGTACCTTTGGCATGAGAGGCGAGCACCTTGCCTCTAGCAAACATATGTGGGAGTTGTCAATTAAAATATAAATACAAGGTAGTGATTTGACCTAATTGGTTGTTTGGTGGCCTTTCAGAAGGTTGAAGCATGGTCATTTTTAGTTTTTTGCATATGTTTTGTTTTCAGGAGATCTTTTGCGACCCCTCCCCAGTGTGGTTGTGGGTGAACACAAAGACAAAGTTATTCAGGGCAGATGGCATCCGACACAGTTTGCATTTGTGACCACCAGTGCGGACAAGACAGCTGTTTGCTGGGGGCTACCAGCTGTACAATAGACCTGCACAACTCAGCGGAATTGATTCAAAATTAGTGATTTCAGGGAGAGAAAAAAAGAGTGGAGTGAAAATCCAGAAGATTTGGGAATGACTCTGCATTCCAACTGCAGATTGTGTTTTGGGCAAAAACAAATGCGAAATTGTTCAGTAATATTTTCCACATATGCAAAGGAAGGTAGTGCATCCAGATTTGATGACCATCCAATAAATTGATTGATTCTGTGAAATGTTGTTTTAGGTATGGGTGCAAGTGCACCACTGTCAGAATATGGTTCCAAGGACCAAATGTTTATTTGAATCTAAGAGGGGGAGAGGGAGAGAAAAACCCAAAGAGGTTGGTCAGGGGTCAGCTGAGCATGTTATGTTTTTGAAAGTGTTCCTGTGGGTGGATTAAATATTTGTTTCTTTCTAGCTTACCATAAACATTATATCCTGAAGTTTTAATGTTTCATTAGTGTCTATTTAATTATTTTTTTTTCTTCTTTTGCACTCACGGGATCAATGTAAGAACAACAATTTTACAAAGGGGCTAACACTTGAAATTATGTGAGGAACCTGTTTTTTTTTAAGGATTGTAGTTTCAGCTACACACCATGTCAAGTCTTTGTTTTACCCTCATGAGGCAAATTTACTCATATGTTTTCTCTCAACTGTCAGAATGAGGTCCCAGATACCAAATGTTTTTTTGAATAGAACTTTATAAATTCACACACAAATCTAAACTGTCTCTCATTTTTTGGCTTTTTTGCCTCCTTGCTCATAATTTGCAGTTATTGTTTTGTTCCGGCATTTCCTTACAGTTAGCATGTATGGCACAAATTGCTTCCGCAGAAAAGTGTGTGATTTTGTACACTGTATTAAATTTTATCATTAAATGGCAGAACATTACTCATGGCGTTCAAATCTTAGGAGAAATCCATCCCAAACTGGTAATAGCATGTTGAATAGTTCAGTTTATAACTGAAAGAGTTTATTATTAGTGATCAGCAATTGCAAATGGTGGAATTTTATACAGAATTGTATAAAGTATCCAGATATTAAATATCTGTAGTAGCCATGAAACATGCGCAATTAATTTTTGACTCAGGTTATATTTCCCGCTGGCATTTACAAATATTTGGGGATGTATTTTTGCTTGGGTATCTCAGAACTTTTTTTTTTTTTGTGGATGTCACTAATGATAACTGCCATATTAAACTCCTGCTTGTAACAAGCTGCAGTTTTGTGCAAAATTTATGATTATTTTGTTTACAGTACAAAACTTCCTCCATCTTATTTCAAAGAGGAAAATCCACTCCATGTTTAAGAATAGGATTTTCTGTATGTATATTTTCATCTTAATTATTGACAATAGATTGCTGTTGAAATGAGACGGTAGAAAATTCACATAGTTACTAACTTCATATCTTAACACCATCACATTAATAAATGTCATAGATACAGAGTGTTTAGCACACAGCTTGACAAGACTTTTTTTCACTTTGAAAGTGCTGGTTCCATTTAAATGCTTACATCATCACATTGCTCATAAGCAGCATTGTTTTGAAAACAGCAGCTGCAGTTGACACGGTATTACCATTTCAAGCACAAAATGTTGGCATTACTCATTGAAACTGTAGCATAACAAAAATTTTTGTGTCCTTTTATCAACTATTTCTCATTTGTTCAACATTTCTAAAGTATTGTCGTTTCAGTGTCCATAACTGAGATTGTGGTAATCTGAAAACCGTAATAAGCATTAAAAACATCTACATTTATCATGGTAACCACGATAAACATTATTCCGCCAGTAATTTTAACCTTAAGGTACCACTGCTATCGACTGCTGTTTGTCCTCCTTCCCACAACGTCATACTGTGGGGATCACACATGGCTTTGCTTTGACTTTGGCTTCACGAAAGGTTACCTGTGATACCCTTGTTTTGGTCATTTTGTTTGCTGTTTTAGTTGCAGACGCCATTAAAACCAGGTACATGTTCTGAAATTTGCCAGTTTAAAAAAAAAAATCAAAACCAATTGCTAACATTGTCCTGCTTGTTAAATACGCTTCAGTCTGTCAAGTTTTAAAAATACCCAAAAATGTTCTGCCCTGTATTTACGGGGAATGGACTGCTGCAGAGCAGCATGGCGCGTAATGGATTGGATGTCAATCATAAGGCACCACAATATAATATATGTTATTTATTGAATAAAGTACTGAATTTTAATCATTAATTATCAGCTGCGTTATACCAGCATTCAAAACAGTTGCCCGTAATGCTGAAAACAGGATTATGTAAACTGTAAAATACACTGCATTACAAATTGTGTAACATCATTTTGCATGCAGAAATTTCAACTAAAGAATGACAGCCTTTTCTGTGCAAAAGAATACTGAAGGAGTATAGGTTGAAAGAACCTATGTTAGTTTAACAGGTCAGAATTTTACCAATAGCTGACCAGGAAGTTAGTTATATTGTAGTGGACAATATTAAGCTGGTAGTATAAGTCCCAATGTTATACTTATTTGCTGTACACATTATTGATATTCATTTGGTGCTGAATTAAATTTTTTTTTGTTTGTACCTTGATGAAGAGGTAATTATTTTTGCTTGTTGGGTGAATTATTAATAACAATTTTAAACTTTCATATGTCACAGTGGTCTGCGTCATTTCTTGACAGACTCACAAATAATTATATTGCATGTTGATGTTAACATTAATTTGTATGCCGGAGCATAATGTGGACAGGTTTTCATCCAGTGCTAAAGACAATGTTATACTTGAGGAAGAAAGTATCAGGGATGAGATCATTTGTAGCCATGAACAGTGAAATTCATTTCAGTATTTGGGTTCAATGTATGCGGTTTTGCAGGTTATGTTTTTTCCGCATGACTCCACAGTTTCACACAGAAGTTAAAGTTGGGTACCAAAGTGAATTTAAACTAGAATGGTTAGCATCTCAGCAAGGATATTTCTACTAATTTAGCTATTGTGGTGACATTTCTACCAGTTAAATTATATTTTGTTGAAAATTGTCTTTGCTAGCCCTGCCTACATATAAATATAAGCATTTCAAGAGCAAGATAGATTACCAGCACACTTTTTGTGAACATCTTGGAAAAATTATAAATAAATTTGTAAAGCAAAATATAAATTGAAAAAGAAAACATGCAAGCAATATTTTAATTTATTTTAATTATATAATATATTGCATTATTTTCTTATTATATGTTAGAAATGCAGGTCTTTTCAAAATACCCCCCCCCCCTTTTTTTTTTCCCATTTTGCTACAATTCAGTACCAACGTCACGGTGACTCACAGATTTTGTGTGTGTGTGTGTGTTTTATTGTTTTTGGTGGCTAGTTTGGTCATAATGATTGCTTTGCACAATCAGACATGGCTAAGGTGATAAACATACAAAAGACAAACTGCAAAGTAATAGGGCTGCCATTGTGTTGGACAAAATGAAGTTTATCAGAAGATGTCCAAGATAGTTATTGAGGTACACGATGTTTGTGAACAGGATACAAAATATTTGCCAAAATCACGCACATGTACTTTTGTGGATAGCCGCAAATGGTAAAGATGTGATCCAGAATGAGAATGAAGAATTGATGGGAAGAGCAGATAGTAAGAAGAGCTGCAGCTGAATTCCCTTTGAAGACTTGAGTGTGGTATCAAAGCTGCATATCATACGATGACCCAGCAGTGACAGTCATATTTAATACATCATTATTTTCCATATGAAGTAACGATACTGTCATGATCACCGTTTCAAGAGATTTTTTTGCTCTTTCATAAGCGAAAACTGCGGTGTATCCAGGTGGCAAAGAGACACAGAGACAAAAAAATGTTGAGATATGTCATACAAATGAATGGTTATCTGCAGTCAATAATTCATTACCTAGGGCAAAGTGTGCAGCTAAAGTTTGTTTTCCAAAGCCTTCCAACATGTTACTTTAACAAATTCAGCTTTGTTAGCAACTGACCATTAGGTGATTTTTAGGGTAGATAATTCTTGATCAGTGTTAAGAGAAGAGAAAGTATATAATGAGACTAAAGTACAAGTTATAAATAGTAGGAAGTCATAGAATACATTCATGATTTACAGAAGGAAGCATGACTCTAGGGATATTGGTACATTGTCTGCATTTTTTATAATGATCATATCACCTGATTTATTTAAAAATCAATTTCTATCTGTGAACAAACTTTAATAATTTATATTTATTTCATTTTTTCATCCATTTTGTGTTTACTGGCATTTAAATCAGTGATATAGAATTCAATACAACTGACAGCATATGGTGCCAATGATGTTGTGTCATAATATTTTACTTATTTATCCATAAGCTTGACTTGTTTTGACATAGCATGAGAATTTGGTTATGTTTATATAGGGTTGTACTTAGGGAATTGTAGTCTAAGTAAAAAGCAGAACAGAGAAACTACTGTGTCGTGTTCACTGTTCAGCTATAAGTTACTATGTAAAATATTACGGTTCCTCCAACAATAGCCTTTATATAATGTGCATATATAATATATTAACTCTTTAATATCGGAGTTATTTTTGTGTTTGGACAGACTCTTGTCTGTATTTACAGACACCGCACTGTGCATTGGTCCATCATTTTTGGCTAGACCTAGTGACGCAGTGTGTGTTGCTCCGATCTTAAAGAGTTGAACTCATGTTTACAGCCATAGTATTGAAGTTTTGTATTTTTTAGTTCATTTAATTTCATGTCACCTTTTCTTTTTTTTTTTCAATGCGTCATAAATTCGTCCATAATATTGACACTCCACTGTTTTCTTGGAAAATATCTATGAATCTACTCACAAATGATCACAGACATGGCTGACAACTCAGTATTTTTTACTTAAGTGTATCTTAGACACAAATGCACATGATTGGGTTGAAAGAGAGTTGTTTTTCATTTCAAATTTGTTGGCCATGATCGAATCAGGTTAGATGAGGGTCTGAAATTTGTTTATATGCTTTTAAGTTTCTCAATTTTTCATCAGTTTTTTTTTTTTTTTTGGATAGTTTTGTTGAACTCTTCAAATACTTTCATTTTTACCTTTCTCGGCTGAACAAAAGTAAATGTGATAATTTAATCCAAGTATACAGTGTACTTTGCTTTTCTGATCCAGACAATACTGAATCTTGTGTAGTATTAAAAGTGAGATTGCAATCAAATACACTGAACCTAAACAAATCCCAGTTGATATATTCTTTTCACTTCATAATTGTTTATCTGTATTGTCAAGTTATCCTTTGTTTGATGGTGTGGTAATATATGAATGGTCCGTGGCACAAACTGTCAAGTCTAGAATACATTAACTTTTCAGGAAGAAAGAAAGAAAAAAAAACAACTGTCAAAATTAGAGTCAAGGAGCTATGATACACAATTTTGATCACAGTGTATATTTTTGTGTTTCTATTTTTTTCTATGGTAAAGTATTTCACCGTCTATGTCAGGTACTAGCGTATCAACAATTTTTCCCATTCTACAGGAGAGCATTTCAATGTTTTGGTGGACGTGAGATTTCTTACATGCAGACAAGCATATGGCAAAAACATTTCCGTTTATAATTTCAAAACTGTTAAAGATATTGATACATTTCTTTGTGAGAATATTGAGCTTGCCGTGAGCAATATAATAAGGTATCTATATCTCAAAACCATCAAAATCATTATACATGAGCTGGACTATGATTTTTACACCTGATGTAGAACGAGGTTTTCTCCTTTTTCCACCAACACAAAGAAAGTTGTGAAATTTCAGAGGTTGGCTGTGTGTGCCTGAGATCATCAGTATGTTTGTAAGTCGCCACCTTTTGTCGTCATCTCTTTTTTGTTCAAGATTTATAATTTTTGGATATATGTATTTAATTTTAATCTTAGGATCCAAGTGTATCGTGAACAATATCGTCATTGTTGGACTTTTTGTCCATTACATAGAACTGGAAGTACTTGATAATTTGTATCAGTTTTGATAAACCTTTTCATGTCCTTAAAGATCTCACATATATATTTAATTAAATTAGATTTACCTTTTAAATTAGATTTACCTTTATCTGAAATAAGAATCTCCTACACCAGATATTTTATTTGTGAATATAAGAAGAAAAAATATTAAAGGTCTGGATGACATTTTGGAATTCTGAGTCTATATCATCCTGAAATGAACCAGAAATTCCAAAAGATTCTGACTCTGAAATGTAGGTGAAAATTGCCATTATATTCCTTTCCTGTCTCTCCCATGACAGAATGAAACTCTCAAGATAATTTCTGCTTCCTAGACAACTTGGTGTAAAAGTTATATATGTTATTTTACAGAAGTTAGGCATTTCCAATGAACAAATTTTGTCTCAGTAACCACTCTGATGATACTGGCGGTGGCTATATTGAGGTCATATCTTTCTATTTGATATTCTCTGTGACGTATCCTGTGATGTCTCACCATTTTTTAATTACAGCACTGCCAGTGCAGTGGTTCATTAGTTAGTGCTTGACCCAAGTGTAGGGGTTCTCTGTTTGAATCCTGCTTAGGAATGGGGTCCAACCTTACTAATTTCTGATTGTTTGTTTTAGGCAGTCACTTGTTAGCCCAATAGGGATCCATGTCTAATTTCTGGTATGAAGCTTTCTTGTACAGAAAAAGAATGTGCTCCCCCCTCCCTCTAGCATCATGGCTTTGGAATTATGAAGCAGTTGAATGACACAAAATAAGAAAGAATTTTTTCCTTTTCTTTGAAACTCTTTCATTATCAAGTTTGTGAAGTATGCTAAAATACTAATATCTTATCTTATCTTATCTTCAAGTTCACGGGGTTGGAGAAAGTATGGGAAAATAGTACTTTTAAATTCATGGAAAACTAAATTTTATGAATGTGGAGAAAAAAATGCTCACACTCTTAATCATATTATTTTTCTGTCTTTGATGATACAGTCAAGCAAAATTGCCATGTTACTTCTCTGTGATGAACAAGTTTTTCTTCTCTCCTCTGTTGATTTATTCATGACAAAATTATTTAATTTTTTTTTTTTCTACCATCATACCCATTTGTGCCAATCATAAAATCACTGTATATAGAGTTTGCTGCATTGTGCGCAAATTAACAAATGTTTTGGTTTTGCTGGCTTTTGATGTCTGTGAAATTTTCTACATGAAATGTTTCTATACACAATCAGTGTGGATTTGTTAATGTATTGTTACTATACTGCATTTTTTCCCCCTCGTTTCTTTTGATTGATAACAGTGATCGAATTGTTTTTATTATTCTTTAGTTAGCAATATTTGTCAGATCATGCAGTGACATTAATGCAAAGATATCAGGTGTAAGGGTTCACTCCAGGTTGCTTTTTTTTTTGAGCACACAGAAGAGATTACCAGATGCCTAAACAGATTTTTCTTTCCTTTTTTGTTTTTCTGACATAGCCTGTTCACAATGTCCAGCATTGTGAATTAGAGCGTGAAAAGTTACTTCTTTTTTTGGTTGTTGATGTTATTAGATGTATACCATCATGAAGCAGATGTACATGGCTGTAACTCACTGACTACTTCTGTCATCTAAACGATCGTAAAACTAGAAACAGCAACCAACCTTTACAACAGCCCCAGCTGTCTGCCACGTCATTCATTTCTTCATACTCAAAATACATGTATTGTCCTTTGTGCAACTTAAATCTCCCTCTTTATTTTGATAAATGTTTTCACTGAAGGAAACAGAATCATGTCTGATGAACACAAAACAAGCTATCACTGTAGAACAGTTTCCAGTGTTCCAAATTACAGTACAACTCATGTAATACTAGTACTGAAAGAGATGAGAAATTTGCCAGTGATCATCTGCATATTGTAATTTGTCAAAGAAAATTATTCATTCTATTATAAGCCTATTATGACCGGCAACAAAATAAAAACATTCAGCTAACACCACCCTTTTCTTACTTGGTGCCATTTATTGTCTCAGCTCCTTGCTCCCACAAAAGATCCACATCTGTGTATTAATTATTCTAAATAATTATTATTCTTAATCTTATTACGACATTGGCCAGTGAGTCGAGTATTTTTAAAATAAAGTTTCTTAATTAGTTTGCAGTTTAAGTTGCTCAGGTCACAAAGGAGCTTCTAAATAATTATGAGGATTTGAAAATCAGAGCATTCTAAGTGCAAAGTTAATTCTTGTGTCTCGAGAAAAGTTTACTAAAACGACATAACTTTGTATCTGTTGTTTTGCTATGTGATATTCATCCGTATGTTTTTTTAAAAGAAGATCTTTTGCTGTCAGTCAAAAGAAGGACATAAAATGTTTTGCACAGTTCAATTATGATTTTTAAAATAAATGTGATAAAATGATACAGTACATGGATTTGGTTCTGTTGGCAGTTTGAAAGTTGAAGGGAAACAAGCATAATATGCTCATCAAATGGATATTATACAAAGAATCAATGTTTAGCTTTGGTTTTAAAAGTATTAGAACATTTTGTTTCTTATTAATATTACTATTATTACACATATACATTGCTCAAAAAGTAAATTTCAAAAAGATTGGAACAGACTTGACCAGAGTGGAAATCATATTTTAGTGTTACCAAGAGGTGATGATTAGAACAGAGTTCTAGTGCGTGTTCTTTGAAGATTTTTTACTTAAGCTACATAAAAAGGAAGATGTTTTTGAGGTCTACCAGTTTGGGAAAGTAGGTCACCGAGGTAAATGAAAATCAGGAAATTGTGCAGATCTACTTACTGTGGTGTTGTTTTTTTTTATTTTTTGGGTTCATTGAAACTGTTTAGAGCTGTCTGTAAGCTCTTTCTCCCAATGAAAACTTTCAAATGGGCGTTGTTCACCGCAGTGACCTACTTATAGCCCCATGCTAAGAGTGGTTGTGCAGAGCCTCTCATGCCTACCAGTGCAGTTGACCAATATTGTTTCTTTTGTTGCATACATTCTCTCTGCTTATGCCTAGAACAAGTTTCTGTCATGTGTGGCATGAAGAGTGTGCATTTGATTTTGTAGTTGACAGTGCAGTGCAGGCAATGAAAAAGTATTTCTTCTTTCAATGTACTATGTGACATGAACAGTGGGGGAAAAAGAATAATTCAAAGAAATTAAAACGTCAATTTACATCTTGCTGTTAAGGTCATCCCCATAATCCAGCTTTTGCAGAACTCTTAGCAACTGCACTGAAGAGAGAGGGAAAATATCTACTGGTAGACCATTGACAATTTTTTTCACTTTTTTTTTTTTGTGTGAGCCTCTTAATGTTATTGCTGTCAACTCTCAGGAAGAGGGTACATATGGTAGCAGTTTGTGTTATTTCCACAGAACGGAAATGCTGTGAAAAACTCCAGAAAAACTCCAGTGTAATCAGTTTTGTGTTTTCTGAAACAAAAAAAACAAAACAAAACAACAAACCTGTCCCATGTTATGATAATGCAAATTAATTACATACATTTTGTTACATTTCATAGGAGAATTAGAAATCTGAACAGATTTTTGTTTTTAACTTTTGTGGAACATGTTTCTGTGTATTTTTTACAGTGTTGTACTTCCTTAAGAAATGGTTGATTATTATTCAATATAAAATGATCAATATTCCAATACATAAAAAGAACTCGATTCAGTTATCCTGAATGTATTTTAACTCTAAATCCATTCTTATTGTTATCGTAATGTTTAGATCACTAAGTTTATTCTTATTTATTGTATTCATAGTATCTTGTTAAGGCATTAATTTTATAATATTGCATATAAAAAAACGCATATATTCATAGAAATGTATGAGAGGAAAATGAATCTTAACTATTATCTCCAGTTACCTTATATTTCTGTAGATAGCAAAACCTACGTGTAGATAGAGTCCAGTTCTAGTCAGCAATTATCACTTGGTTTTTTTTCTTCTTGTTTCTAGATTGAGAACAATAAACAACTTCACCTACACTGAAATCAAGAAGTTTGGATTGTTCCTTATAATTGTTACTGTGTCACTCTGTCTCTTTATTCATTCCTTGACTTTATTCTTGCTTGTATTTGTTCTTATGTTTATGGCATAGACATTCCGCCACAATTTTCTCTGTCACTGATCTATTTGAGGGGTTTTCAACCATTTTTCCCCTCTCAGACATACAGACAGAGAGACAGAATGAAGTGTATTGTACTGTGGCCGACCTACGTTTTTGGGACCCTGAAGCTTGAAGTGTCATGGTGCCCCTTCCCAGTCAGCAACAATAGGGCAACATCCAAAATTCACCCACTTAAAAAGTTTCTTCAGGGGTCCTCCGGCAGTATTAGGGACCCTGAAGGGAGGTGTCATGAGGGCAGGTAATTTGGGGACAATTATGAAGTAGCTATTGGTGAATCTCAACCACAACCTCAAATAAATGTCTTTTTGGGATTCCCAAATGATTCCCTTTCAACTGGTATATTTTAATACTCCACGATTTGCCTACATTATTTTCCAACATTTTTTAGATTTGTACAGACCCCAAGCTTCAAACCTGCCTTGTACGGTTTTGTTTTGAAGTTATGGTTGGATTTATATTCACTGAAAATTTGACGACAGATACATGTGCATGTATTTTAGCGTTTTTATTGTTTTGAATGGAAGAATTAAGAAGCAAATAAAAAGCATCAGTGTGCATTGTTGTAACTGCCCGGTACATACTAATACAGAGAACAGACAACGTTTTGTAATAGTGTTTCTGTGATTAAATTAATGTTAATGTGAAACAGGTTAGGTGATAGAATGCTGCTCTGGAGGACTTCTTGATCTTGTTCGAAAGGGTCCAATACTGCCACTGGTTATATGGTGTAACTTTAGGGTATATGAATTTCGTGCTCATATTTTTTACACCAAGTCCAAGAGGAAAAATTTTCCATTGCTGTTGCTATCCCCCTAAGGGTACCTCTAATTTTCCTACCACTTACTGTTTCTTCAGAAGAGAGTTCATTGTTGAGCCAACAAAGCTCTTTACTCCTACTTCCACCGCGACCCTACACTCAGAAAGAATCGCCGGTCTCTTTGCTCCATCTTGTGATGTTTGTCTTTGTGGGAAGGACATCATACGCAGCACGAACAGTGAAAGCCAGCTTCACAGGCGCCAGGTACCAGAGATGATTGCCAAAAAATGTGCCAAAATGATTGAGTGCCCATTGGTTTAGCCCCCTGCCAGCACCCAGCAAGGGTGACCCTGCCAGAAGTTTGTAAAACTCCAGCTGGCATAAACTTCGAGGTTCACAGAAATGTGAAAACCCTCCTACCAACGACAAGGTTGGCACCCCAGGAGGGAGTTATAAAATATCAGATGTTTTTGGTGAAGGGCAAAAAGCTTTATACAAAAAGCCACCAAGATGAATGAAAGACATTGGTTTGGGATATAAATATTATCCTGAACATTATCACAGAATCAAGACAAAATGATTGGGTGCCCTCTCCCCAAAGCCACCCAGCAAGGGTTACCCTACCAACTCCAGCACGAGAAGTTGCATACGGTCTGATTTTTACCAGGAGCAAATACCTACAGAGAAACAAGAACAAATTTGGATATTGTTCTTGTGTGAGACTGTGATCCGAAGAAAGTTCAAACCAGCTATGCTGGTCAACAGTTTGAGAAGCATCAGAAAGGTTCTGGGCTCTTTGATTCTGATTTTTCCCCTGTTTTAATTACTAATCCGAAAGTTCCACAGTTGCCAGAGTCTGTCATTTCTACATGTTCAAAAAGTTCAACTTTTGTTGAACGTGTAACGCAAAAAAAAAAGAAAAAGTGGGCAGGGAGGCGGAGATACTTTGATTTTGAATTGGAGTCCACGATCATCCCTGCTTATTTCTGCAAAGTTGAATAATTATTATCACTTTAATAAGGATGTGTGGGGTTTGGGTGTCTTGGTTTAATGAGAGGCCGAATGACTGTGCAGGCATGTACATGCAAGTTATTATATTTATTGTGAACAGGTTTTATCTCCTCGAGAATATTATTCTTTTTCATCGTATCTACCTTGGCTGAATCAAACCGACAGAACTTTTCGAGTAATTGTCATTGTACGAACTTAATGGCCCGTCTCATTTTTTACAGCAGGTAGTTCCATATCACATCTAACTCACAAAAAGGCTAACACAGATTTTGAGCAAAATGTGACGTTCGTATCGTATATGGCATGATAGGACATTTCAGCTCCTTCACGGCGCCACACTCTGAAAATTTCGCAAATCTCTCATGCTGGGTTTAAAATCTGCGAAATATAGCGTCACTGCTCTAGGCTAATGACACAAGTCATTTTGACACCTTTGAGATACATGGATTATGTCTCTTTTTTTCCTTGTAATGTGGTGGCTTATGCCATTATGATTCTATTGGATTATTACATTTTCCAATTGGCGCATTTCTTTTCTGATAGCCCTCATGCTCGGGAATGCAATGAATCGTCAGTTGCCTTTTGGCATTAGTCTGATAAATGCCATTACCATTTATATGGCAGTGACGATATTATGACTAATATCCACGGGATGAAGTGCATGTATTCAGCATGAAATTGTCTGGAGAAGTGAAAAGGGTGAAATGAGATCTAGTGCATTTGTGTTTTGTGAATCGTGCAAACAGGATATCGGACGGCATGAAGAAAAACATTTAGTTTAGACATTAAAATTCACCAAGAACAAGATTATGTATCGGTCTCTTCCCGTTAGCCAGGATAGAGGGACGGAGCACGCACAGATCTAACACTTAACAGCAGTAATGATGTCGCGACTTAAGCACCAAGTACATGTAATAAGGAAACGGCACTGCGGAATAAATTATTTCGCTTGAAATAATGTTTACTTTTTAAAAAAATTTTCTTTTCTATATTTCCCATTTGTGTGGTCTGTTTTAATTGAATGCATTCATAAAATTGGTCTTCTCAACAATTTGAGCCTTCTGGACCTTTCTACTAAAATGAATGGGTACGCCTTTACATGTATAAATATGTCCGATTTTATCGTTCACTGTAAACATTATACACTGTACTATTTCCTTGAACTCCATATCAAAGGTGGTGGTTTTTATTATTAGAGCAAAATAAAAGGATTTTATGATTGTGACGATTTACGACTTCGAAAAAAATAGATTATGAAGGTTTTTTCAAATATAAAGTCGCATACAAAATTTCATAGAAATTGATGCACTGGAAGTTGTCGAAATTTTCACCTAAAGTGTAGCCTATCATTCCAAAGTTTACAAGTTATAGTATTGATATTTGGTCCTGACCTTGTCCTTATATCTTCCTACCCACCCACCGGTTAAGTTATCCATCCACCACTTCATTTGTGTCTGTCTCTCTCGACGGATGGATGGATAGATAGAAAGAAATAAGGACAAGGAAAGGACCAAATTAGATCAAGATTAGTGAGTTGAAAATAAATATTTTTAAAGTCAATTACATGTACATCGGGTGTCCTGTTGGACATCCCTGGACTAAATTAGTTAGCCATTGGGACATACGACAGGGACTGGAGGGAAAAGACACTGGAATCTGAGGACCTCCAGGTGTGGAAAGATGGGAAATCTGGGACAGAGGTATGTGGAGGAAGTCCCCCTGGTTCTTGACATTTGGAGAAAATTAAGCATTTCTGATATCCCTCAGCTCTCCGATCTCTCCTAATAAACAACAACAACACCACCACTACCACCACACACACACACACACACACAGTTTAGCTACAAATTATAGTCCAGAAACATCTGGAGTCACATAAAATGGAGCAGACAGATGACAAGAAAAAGAGAGAAAATGATGACAGAGAGAAACAACTTCTCCAGTAACATTGAGGGGCCGATGACATAAGTCAAAGTTAAAAAATAACATGAAATAATGCAGATTATTTCATAACTTTAATATTCAAAATCCTTCCATTCTTGCGCATTAATTTTTCTGTTCAGAGAAACAACTCCTTTCCTGCCATCAGCACTACATAATAACAAATGTTTAAACCAATGACAATTTATGAACATTACAATGAAGTTATGAAGTAGGGTTTCACCGTTTACAGCAGCTTTTACAAACTACATGTACTTTGAACAAAATTAAATTCTCTAACTTATACCACCTTGATAAATATGGTAGAATCCATAATCCCCATCACTTACTACAGCACACATTAATGAAATGTGAAATGTGATTGACAATACTGAACTGACTTCACTGGGGATTCTCTCAGATCATACAGATGAATAGACAGATGATGATAATTAAATCAATATTTGAAAAAAAACTTTTAACTTTGAATTTTGAACACCAGTAAGGATGCTCTGAGTTTTTGACACACCTTTAGATCCCTTAGGAATTCTGCAGATAGACACACCTCTCACCTCAACAGATTTTCCCATACACATGCATGCACACAATTAAAAAAAACAAAACATACAGTAATTAATATGTCATTATTATGTTTTCAAGTTTCATATCTATTCTTAAGTTCAGTTGTTTTGCTTTTCCATGCAAGGCTTTACTTATCACTCTCTGTAACAAATTTCTTCATATACACCTTTCAATGACATAAAAATACAAGAAGGAAGGCTTGGTAACATAAAAAATAGTCAGATTCTCGGGCCAGTCATTCACAAATACATGTATCTCATGTTTGAAATAATTTTGATAGCATTTATTACCCGTGGTGAATGAGGAGTTCAATTCATTCAATAATGTCACAATAAAATTTCAGTCTCAACAAACCATACGGTTTAATGTTGAAACTTCATACAGACACTATTTGCATGATTTACCATGATTGATAATTGCCAGCAATTTAAATTTTTCATCTACCCTAACAGAAAAGTTTTTCAAAAGGATCACGACAAAAATTCCTATTTCCACATTCTCAGCATTAGCATTATACTTTTTCCAATTACATGTACGAATTTTTCGCAAGCACTCTCGATGTTAAGTCCAGAAAATTTTGAAATAAATATCTTATCAATGCCATTATTTTTCCATGAATGTTGGCACACAATTACTAATACATATTGGCAGCTAGCAAACATGGTTTACATTTTAAGCACAACTACTAAGAGACTCTCCTTTAACCTAAGCACACCTCGTGTAGCTGGGCTGAAATTCTCCCCATCTCAACTCAGACAATAGTTTATTTAAAAATGTATGATAGACTTTGCAGGATCACGACAAACTGTTTTGTAAGCCAGACACTTGTTCCCACATTGTCAGACAGAAGCTCATTCACTCTGGGCTTCCACAAGAATAACCAGACAACTACCCAATGGATTACTCAGCTTCTCTGCATTACTTCTAGACTGGAGTACAGAGAAGAAGAAAATGAAGTTACCTTACTTATACAGTCCAATCCACTTATCTCGACATTCTGGGTTACTCGACACAATTTTTAAGTCCGAACCTGTTCCTTCTTTAATGATACTAAATTTTTCCCCGTAATTCAACGTGTTATTCCATTCTTTCCTCTTATATCGGCACATTTCTCCCTGACCAGAGCAAGTGCACTGGATCTACTACTGTGCTGCCGAAAACACCTATACAACTCCCAGTGGACTAAAACTTCTTAATTTCTGTTTGCAGTGCTGGCCAGGAGGGGTGGGCGTCTGAGAGAGGGGGTCGGTGGACGAAATGGATGACCCTTGGTTTCGATATCATGAGTGTGGAGCGCGGCGCATAAGCGCACAGCAGTTAGTACGGATAAATAGATACTACTGTGTGTACCAATTTTTTGTTTGTGTGACAAAACATTCATGCACCGTTGACACTAAGCCTTGACCTATATCTCTTGGTTAACTGTCGTACTGTATGTGTAACGGTATCGTTGTTTTTCCTGATGGTCAGGTCGCGGTTGAAAAGAAAAAGTAAAATACTGCGCATTTGCTACAGCATCTCGTTGATATCGGCAAACGCTTGCCATGCAACTACTCCACACAACAATAGTATTGGAGGAATGGGTGATGTCATGCCGGTGATTAGAAGAAGCAAGGGACATACCTGCATTATTTATTGGACACTTTTACCATAATGGTGACATTTGATCTTCTCTGCTTTTTTTTCTTTCTATTCCACCACTAATCTGTTATTTCGACTTTCTCTTTATTGGATGCAATTCAGACGGTCCTGTTGATGTCGAGATATTAGGATTGCACTGTAACAGATTTTTACTTTTAGAAGAAATTGCATTGCTTTCAAAGTCCATAACACTTTTGACTGAAATTTTGGTGAATGACATAAATATAATAATAAAGAATGAAATCAAAAGTAAAAATTCATAAATACATCTGCGTTTGACTGACACAAAACAATAAACAGTTGTCTGAGCTGACCACTTGAAGTATGTCTTTGACTTTCTAATTCTGGAGATGTTCCTGGAAGAACTCTTCTACAGAATCAGTGTTCCATTTGTCGATTCCCAAAGTTTCAATGACAACATGATCTTCATCCAAGAGCTTGATAACAGGATCAGCACCACGCGTGTATCGTACAGTGAGGCCTGGAAACTGTTTAACACGGTCGCTCTTTACGAATGCTGTGGAAAATATTGCAAACATAATATATGAGAAATTAGGAATTTGAAGTTATGGACAGAATAGTATTCTGTGGCAGTTTACAATATATGCAAAAATGTCACTTTTTTACAGATAGTGCACTGACTGGTTCATCTTTGACAAGTCATTTAATGCTCAGAATCTCAAAGATTATTCATCTATTTCAACCAAGAGTCTATTGCTACATCCTCTTCAGAGTTAGGATCATATCAATCAGATTACATCATCGAAAAAAAAAAACCATCTGCAGAATAAAGTGAAAATCTGATTAACAATCACACCAGTAACAAACAAAAAAAAAAAAAAAAATGAAGTCACTTCACTTTGCATGATTGCAATTCCTTGTTTTGGGAATGTTAGGAATGAAAGTGCAAACCGAAAAGCTTCACCCTTCGCTGAATGTAGGAAACTCATGGGCAAACATTTCCATTAAATAGAATGTTAATAATCACTGTAAATATTCATGTATAATGCGATCACATGTAAATACAGCCACCCTACTTCAGTGCTGAAAATGAGGATAAAAAAGCCTACCCTTGGATTTACATAATGCAACCGCTGTCTTATGTAAAATTTTTCCACAGAGCTGAAGCAAACCTAGAGACAAGTTTCATACTGATGCTTAAGCCGTCTGGTCAACCCCACCTATTTCAATACGATATTATGTGTTAATCGGAAAGAACCGTTAATCCTGATAGATCTGCCGTCAGTTGCAGCCCAAAAAGCCAGTCTACTATCCTTTAGCTGATATTATGCAGACCAGACATTTTTCAAACTGGCATTGGCACCTCCAGAGGATTCCTGACCAGGGTATGCAGACAAGTCTCCATCCCTCCTTCTCTCTCCCATTGGCCATATTTGCATAAGGTGGCACCCCCTACCAAAGCAATGCCAATCTGTACTCAGTTTCCCGTAAGAACAGTCAAATTTGTATTGTGTAGTTAAACAAAAGAACATGTGCATTCCCTCCATGTAAGTACTGTTTACTCTTTCTCCCTACTTTAACCCTTTTTTCCAATGTCAGACCGGAGTGGAATCAGTGGCGCTGGGCATTTTTTAATATCTGATGGAATAGTAGCCTTTTGGATGAGAAATAAGAATGAGAGGAGTATCAAATAAAAACAACTAAAAATTTTTAAAAAGCGTGTCATTTACTAGAATGCTGCACTGCATTCATTGGCCACCATGATTAATAACATGCAGCAATAAGTGTGCCCATGTTGTAGGGAATGTCAATGTTGGTGGAATATGAGTTTATAACTCCTGCAAATTGGCCTGCAAACTGAGCTACACAATTGCTTGCATTATATACTAAAATTTCCAGTAAATAAACAGCCACTACCATAAATATATACAATGTCATAAAATTTTTGAAAGACTGCAAGTCCAATATAAAACAATGAAACTAGCAAATTCTTGGGATGAAATTGGCTGATCTGGCAACTTACCCTGAACTTGAGGGAATCGACCCAATTTTCATCCACACACAACGAGTTCTGCATATGGATATTTCTGAAAGTAATCGTACATAAACTGATAAAGTGGTTGTTTATTTTGAGACATCCTGCACTTAGGACACAAGAGTTTTAGTCAAGCTCATCTATTTAAAATTGTGTGAGCTTCTCGGTACATTTGTAATTGATTTAAAATGTGAACCCTCGTCCTGCCGGAGACCACTATATTGGCCTCCTCGAGCAACACATGAAGCTAATATTGTGGCCTACATTTTGCAAACCAGGTCCTGCGGGAGGCCAATATATATATTGTATAGCAATGCTGCTCCTCGTGTTTTGTTTATTTGGTTGCTGTGCCTATGATTTTCTTTTTTTACACTAGTTTCACGTGTTTGGCTTGTTTATCTATCCTGTCACCCCTACTACATTCAACAAAGTGGTATCGTCCGATTAAGTTTATTACAGTGCAACTGTTGTAACTATTTGTCATACACTCATGTAATAGAACAGACGGTTGGAAGTTCGAATTGGAGAAAATATTAGGGAAACTTTTGACTTTGATGCTGGTTGTTGTCTACGTGTGAAATGAGAAGAACGGGGAAGGGGGCCATCTGCATATTTGAGAAATCGCTCTATGTCTGTAATACTGAATTCTGATGTAATACTAGGGCATGCTGCATAATGTGTTTGTTGGTAGGTTTTCCATCAGGGAAAAATGGGAGAAAATGACCGACTTTGCTGTTGGTCATTGCGTTTATTTGATGTGGTAATGACTAATTAGAGAGATATATGTTGCTTTGATTCAACCGCTTTTCAGTACATGTATGTACTCTATGAGTTGGAAATCAGAGCTCTTGCTAAAGGTGTGCTAAGAAAACTAACACCATAGTATGTGGAACCTTTATACATAGTGGTGGAGGGTGAAGCCAATGCCATCATGATACATGCGGTTAGTACATTAAATGCCCGGCTTAATAAAACATAATTTGTTCACCTGAATGGCCTGCAAAAAAAAAAATCGCAGAGCTCCTGGGAAAAGGTTAACATGCATATCAAATGGCATGTAAATGCAGGAGATTCTTGATTATGGGCCTTCCATTTACAACAGAACTTCTTGCATCTCATCACAACAGGGATGGAACCAGACCACAAAAAAATTTCCTGAACTTTTTCCTACAAGCACTTGTCGCGCGCGAATGTAAAAGATGACTCAGCAATACATACAGGCATGCCAATAATACCATCAGTAATCTGATCAAGAGATATGACAAGACTTAGTATGAATGACATGAGCTGCCATCTTGATCTCGAGTCATTTCTCACTTGTCTCTTAAGACAACACTATTTTAGATCTAGATGAGTTACACTGCAAGTTTACATGCTAATCAAAACACATAGATGTAGCATATTACCAGTGACTTTATCCAATCCAAATCCCCACCCCATGCAAGGTAGAGCTAACTTTGTTTGCTGATCCTCCCATCTTTTTAAAAAAATATTTTGCTCTACTTCAAGTCTAATATTCTACCTAACACAGCTGATAATCTTAACCTACCACTCTGTCTAAGATACATTTTGAGAAACGTGACTATGACATTGCACCAGGTTGACAAAGTCTCTTTGTGCCTGGTTCTAGATTTAACGTAGACCTAGCCTAGGTCTACAGTCAAGTTCTCTACTTTTATTTGAACGATGCCGTGAAAATTAAAGACCACTATGACTATCACTGACACTACCTTGAAATTTCATCTCACAGGCTTCACCAACTATAAATCCAACAGAAAATCACTCATGAGTCACGAAGACGATCACACTCGATGTTACATCACATTATCTCTCTTTGCTGAAGCTGGATCTATCACTAGCACTCAAATGCAAAGGAAAGAGCTGAACTGACAGACTGTACGGCAGCCTAGACCTACGCAATGAAAAGTACCCGGTGCGGAAGACAGGAAGTGCCAGTGCGAACTTGCTTATTTCCAGTAATTGATGTTTTCCGGCAATGGCTCTTTTAATGTTCTTTTCGCAGTTTAACTTTTTTGCAGGACAAAATATCGATTGCACAGGGATAAATGACGATGGGAAAAAAATTTTCTGACCTCCGGAACCTGTTCCATCCCTGTCACAAGTACTTTAATCCAAATACCATAGGGGTCACTTATGATTCATCCGCCATTATTGTTGTTATTGCGTCCTAAAGTAAACATGATACACGTGTTCAAAAGGACCCAATTGTCCTGACCACAGAGGTTATCGGCAACATGCAAACGATTGGCTGACTGGCCTCTGGCTATCCCCGCACAGGGCGTCATGTGAACGAGTTCACTCAACGTGGGACGAGGGTTAAATTTTGTAGTAACAATGCATTCACTATACCCCCCCTACCATTTCATACTGAACAGTTACTGATGATAAAATTGATTAAAAACCAACATAGTTACTGTGCTAACATAATGTCATTTCCATACATTTGATAAGTTTCATCGAGATGAAATATATAATATATAAATTATTATTTGGGGCCATTTGTTCCATGTCTTATTGAGGAAACAGACCACCTGTCTTTTGTTGAGTTTGACCTCAAGGAGAACATGGAAAGATCAGTGAAATTTGGGCCAAAATCTGACATTTCAGGTCAGTATCTTAGCACAGAGACGACGTTTATCTTTATCAGTATGCAAGAATGACACTGTTCAATCAATGCAATCATTTTTTTTATGTTGATGCAAAACTGCATACATATCTTTTGAAAAAAACGTTGATCGACTTACAATCGGTCCTGTCTGCTCAACCTGATCTTTTTGACAACATTGTAAACAATCAGACTTAATGAGACTAAGGTTGAAATCATCCATTAATTCACATGTTGAACACATGAGGTCGGGTGTGAAGCCTTTTAAAGAACATTCTCCCACAAAATCTAGACTGCATTCACCAAGATAAACCTGCAACAGAAGAAAAGAAACAATATAGATCAGTCCCTGATTTACAGTACATTCATTATTCATTGAAACTATTGGTGCACATATTTCTTTCAAAGAATGGTGAATTATCTTATGCCAAGAGAACATCACTGAATAATTTCAAAACACATAAAATTAATAAAATGCATGTACCAGAGTTCATGCCTGGTCAACATGGAAAATACCATTTGCTAGAATAGAAAAATGTTTTGAACTGTTAATACTCAAACACTGGGACAAGATTTATTTTTCTGAAACTGGTAAAAGATCTCTAGGTGTCCTTTGACGGTTTCACCATCATAACTTCAGTAAAAGATAGGCGATTAGGGCAGAACTTCCTATTTGAGGCACAAAGAAAGGACATGATTTCAAGGACATAACTTCAGGAATATCAGTGCACAGGGGGTTGCGCAGGGAAGCTGGCTAGTTAGTCCTCTAAAGGGATGTTAAAATAGTTCACTTATGGCTTAGCAATGAACACTCAGAATGTGTGAATGTGAAATTGATCAGATTTAAATCTTCCATTGTTTCAAGCCAGTTTGCTACATGACAATTCTAACTTAGTTTTCCAGCAGTTGATTTTGTTATTGGTTGTTGGGTAAGAGTAAGGTGAGGGATAGCCAATCTTAGGACTTGTAATCAAAATTAAACTTGATCACTGAAAGTGGAACTAGGTTACCAGCAAGGTTGTACTGAAATGTCTCATTATTATAGTTAGGCCTATACACAAGTAAAAAAAATAGGGCAAACAACAAGTCGAAGAATATTTATAATCCCTTTTCTTTTTGTTTGGATGGTCGTTTCCCTTATTATCATATATTAATATCATCAGTCACGTACTTCATTAAAATACCAAACGGATGGCCCATGTTGGCCTTCACATACTGATTCATAATTTCATTCTCTTTTGCTGGCTTGCCATGTTTTGATCAAGTTACGAGACCAGAATCAGATGCCAAAAAAACCAAAAACAAGTGCGCTTCCAGTACTGTCCCAATCAACGAAAGTGAACAAACCGACCACATGACAGCGATGTGTACAAGGAGTGTGCTTGTAGGCTAATGCACCAATGCGGTGTCACAATACAATTACATGGTGATGTAATAAACCCAATAATTATAGGCAGCGACTATTCGGCCGACTGGCCAGATATCATTCCCGATATCCGACCGACTGGCCGGAAATCATTCGCGATAAATGTTCCTGAAGGCCTATACGGCCGACTGGCCAGATATCATTCATGGAGACTCAGGGGTAATGATGGCAAGGTGCTTGGGTAGTGAGGCACACTAGCTGCTTCCCCTTAAGTACCCCCAAACCTAGCTGTACTTGTGCAGTGAAAAGGGCGTGCATCTGCTGTAAGTCCTCTGGTTTGGCACACCTCTCTTACCTCAAGATCGTTGTGCGTGAGCGAAGAGCCACATCCTTCACGAGGTAACCCGGTTAACCTAGACCTCGCGGTCCAGGGACAGAACACAACGGATCTAGAGGAGACAACCTCGATAAAAAACCCCAAGCGCAAGGTCAATGTGCCGAGGTGCTGAATGGCGGAGGGATAGAAGTTACTAGCGTCACCTTGTAACGATATCTGGTATGCAGGCTCTGCCAGATGAACGGCTTTACTTCCTTGCGACAATTAACCGTCAATGATATTTTCAACTTTTTAAAACTTATTAGAACCCTCGCCGGAGCTACGGAGCACGTGCCCTGAGCTTGAGGTCCCGTTTAATGTTGGGACAGGGAACAGTAGTAGGAGGAGGAACAAGAGAGGAAAGAGAGCCGGCCGGCGAAGACGATGTCACCGAGCAGGAATGCGGCAACACGAAATGAAAGCCCAGCGGTTAGCCAAATACAATCTGCGACTCTGCTTCTGGAACTGCCGGAGCGCACGCCAAAGGGGAGAAATTTTGGAACGCCTTGCATATGACACAGACATCCTAGTCCTGCAGGAAACAAGATGCAGGGAAGAGAGTGGTCAGATCCGGGTCTGTGGATTTCAAGCCATCCACGAAGACGAAAAACATGGACAGGCTATTTTGATCAGGGATGGTCTCACAGCAACTAACCTAGATCTGAAGAGGCACACAACTGACAAACTTCAAGTGCATGGTGTCAAAATACAATATGCAAACTTCGCCATAAACATAGTCAATATATACGCTTGTAACAGCACGTTTACCCATACGGATGAGTGGAACGTCCTACAGGATATATGTTCCACTTTAAAAGGAGAGGTGATTTTGTGTGGTGACTTCAATGCTAGAATGCCACTATTGGGTAATTCACCAACAAACCCCCAAGGAGAGGAGCTCGAAAATTGGTTGTTGGGCTCAGACTTGATCTGCATGAATGATGGCACAGCCACAAGGATTGCACAGAAGCCTGGAGAGACAGATGGCTGCATAGATCTCGCGCTAGTTACACCTCGACTTGCAGGACTGTGCAAATTCACAACACTTAGGAGCCATGGTGGTGATCATGTTCCCTGCATGGTCCTTATAAGGCAACAGAGAACACCAAAGGCCGGGCATAGGAGGAAGGCATTTAGATATCCCCGGCCATCAACTGAAGGAAAACTGTTGGACAGATTGCGCCAACAAAGGCACAAGAGAAATAGGAAGAGAAAGAGGACAGGATACAAGCAACCACCATGGTGGAATGATAAAGTAGATGAGGTATGGGCATACAAAAGACAAACGACAAAAATATGGCAAATGATGCGACAAAGTGTAACACACACAGTGGAAGAAGTTGAAACTGCTGAGGAAGAAATGAAAAGGGCAGCGCAAGATTTCAGGATAACAGCCAGGCAGGCCAAGAACGAACGATGGGAGGACTTCTGCAGCAATGTACGGAATGACAGGGCGCTGGGAGAATTCTGGCGGCTACATAAACGTATGAGCAAGCGGGACACATCCACAGTAAGCAGGCAGATTAAGGCGGACAACGGGGTCATTCTGGATACAGCTGAAAATAAAGGACCAGCCTTTTTGGAGCGGTACATACAACAGACTGATCAGGGAAATTATGACGAAAGAGTCAGAATGAAAATGGAATTACAAGAACTCACTAATAGCACAGCATCCGTAATTACCTTTACAGTTGAAGGCATTAAGTCTATGTTGTCAGCCTCAAAAAACACTGCACCAGGACCCGATCAAATAGACTATAATCAGCTGAGGAGCTTGTCTGACGATGAACTGCAGGAACTAGCCGACTTGTATAATGAGAGTCTGATGCTGGGGGAGGTTCCCGAAGACTGGTTGCACAGCTACTTGGCAGTGATACCTAAGCCAGGCAGAGATCACACCAAACTAAATGGTTACCGAGTGATAACAATGCAAAACACAGTTGGCAAATTAATGGAGAAAATGGTTGCACAGATCCTTGCAGCTGACCTTGAGTATGGGGAGGCACTACCAGCGACCCTTGGAAGCTATAGAAAAGGAAAGCACACATGGGCAAATGCAGCAATTTTTGCTTATGACACATAATATGAGGCATTTCAGCGAAAGGAAGAGACACTGGCTGTGGCAATAGACCTGGAAGATGCATATAACAGAGTATCATATGAGCGACTCCTGAGCCTGCTGGTTGAATGTGAGTTAGATCCATACCTGGTCAATTGGGTCGCAAGCGCCCTGATGAAACGCACAGTGGCATTACGTTTGGAGCAGTGGGTGTCAGAGCCAGTCACTATCACGCCAGGACTTCCACAGGGATCACCGCTATCTCCAGTTCTCTACAATATCTACACTAGTCGGCTAGCCAACATGGCCATTCCCAGGGGCAGAGTTCTTACATTTGCGGATGATGCACTGTTATATACATCAGGCACAGAACGAAACGCCATGGTTGATGTTATGGGAGAAGCGTTGAATGAGGTTGACTCATGGTGTGAAGAGCACAATGCTGTGGTCAACCCTGCTAAAGCAGCAGCACTTTGGTGCTCACTAGACAATCACATAGTGCGGAAAAGCCTTGAACCAGTGAGAATGGTAGGCGAAGTTGTCGAGCGTGTGACTGAACTTAAATACCTTGGAATAAAGTTTGACAGAACCCTCTGTTTTAAAGAGCACGTGAACCACATAGTGAAGCGCTGTGCAAGTGGACTGGCTGCAGTAAAGACAACGGCCGCCCTCGGATTAGAACAGCGCCAATTGCTCATTCTTTTCAAAGCCACAGTGCTATCAGTCATCGACTATGGTCTGGGCATCGTCACAATTTCCAAGACACAGTTGATGAAATTGGAAAAGATTCAAAACACTGGAATGAGAATCATCCTTGGATGCACCCGTGACACCCCGATAGCAGCAATGAGATACATCCTCGGGCTCCCCAGTATTGAACAAAGGCACACACTAGCCCAGGTTAAGGCAATGTTTAGAGTGGCGAAAGACCAAAAACATCTGCTGCATGACCAGCTGAATGTCAGGAAAGGTAGTAGAATAAAGCGAGGCAGATCATGGTTGGCTGAAGCTGAGGCCACTGTACAAAAAGTGTGTGAACTTGACTATGTGCGAAGGGGTGAGGAGTATGTGAAAGTGGACGATAAGATGGCCGGCAGGTACACTAGAGTGGTCATCACCATGGGCCGAGAATGCCGTGAGAGGGCTGCATGTGCCGTTAATGCGGACCTGCTGGAACTGGTGCACGAGAACAGCAGGACAGGAGATGCGGTAGTGTATACAGATGGATCAGTCACTAGAGGAGAAAGATCTGGATGGTGTTACACGGTCAGCGTTGATGGCAGGACAGTGGCAGAAGATGGAGCTGCATATCAAGTCACAACATCTAGTATGAAAATGGAGGAGGTAGCCGCTGAATACGCACTTGCATGGTTACAGAGGAGCACCCACACATGTGCCGTCATTGTGACAGATTCCCAGAGCATGCTCAGGAAAATAGAGACAGGATACCTCAAACCTGAATGGGTACAGTATCTGCACGACAGTAAACTGAAAAAGCTGACTTGGATTTTCTCCCCTGGACACGCTGGAGTATCTGGAAATGAGAGAGCGGATAAGCTTGCTGGTGAGGCCCCAATGCAAGGCTCTCTTAGTCTCGGGGAAAATGAAATTCTCGCAGCTTTGAGAGAAACAGCACCACAAGAAGACAGGGACACCATCGAACGTATAAAACTGTTTGGGCATCAGAGAGGCTGTGGAGTCAAGAGCCGGTTGTGTGGTACTGCAAGACGACTGTTCAATCAACATCTTACTGGAGTTGTTAGTGAGAAGACCTTGTCCGACATGATGGCGCGGAGAGCTGAGCACGTATGGGTGTGTCCCGAGTGCGAGGAGGCTGGTTCTACACCAAAGTAACCAAAGTAAGTTGCGACTATTCAGCCAGTGGGACAGATATCATACTCGATATTTGGCCGGCAACCATCTGCGCTATTTGACCGACTGGCCGGATATCAGTTGCGTTATTTGGCCAGCTGGTCGGATATCGTGCGTGCTTTACGGCCGTCTGTATAAAGTGATTCCCCTTTCGTCATAAATGTAGTTGCACTGTTTGTGTGGTTCGTTTTTGTAGGCCTGTGTGTACTTTGGTTTGAGTTCTTTGAGGCTTTTGTTTTGTTTTGTTTTCATTTGTAGCCATTCGTAAGGGCCAGAAGTAGACTAGAAGTGCAAGTGTAAGGCCTCATTCACGCTGTCGTCGTTGTTTTTTTGCAATAAGACAATGCTGCTGCTAGTGCTGCAACTGCTGTTGTTATTGCTACTACTGTGCTAGTGTTATTACTGCTTCTGTTATTGCAGTTCTTGCTACTTCTGCTGTTATTAATATTATTGTTCTCCTTGTTACTTTTGTTTTTACTGCTGCTATGGCTACTGTTGTTGTTTCTGTTACTGTTGTTATTGCTGTTACTGTTGTTATTGCTACTAATGTTGTTACTGCTGTTATTATTGTTGTTATTGCTGTTACTGTTGCTACTGGTTCGCCGATGCGTTAGTCCTTCCATTAATCCGAATAAAATGCCTGTTTGTATATAATATACCAAATGTCTCGATTTTCTTAATTTTGGAGGTGGACATGGACCGAAAACCTAAATCTAAGTTTTTAAAAGAAATGTGTGTAGGCCTACAAATATAAAATTTGTGCAAGGCGGCGTTAAAACAAAAGAGGGAAATGTACTTCCGAGCTGGAAGTTCACCATTTCGCTCAAACGATAATGACCCCGTTGACCCGGATGTCATGCGCGATAGGTCTGGCTGGCCGAATATCGTTCGTGATATTGTGCCAGCCGTCCGAATAGTCACTTTGTTGATAATTATAAGCCTGTCAGTGTCACAGGTAGTGAGGCAGAAAATGGTCGAAAACATCCAGTATTTTTCATGTTCTGTGGCTTGATTAATAATTATAATGGTGGGCTTTGGACATTTAAATCTTGCTGTAACCTGAAATCGTGATGTGTCACTTTGTCTAACTAATCCTGTAGGGTAAAGTCACAAACAACACTAGATCTAGATCTAGATCTAAATTTACAATAGACAAGAGATCTTATGATGGCTTTGCTCAACAATTTGATGAAAAAAATTGTACCACAATCAAAACGTTTGTGTGCCAAATAATATGGAAACACAGAACAACTTATTAACTAATCTGTTCCTCATAAAGGAGGAAAGAAACATTACATACCATCATTGACACCAGTAACGGTATCAGTCCCAACCAATCCGCCATCTTGACAGGCGGAAGTGGTAAGTTGTGGTACATTTGATGTGTGCATAAAAATATCGGAGAGAAAAAAGGAAGGAAGAAAGAAAGAGCAGAGGGGTCGCAGACGTTCTCCGCAAAACTTGTGTTGTGGAAGAAAGTAATATGAAAAGTTCTGAAAAGTTGTACGCTACTAAAAAATAACAAGAACACTGTGCAATAAAATCTAAAACAAAATAGATAAATAAATAAATAAATTTCAAATGAAAATAAAATGTGAATGTTTAAGGTCACTGGGATCTTCATCAGATTTTGCCAGTTATATATAGATCTAGTGTTTTTTTTTCGCCCCCAAAAGATTTAATTTGAGCTTGTAGATGAATTCCCCGTACGCTTTGAGAGTTTGATGCGAAATTAATTTCACGTACAATAGTAAAATTGTAATGCATTTTTTTATTACAAAAAATATACACTGTGCTGGTTCCTATGAATAAAAGTGCAAATAATTGTAGCTCCCATAATGTAAAATTATAAATAATTATTGTCCCACCCAAAGATGGCCCAACCCAGAGGGTGTAAAATCTCCTGCGGCTGAGGAAAATAAAGAGGGTGGCTCAACGTCGTACATAAGGGCAACGACTCTTTTTGATTGAACTTGTTGCCACACTCAGTCCAGTGTTGTTTTCTGTCGGGCTTGATGAAAGTACAAGATTCACTATGGAAACTTGCTGAGATCCAGATAATATATCTATCACTCAATTGGATGAGTGACCATTTATATGCGGGGCCGTGTCTTTTCCCATAGGCACTGCGTTTTCATTCTCTAGATCTAGATCTAGATTAGATCTGGATCTAACAGTTAGGCTACATAACATAGTTTTCATTCCACTTGTGGTATTGGAATCAAGCAGTCTCTGGCATCAGAGGAATCTTGAGTCTCTCTCCGTCTACTCTAGCACTTTCTAATGACCTGATTTGAATAGGTTGACACACTTCTGGCATATTAGATAGGGTAAAGCCACAATAAATGCACAAACATCAAATTAATTAAACCATTCTCAGGTGTTGTAGGCCTACAGCTAGATCTAGATCTAGAGTCTAGGTGCATCAAGGATCATTGTCACCGGTAAATAAATACAAGTGGATCTACATGATGTCAGCAGCACTTAAGAGAGATGTGTCCATAAATCTTGGGCTGTACAATGATTCATTGGGTGATATACCTCGAAAACGACAATCTTTGCTAAGGGTAAGTAAAATCTGTTCGATGACTAATTTCAGAACAACATCTTATTCGCAGATAGCAGCATCAGTCTTGTAACAAACAATGTCTTGGCTTCTGCTGCTCAGTGATGAAGAATCTAACCCCAACTTGGGCAATGTTACACTGCTAGCTAGCCCAGTAATTTGTGTGTACTATTGTTTCGGAAACTAGCGCTATTAGCAGCTAGAAAAGAATGCATGGGACAAAAACATTGGATTTGGTTGGTAGAAATGAAGAGGAAGCTGGCACAACTTTATTCTGCATACAGATTTGTGAGAGAACAGAATGTCTTTTACAAAATAAGATTTTGATCTTATTTGCAAACATCTATGATCAAATAAATTATAACTTAGAAGCATGGCCATTTTGAAATATTTCCGAATGTGTCTCTTGCCAATATTGCCAGATTGTATTGTTTACACTGCACTCAGCAGTGTAAAAACATCCCTATAGAGGATTAACTTGCCAGGGTATTCCCCTGAAGATAGCCATTCCTAAAGTTGCCTCCTTGTGGGGATCCAATATATACCCATAATTGCTGTACGAAAATGGCCATGAGACGCATTCGGAAGTCTTCCTCTAATTTCTGACAGTTGAGCTTTTATGTTTGATGTGGATCCTCAAATAAGCCTTCAGAGTGAGGGAGTCTGCACTGTTAGAGGCGTTAATGCTAAGACCAATGATCATCCTTAAACAAAGACCTCAAATCTTGCTGCTTTTTCGTTGTGCATAAATTTAATTAGGCTCATCCTTTGATTTGCCTTAAGTGTACTTTTGGGAAAGAGTTCTGAATGCGTCTCATGCCAGTATTGCCAGGCTGTTCCTTTTTAATGCACACAGCAGTTAATCGCTGAGCCCTGCATTAACTATGATAATTGTAACATACCTATGGCCTATACCTATGGCTCTGCCCTCTTGTGACCTCCAGGGCACAGCCATTCCTAAAATCACGTCATTGTGAAGATCGGTATACACCCGCAGTTTGGAATATATCATTACTGTCAGAAAATGTAGCCATGAAACTCATTCAGACGTCTTTCTACATTACAAGAAAGGCTTGCCATCTATTGTGTTACTCCAATGAAATATAATGACAGTATATCTTGATCCCCTACTGGATTCTGTAATGTATCATCTGCGAAACAGCAATCTGCAAGTCTTGATATTTAGCATGATATTATTTATAATGAAAAGGGCACCGTGTATACTCTCTCAGATCTGGAATGCATATCTGGCATATATGTATTATTATTATGAGGATGCACAAAACATGACTCTGATCTATATGGTCATTATCATCAAGATCACCCATAGAGACTATATTGCCCGAACACGTTGAGATTAAAATTGTCTCAAGTGCCAAATTTGACACACTGTCAGGCCTAATGTCCAATCTCTAAATGTATTGTTATACAGTGACAAGATTCTGTCAGTCCAGTTTTATCTTTTGTGCCTTCACATGTTATATTTTGTGTTGAAATGTGGTCTTCCGGTTTCTCAGAAAAGTAATGATGGTACAAAAAACAATTTGGATCTCAAAGGATGATTAATATTATACTTTTACTAATGACTTGGTGTTAACAGTTCAACTGCCTTGCCCTCCTGGTTGCAGAAATGTAATGAAGAATAGTACTGGCAAGTCAAAACCGAAAGTCCTAGAGCAATTCAGTGCAAAACAGTAAAGGTACCTCTCAGCTTGTAGTTATCATCCATCTTTTATTTTATGTGAAACCGATAAACAGCTTCAGATTCTGTTTTGTTTTTTCTTCTGTAAATTGTATGTCTTCTGTCATTTACAGTCATGGCGTCGACTTTCCAGTTTGCAGCGCATGGTCATTGGACTTCTACTGATGTGCACTGCAGTGATTGCTATATTCATCCTCCCTAATCTTTTATATGGTGAAGACACAGCAGCTACTGAAGATCAGGTGCAGCCACATTTTAATAAAAATCCTGCGGACATAGACCAAATCCAGAATCTGAAGATCATTGATGAGAATTTGGCTAATCTTAAAGAAAAGGCAATGTATACTTTGGAAATGCTAATGTAGCCACATGTCCTTTTCTTTCAATCACATTTTGTATGCATGGCCTGTACCTTTTGGCATTTGGGTTAACACTAGTGCTCTACTTGCACTCTCATGAATTTTCTTGCATTAAAATGAAGTCTACAGTGGAGCTGTAAGATACCAGTCTGTTAAAAATAAAAGTATAATTGTAGGATATTTCACTCATGTCCAGAGTTAAGAGAATCGTTTCTTAAATGACTTGGGGAAGAGTTTTAAAATTAGTGTTTTATTCTAAAGAAGATTTAAGTTTGAAAACTTAAGTTACTGGAGTCCTGTGTTGGTACTCCCATTTCAATTTTTATAAAGTTGTACAGTTCAGTTTGCATCTTGGAAGTTAGCACAGTATTGTGAAGTACATTCTTTAGATTTAAACATTCTGTTTACATCAAACCTGCTAGGAACTGCATTGCATGCTTCTTATATGGGCCCTGTTTAAACTACATGTACTAAAATCCATGGCATTAAAAAACAGTTATGGTAATCAAGTTCTTTGTAATTATCTGACATTGTAGTAAGTATTATTTCTTATCCTATTTGTTAGAGATTTATGTTAGGAGATTTTAGTTTCATGATTTCTTTTAAGCTCGTTCTTTTCTGTTACCAGTGTTCGTCACCCTTTTATATTTTCTTTGTTTTCTTACAAGCTGTTTGTGGAAGGAACTTTTATAGAGAATTTGAGTTTTCTGTGACCTATCATAATTCTTTTATTGTCTTGAGCAGATATTAGAAAGAACTAAGCATCAACTCTGAATGTCCGTTGTCTGCAACTTCAGTAATAAAAGTCCAGTTTCCTTTATTTGGAAATTCTTCCAATAACAGTAGCTTGCTATATAATTCTTGTGCCCATTTATTTGATTCAGTCAGTATCATGGATGAGAATTCTATTGAAATGAAATAGGACCTTTGTTGAAAATAATTTGTTGTGAGACACACTATGAGTGCGGAGTAATTGTCTTTTCTCTGAATCTAATACAGAGAGGAAATTCTGGCAATTCAGTTTTGTCTTTGTTATGAAGTGGATTGGTATTTCATCTGACTGCAGTCATTGCCTTTTTTTTTCCTTGCCCATGAACATGTTTCAGAAAAGTTTTGATTTGATCAAAATTATCACCCATTATAATATAATCGTAAGTATTATATTTTGTAGTTTTCATTCATTTGCATACCCAGAATGCCAGAATATGATAAAATATGCATCAAATAACATAAAGTGAGAAAACTGTGTTACTGAATTTATCCTTTTCAGATTTGCTTCTTTCCAAACTTGCCTCCATTTTCCCTATACATATAAATAATAGCATATCACTGCTTACGACTAAATGCAGCCAGCACAATGTAGCCATATACCGCCTCTTCTTTCCACAAGCAATAGAATATTCACACAGCAGCTCATTTGTCTGGCTCTGTGAAAGTGCAAAGTAGAAGTAAGTGGAAATTAGTTTCCGGCGTCTGCTAAATCCAAGTGCAGTTTGTTTGTTCAGCAGTATTATCCTAATATTGATCTCTAACCCCCTGAACAGCTGTGACAATACAAATGCACAAGAACTCTTTGGTTTTTACAGCAATCAATCAATATCACTGAACATGATAATCGATTGTCAGGAGCAAAAAGTGAAAGCCGCAGTTTTATTGTAAATATCATTTGATGATCATTATTCTGTCTGTCTATGCCTTATTGGCCTGTCATGCAGTTTAAAAGTGGGGAGTGACTATTTTGGCCATGTGGCCAATTGGCTTTTGTTTGCACTGTGAATTTTGGGGTAAATGCAAGGATTAGGGGTACCATGATGTTTGGCCTGCTTTTTGGTGGCAACATGACCATGGTAACTTTTCCAGACATTGACCACAAATTGGTTTCCACAAAAAAGCGAATTGTGAGTATTTTGGTTACTTGGCCCCAAGCAGTCTTTACTATCAAAACTATGGGAATCTGTAAGCTCCTTGCTCAAACTGAAACTTGTTTCTGCTTTTGGTGGTTCTGTTCTCAAGACGTCTTCTCTTCTCATGGCCACTTGCATTTACCAGTAATTATTCAGTCAGTGACATGGTCATTCTAAATGTCAACTTTTTAGTTTACCTTTCTTTCTTGAACAAGTAGTCTCAGAAAAGCGAAACTCCAAATATGAAAACTTTTATTGGCCGTCCTTTGATTTGAGACTCATTTTCTATTGCATGGATTTGTCATTTGTAGACAGTATGTTGCATCCACCCTGTTTTATTTTAAAGTGCATGATGGATGGAATACTTGAAAGATAATGAAGATGACGTAACTGTTTATGATATGCATTTATTTCACACACTATTCCTTTGTCCTATATTAACATATTTTCTTTCATTAATCAAGAAGGAATGTAGCATTTAGATAACTTGCTGTTATCTGTACTTTGTGGTCCTGAATTTGACTATATTTTTGCAGTTGACCATTACACAAAAATACATTTTTCATGAAACTCAGCATGTTAGGATGATATTCTTGTTGACTATTGTGTGAAGTAACTGTCTTAGTAAATGATATTCTGGAGCATGCATTACGTTAACTCATTTTTTGATGAGTGGTCTTAAAGTTAATGAATTTCCTTTCAAAAATTAAGTTCCAAACATTAGACCGATCAGGAGGGTCATGTCAGAAAATTTGTGCCCAGTTACTTTAAATCTGAAAATATCTTCTAAAGATTACTTGGTTGAGCTGAAATAATGTACTCTTCTATGGGATGGAACATAATGTATTTCAGATAAGGAAGGGTTAAATTTGCTTGTAGCATTTCCAGTTCTGCTAAAAGAATGATTATTGCTTAGTCTGTTTGGCTTTAGGCCAATGCTGACATTTTGTACTTTTTAATCTGCCATTAAGATTAGACTGACATGTCTTTTTCTCTCATTTCCTACTGAATTGTTGAAATGTAGCAAAAAAAATAATAAAAATTGTCTTCCAAAAATCCCCAAATCACCTTATTGAAAGAAGAAAAAAAAAGAACAAATAAACTGTACAATAAATTTTAAAAGAAAAGAAATTCTAAAAAAGGTAAGAAAGCTTTTTGTCACTAGGATTAGGACCTTCTTCGAGCCAAAAAACCCTAGCTTCCCATTTTTTTGTTTTCTTTTTTAACTTTCATCTTCTATTGTTCTCTTTATTAACTGCCTGCATATCTCACAGGCCCAGCATGTGCAGAAAGAGGACAATGCCAAAGCTGTGCCAGAAACTGATAACAAGCCTGATCAAATGGTATGAGATAATGAATGTGTTATTGTGGATAGTGCTGAAAGGGCTGAGAATGAAAGACATTTCCAGAAACGTTTTATCACCAGTACATAGGAGAGTGAGCTTGCATCTGTCATTCGATATTTGTGCTTTTCCATAAAAACTTATGCCAGATGTCAATGAAATTGACCTTTTTTTTCTTTGGTCACCTTTTTAGAGTTCCAGCCAATTGTGTACATTGCACGCCATTCTTAGAAACTTCTGCAGCTCAGATGTCAAATAATTTTATTTGTGATCATGCTTGAAGTTTATCATCACAATGCTGTTATATGAGCAAGCCTCACTAACCTCAACAGAAGTCACATTTTTTCAGTTGTGAGTCATGAATATCACCATGAAAATTAAAAAAATTATTGCAATGCTCCCTTTTATCGCAGAGTTATGGATTTTTAAAGACACCTATCCCCTGGTCAAAAACGGAAGCAACTTCCAAGAAAATCGCCATTAATGGTAATGTTAATGGCCACCCGAATTCATCACAATAGTGCGCCAGTTTCATGATGGCATGCAAGCTGCAGTCAAAAGCAACGGCAGTGTTTCAGAGCCCTTTGCTGTCACAAATGGGGTAAAACAGGGTTGTGTCTTAGCTCCAACTCTGTTCAGCATCATGTTCTCTGCAATGCTACAAGAAGCCTTTAGCTCTCCTCCTCAAGGGGTAAGCATCAAGTACCGAACTGATGGCAGTCTATTCAACCTCAGGAGACTTCAGGCAAAAACCAAAACCAAAAGTACTCAAGTCTGTGACCTACTATTTGCTGATGATTGTGCACTTCTGGCACACGATGAGGATAGCATGCAAAACTGTGTTGATAAGTTCTCTAGTGCCTGTGACAACTTTGGCCTCACAATAAGCACAAAGAAGACGGAAGTGCTCCATCAGCCTACTCCAGACGACAAGTGTCCTGTGACCCCAAATATCAAAGTCCATGACAGTCTTCTGAAGGTGTCGGAGAACTTCACCTATCTTGGCAGTACACTGTCTTCCACGGCTCGTGTTGATACTGAAATTCTCTCAAGAATCAGCAAAGCCAGCTCTGCATTTGGCAGGCTTCGAAAGAGAGTATGGGATGTTGCCGGCATTCGCACAGACACTAAGCTGAAAGTGTACAATGCTGTGGTCCTTCCCACCCTACTCTATGGGGCTGAAACCTGGACAGTGTACCAATCGCATGCCAGAAAGCTAAATCACTTTCATCTGGCCTGCCTTAGAAAGATCCTAAGGATCAAATGGCAGGATAAAATTCCAGACACTGAGGTCCTCAATCGTGCCAAGGAATTGAGCATCTTCTGCCACCTGAAAAAAATTCAGCTACGTTGGGCAGGACATGTTGTCAGAATGCCCGACTCCAGACTCCCTAAGCAAATCTTCTTCTCTGAGCCCTCCAATGGAACGAGGAATGTTGGGGCCCCAAAGAGACGTTACAAAGACACTCTCAAGCAATCACTGAAGGCCTTTGCCATTGATGTGAGTGAGTGGGAAAAGCTCTCGCTTGATCGTGCAAATTGGAGGGCGGCCCTTACCAGAGGCAGCAAAGCATGGGAAGCTGACAGAGTCCAGCAGGCTATCAAAAAAAGAGAACGGCGCAAGAAAAGGCCCAGTGGTACTGAACCAACGGAGCACTCTTGTCATTTATGCGGAAGGGTCTGCAGGGCAAAAATAGGACTTATCAGTCACATGAGAAGCCATAAGTCATGAAAGAACAGTCTTTCCATTCTGTCCTCTGTGTCCTTTAGTTCTCTTTATTGTCCATGTGTTGAAATTCTCAACAATTTCTGTTCTTTATTCCTCTGGTGTTGTTAAGGTCATCATCATACCTGATGGACGAACTATTATTATTATTATTATTATTATTAATGGCCCAAATCAGACTTAAGCCAAAATTTTGGTGATCTTGTTCTTCTTGACTTAAACCCAACACTTTCATGTAAAGAAAAATAGATATGCCAATCCATCCATAATAATGCAGTAAAGAACTGTCACCAAAAAATAAAGTTTTCACCTTGATAAATGTTCTGAAAACTATGAAAATGAGATAAGCCACTATATTATGACAATGATCATATCCTGGAGTTGTGTGATAAAGTTGATTGGACTCTTTGTATGAAGACACTTTGTTCGTTTGAGTGAGATACAACTCGTTCACACCATGCTGGTGGGTTCATGTTTTGTGAGCTGATATTTTATGCCTGAGAATTGAACATTTTATGTTTCAATACATAAAAGCTGCAGTTATATTATTTGTAACAAAATAATTTTATGATAGTTTTTTGTCAGTTTAGAATATTTAGCAACCCACAGTTTACTTCTTGACATTTTATTATGCAGCTTTTCTTACTTTTGTTGATTATGTGAAATTTTACCATCTACATTTTCAGATTCCTCCTATAGATGAGCATAGTGCAATATCAAATTATGACTTTTTCAATGGTAAATTGTTGTGTTGTCTGTCATTCTTGATGTGCACTTGTTTGTCAAAGCATTTTTAGTTCTGCTTATCTGTTGATTTGTATTCCACTTCTCTACTTCAATGTTAAAGTACCTGTGATACTGATATATGGGGTACCTTTGTAGGTCATGATGATCCCTGTAACTGACTGACACAAAATGTGAACAGATAGGCTTTACCCAGTATAGTACACAGTGCTGTTAAAATGAAAAAGTACTTGATCATCAGTAAAACAACAAAAGTTTCTGAAATAAACAAAGGTAGTGAACAGTTAATGAAATTAAAAAGCATGGAATGTTTAAATTTGTAAATGAAAGAAAGAAAATGGAACTGGAATGGGACCAAAGAGAGAGAGAGAGAGAGAATCTGTGACAAATACGATGAAAGAATAATAAACAAAATTTTTTTTTTCTTTTATGTTTTTTCAAGGACAAGTACAGACGGATCGACAAAAACAAATTGTTGCTGCTTTCAAACATGGCTGGGCTGCCTACAAAACCTACGCTTGGGGTAAAGATGAGTTGCATCCCGTAAGCAAGACATCGTCTGAATGGTTTGGCACTGGACTTACACTTGTAGATTCTTTGGACACGATGGTGATTATGGGTTTGAAGGAAGGTAAGTTGAACAGAAAAGGGAAAACAGTGTGAAATTCCAGTTCATTTTAATCCTACAGTGGCACAGGTTGACACAGAGCTGGCACCTCTCTTTCTGACAGAACTGGGTGTTGTCCAGTCCCCATAGAGTGTTAGGAATCCAGGGACCAAAACACATGTTTGTCGGGAAATTTTATCCTCTTAAGACTTAAGATCTCCTGAAGACTTGCTCTCCAAAGAGTTTCAGTTCTTCTTTTTTTTAAGAGACAGATAGACAATAAGTGAAAAATAAAAATTAAAAAGAAACAATAAATTTATTGAAAATAAATAAAATTACAATTTAAAATTCTGACTTTCTGAAATGTTTGTATAATATCTGATGTGGCTCTAGAATTTTATGTGTATCATTTTTATAATGTCTGTAATTGGTTGTTGAATAAGGTTAGGGATGGGTACTCTGTCAGCTCTTGATAGAAACAATAAGCATGAAAGTTTTTATCATTTATTTTGTTTTTGAGAACTTGTTCTCCTTACAGATGCACTTTTGTAAATTTTGCAATTTTATGTTTCACATATGACAAAGAAAGTGTGTTTTAACTGTCTATATGTTGTGTCTTAAACATTTTTAACTGAGCAAATTGTGTGTTTGAACTGAATGATTACATGGTTGATTTGGTTCCTGCACATCATTTAGTAAAATTAATTTATGTATATTATATATTTTCATTATATCTACCCATCAGTTCATCTATCCATTCATCAGCCTGCATATTAACATGTGTGCCTCTTGCATCCTTTCTTTATATTTATGTGTGTGTGCTAAAAGAAAATCCCAGAGGTCTAAAGCTTGTGTCCTTCCTAGTCTGTCATGACCAACTTTACATTCAATTTTGTTAATGACCATCCTCACAATTCTTCAAGTATTTATTTTATTTTTATTTTTTTGCCACTATAAATTTTTTAAGGTAGTTGTTATGAAGTTTGGCAAAATAATGGTATTGAATACATTTTATTTGATTGACAGAATATGAAGAGGCGAAGGCCTGGGTGGCACAGGAGCTGTCTTTTGATGTGAATCGTTATGTCAACCTGTTTGAGGTGACCATTCGTATTTTGGGATCCCTCTTGGCAACATATCACCTGACAGGAGACAAGCTCATGAAAACCAAAGCGGTGAGAGAATTGTTTTATTGTGAATGATAATAGTAGTAACTGAGTAAGTCAGTATCAAATCCCTGTCTAGTGTACATAGTATACATTTACCATCACTGTGCCATTGTAATGACTTGGGCCAAATTGCACTGATCTGCCAGTTTTGGTCAGATCCAACACTCATGTGAACAAGACCAGATGTGTTGATCCATCCTGACAGTATTGTATTAAACAACTGATGCCCAAAAAACTATAACTGCCAGCTGGATAAAATAAAAACAGTTTTATTCTCAAAACAAAGAAAAATGAGATAGTCCAATATATTAGTTCAATGATGATATGTAATTGCCTAAACCACCCCAGGGAATGGAATGTGAAGTGAAACTAAAAAAACTGCTGTTCCCACACTCATAGTACATTACCACGTATAAATTTAAGTTTGTTGCATTGCACAGCCCACATAGATGGTGAGCTTAAATGAAAGACACTGATAAAATCAGAGTAATCACTGTGAGCAGATAATGGACTGGTAGCTAATGCATTGCTGGGATGTGGAAGAGAACACGTTTTTAGGGCCAGATGTGTCCAAACTATCAAACTACATGAATGAAACCGACGCAGATGTAGCCAGCTTGGAGAAGTAAAAACATAATGAAGTGGGTTCAACTTGATCAAGCTAGCCCATTGTGTTTTGGCATTGGAATGTACAGTACATGTGGCGGTAGTTACTGCATATATGCCAGGGACAAAAAATATTTTAAAACTCAAAGTATTCTTCCCTTAAAAAATAAGATAAAATTTTAAAGTTAAATAGACATAAAGCTTTAAACTGAAACAGACCAAAATTGCTGCATTGTAGCAGTGATGCCATGGCTGTGTGCCCAGGTATATTGAAATATCAAGCAATAAAGATAATGGGCACTGTCTACTGGGATGTGAAATGGGTGGCGATCCAGATGCAAATTTACCCATTTAATCTCAGATATAGTAATGGGAGTTTATTATTATTACAACCCAGTTGAATTTGGATGATTTGAAAGTGCAGATGTTAATTTTATTTAAATTTTGGTTTGTTCCTGTATTATCTAGGCCGAGTCCATAGTAGCTGATTTTGTTCAGCCAACTATTTGGATGGTGAAGTCACAACATTGAGTTTTAATGAAATCCAGCTAGTTGGCTGGTGGGTGATGTCATATTCAGTGTCATGTCATCACCACCCAACAAGTTGGAGGATCAGAATCGGCTAGCATAAGCCAGACCTTATGATGATCTGGTGCCCTTTTCATCTTGTCATGGATTTCACAGATTGACCTAGGAGATCGCCTGCTTCCAGCATTCAATCACAAGTCCAAGATTCCATTTTCTGATGTCAACCTGGCCAATGGTGTTGCCAGAGCCCCTAAGTGGGGACCAGACAGTAGTACTTCAGAAGTGACCACCATTCAACTGGAATTTCGAGACTTGACAAAGATTACAGGAGATCCTAAATATGAGGTAGAAATTGGCGTAATTTTTATGTTCTCAAAGTATAATTAAATTGTAGTTTTTAGATTTGTTCGTCATCATTGTAATTCACAACAAAATTTATTTCATCACCATCTGAACTGGCTATTTTTTCAAGTGTCTTAACAACCACAGGATAGATGGACAGATCAATTGTTGAATTCATGTCAAAAACATTTATTCGAAGGGCACAAGCCCAGAAGACTGCTGGATCGGAAAAGTAAAGTAGGTCAAAAACATTTTGAAAGTCGGTCCAAACCAACTGATTGGTGTTGCGAGTTTGAAGGGTTAAATAGATAAAATGTAATGCAGGAATCTGATAGTATAAATCAGCTTTCTTTTGAAGTTGAGTGCTTCTTACAATTGGACATGAAATACAATGTGGAAAACACAATTTTGGATCATCTTCACAACTTAATAATTATTCATTATTATTTTTTACTTCATATTTTAGTGGCCTATTAGTTAACAGGAGAGCAAATCAAACAAATTACAAAATTCGAATATCTAGGCTATTTGATAACATCAGATTTGTAGGAGAATAAGTGAAATAAGGAAAAGAATAATAATGGCCAAAGATTCATTCCAAAAAATGAGACCAATATTAATGAACAGAAATATATCAACGACCACTTAAATCAGAGTCTTGAAAACGTGTGGTCAGTGCTTTTATACGGCTGTGAATGTTGGACAATGAACAAAGAAATAGAGAGGAAACTAGAAGCAGCAGAAATGTGGTTTATTGGAAGAATATTCACCATTGAGAATTTCATGGGTGGAGAGAAAATCAAATGTGTCAGTCTTGAGAGACTCTAATCTGAAAAGATCATTAAGACAGATCTGTCAATAAGACAGAGGCAACTGAAATTTCTAGGGCACATCAGTTGCCTCAGAAGCCTCGGACATCTAGCAGTCACAGGGAAGATAGGAGGCAGGAAAAGCAGGGATCGACAGAGAAAAACTTTCACTGAAAGTCTTAATTCGTGGACAATAAATAAACGTCACAACAACAAGTCCTTCTTGAGGTTGGCTGATGACAGATTCGAGTCAATGTCGGTTCCAGACAGGGCAACTGATGATGATGATTAGTTAACAACAGCAGTGCGCACAAAATTATGTAGAAACTATGTCCATTGTCCCCTTTCTAGAGATCTTGTTTGTTTTGGACTTAACAGCACCCCTTGACAGAACTGGGCCAGTTGAATTCAGAGTGTGAAATGATACGAAAATTTATAATTTGCAATGTTTTGTTGCTAGGATGCAGTGCATGAGGTATCAATGCATGTGCATGAGCTGCCCAAGACAGAGGGATTGGTGCCCATCTTCATCAATGCCAACACTGGGGATTTCCGGCCATCTGCAACGATAACTATGGGAGCAAGAGGGGACAGTTACTACGAATATTTGCTGAAACAGTGGGTGCAGAGCGGATGGAAACTGACAGTGTAAGCCATTCCTTGTGACTGGCTTTTGTCACTTGAATTTGTGGATAGTTTGTTTGATATCAAAGAGACATGGTGAAAGAGAGTGATAATTTGAAGAAAAGGAAAGTATTAATGAATTGCCATGCTCTGATTTTTATTCAATTTTTCTTATTTTCTGCATTTCTGAAAAATGCCCAGATCATGTGATATCTGAAATTTCTCTTTTTCATCTCCTTTTCATTCCGAATTTGTATCTTACTATTATTCTCTTTGTTCTTCCAGTTTTGAACAATGTTTCCATCCATATATCTGTTCACCTGTCCAGTCATTTTTCAATTATGGTTTTAGTTTTCTGACAGTCAGTCAGTCTGTCAGTCAGTCAATCACTTACTCAGTTTCTCACTCACTCACTCACTCACTCACTCACTCACTCACTCTCTCACATATTCACTCATTCACTCACTCACTCACTCTCTCACATATTCACTCACTCATTCATTCACCCACTCACACTCCACTCTCTCACTCACTTTCACTCTCTTTCTCTCTCTGTCTCACTCACTCATTCACTTATGCACTTTTTCCTTCATTCCTCAGTTTCAAGGAGGACTTTGAGAAAAGTGTCGAAGGAGTCAGGAGAAAATTGTTAAGAAAATCTGAGCCCAGCAAACTGCTGTTCATTGGAGAACTGTTAAATGGTAGAAACTTCAGCCCTAAAATGGTAGGTGTCTAACCACAAACTGGCAATGTATTTATGGTGGGTCATGGACCATTTTAATGCATCGGTGTCAGTAATTGTATCTGCTTCTCAATGAAGTGCAGGAAGGACAATAAAAAAAACGGTGTCAATTTGATACTGATGATATCGAAGGCCTCTTGGTAAAACTACTGTATTCAACTTTTGAAAAAAAAAGAAGAGATATTTGGCATGCTTGTAGAGCCCTTGACAACTTACAACCAGTGTTAAGAATTGGGAGTTAAATTCTGAAAACTAAGGGTTAAATAGCGTTTTTTTTAGCCACCTAACTATTAAGTGTAGTAAAGAAAGTTTTTCACTGTTTTGCTTCCCCTGAATAAGTGGGTGTGAGAGACAGGAGAAATGAAGAAAAAAATGATCTGAAATGTCTGAGAGTTCATGATTTTCATGCTTTTTTACTGCATGAATTGGTTTGTGTTTATTCATCTCAATCTATGGAAAGACTGGCTGATATATCAGACATTTCTTGTGTACACAGGCAAATATTATTTCACAAGATTTTGGGATACCTTTCTGCCTATCTGTACAATATAATTCACAAATTCTCCATCTTTGAACGCAAGAGGATTTTTTATTAGGCCACCTACAGCAAACAGATTATGCATGTGGGTTTCAAATATCACGGAGGGTGCACTGAAGTTTTGTTTTTCAAATTTTTTGAGTTTGCTTTGTGTCACTGCCTGCTTGACTCCGATCCCTTTTTTTTTTCACGAGCACATGACCCGTGGCTTGAACAATTCCTGTCATAGAAAGGTCACTGCTGTCAGCTGTTTTAAACTAGTTGATGTGCTCGTTCCTAAAATTAGAACTTACGGATACTGCGTTGCTTGCTTTGGGAATTATTTTGGTTTCCAAGACAGATGTTGAGAGGGTAAAAAGTGATGGGCAGGGCAGTGGTTGGGGGGTTTGCCCAGAGCGGTACCTTTAAGCTTGTTGATTTATATCAAGATTTCTTTAAAGTAGAAGCCAAAGATTATGTCACAGTCATTTGAAATAACCTTTCCTCTGATTATCAGTCATGTTGATTCATATATGATGTAAATTTCACCTGATCTTCAGGATCATTTGGTTTGCTTTTATCCGGGCACCCTTGCTCTCGGCCACCACTTTGGTCTCAGTGAAGAATATTTAGACTTGGCAAAGGAGCTTCTAAATACCTGTTGGGAGACCTACAATAGAATGCCAACCAAGCTGAGTCCTGAGATCACATATTTCAATCTGGCACCAGGAGCAGCTGAGGATCTGATTGTTAAGGTAAGAACACTGTAAATTTGTCTTTGACACTGAGCCCTTTGCCATTAGAAATAAAATTACCTGTTTTCAAATGTGTAACAAAATAATTTTTATTATAGAGTATAAAACAAAGTACAAGTGCAGTTATGTATGTTTATTATGGGGAGACTAGCCTGTCTTTCTGATGAGAGACTCACCACTTATGATGAAGAAAATTATAGGAATAAAACAGGATCATTTATTAGTGTGTAGAGCGAATGGACATATTTTTATAACCCTTAAAGCCGAGTGATTTATTCTTACTCCCAAAGTAAATTAGTCCGTCTGTATTTTCAGCCTCTGAATTCCCATGAATATATAAGTAAAACTATTTTGTCCATCTGTTTTTCAGCCTCCAATACCATAAAAGTTTAAGGATTGTATGGCGTAAAATTAATTTGTCTCTGTATTTCTGCCCCTGAATTCCAAAAAAAATTTGAAGATTTTATGACCTGTAAAATTGATTTATCCATCTGCTGTCAGCCTCAGAATTCCCATAAAAGTTTTAGGATTGTACCATGTATAAAGTTTATTTGCCCATCTGTATTTCAGCCTCTGGATGCCCACAACTTACTAAGACCCGAGACACTTGAGAGCATGTTTTATTTGTATCGCTTCACCGGTGACAACAAATACAGGGATCAAGCTTGGCAAATATTCCTGGCTTTTGAAAAATACACTAAACTGAAAGATGGTTATTCTTCAATACACAATGTAAAAGATGCAGCTCTTCCTCGTTTCCGTGACAAAATGGAGAGCTTCTTTCTCTCAGAAACATTGAAGTATTTATATTTAATCTTTAGCGATGATCCAAATTTGATCTCATTAGATTCATATGTTTTTAACAGTGAGGGACACCCTTTTCCAATTTCAAAAGAGACTGACCATTGATAAAACGAGCAATGTTTATTTCTTTCGTTCTTGTTTTTGTTGGGGTTTTTTTCCCACAAAATTTTGATGTGGAGCATAAATGTGAAATTTGAGTAAAAAAAAAAAAAAGGCAAAAATGTAGATTATGAATGTGAACTGGATTTGATTTTTTTGTGTAGACATTTTGTGTACTTGGTTCAGAGCTGTAGTATTAAGATATTAATGCTGATTTACAGATGAAACAGGCACAGATGCTGAAACTGTTTAATCCTCTTCTACACTTGGGGTGACAGACCCCAGACATTCATGTATTTCATCATAACATCCCCAACCAAATGTAAAATAGGGTTAACAGCTAGTTTTTTGTCAGTGTTCATTGCTCGCACAGAATTCAGGAAAATGATTTCAACAGAAATCTGTGAAGATATTGGGTAGAAATGCAAGTGTGGAGCTGGAAGACACTTAGCACTTTTTCTGTCTGAATGTTTAAAAATTGCATAAAATCTAGAGTTTATGCTCAATACATGTGGACCAGCATTTCATCATTCACTCATTGATATAATACATGTTTTTCTTTGTTTTTTTGCATTGCTTCGGTTTCCACTTTGAGGCTCAGATATGTAAGGCAAGGACAGAGAATAGATAATGTCACAGCCATCGATGTGGACAAAATCAAGGAAACTGATGGCTGGGATGAAAATTAACCATTTTGTTAATAGAAAATGATAGCTGACATAATAATCTAAACTGACCACAATCAAAAGCTCTGTATTTAGGCCCCAACTGTCAGTTTGCTTGAGTTTTTCAACATGGGCAGCAGCAGTGTATTGCTTTTATGTGGTGTGGCCTTGCATATGCTACTGCCATAAGTCTAAATCTAATAATAATAATAATAATATATTGCATTTATATAGCGCCCAACCCCGTCGATGACAAGCTCTGGGCGCTTTAACAAACTCTTACACACACACACACACACGCATACACAAAAGAAATTCAAAAATATTTACTATTGTTGCTGCCGAAAAACACCTAGCCTAGTTTGTCTGAAAGAAATGGGTCTTCAGATGGCGTTTGAAAGAACCAATGTCATTAATTTCCCTGGTTGTCTTTGGAAGAGTGTTCCAGATGGTAGGGCCAAGAAATGAAAAGGACTTTTCTCCTACAGTGGACAGATTCATTTTAGGTACTTTCAATTTTGTAGTGTCAGATGATGATCTTAGTTGACGAGATGGAACATAGTAATCAGTTAAATCAACTAGGTACGATGGAGCAGTATTATTGACACATTTGTGACAAATGGATGACAATTTGTACATTATTCTTTTCTCGACTGGCAGCCAGTGCAAACTCTGCAGAAGTGGCAGTGCTGAATCTCTTTTCTTTTTCTTCAAAACAAGTCTCGCTGCATTGTTTTGAGCAATTTGGAGTTTTCTAATATTTTTTGTGAAATTCCAGCCAAAAGGGAGTTGCAATAGTCAAGCTTTGAAAGTACAAAAGAATTTACTAAAACAGCCGCAGTTTCAGTTGAAATAAGATGTCTGATTTTACCAATTTTCCAGATTTCCATGTATAGAATACGAATGAGGTGACTAACCTGAGATGACATAGAAAGATTTGAATCAATGTAAACCCCTAGGTTTTTTACTTTTTTTGAAATTTCTATTGAATTAGTGCCAATTATCATCTCAGTTTTGTCCACTTCTTGCAGAACCCGCTCACGGCCTAATAAAATAACCTCAGTTTTATCCTCATTTAGTGCCAGTTTGTTTTGGTTCATCCAGCTTTTAATTTCTGTTATACAGTTTCCAGCCTGCTGCAGAAGGCTGTCAACATCGCATGGCAAGGCAGAACTGTAGAGCTGGGTATCATCAGCATAGAAATGATATTGTAAATTAAATTTCTTTATTTCATGTACAAGTGGAATAGTATAGATAGTAAACAAAATAGGACCAAGCACTGAGCCTTGTGGTACGCCATACTGAAGCGCATAAGAAAAAGATCTTATTTTGTTGGTTACAACAAATTGGTGGCGATTTGACAGGTAAGATTCGACCCATTTAAGGGCGACCCCTCTGATTCCAAACGATGTTTCTAGCCTTCTGAGCAGGATTTCGTGATCGATGGTGTCGAACGCTGCTGATAGATCCAACAAATTTAGCAGAGTAATATTTCCAGAATCTGCCTTTACTAATATGTCATTCATGATTCTTAATAGTGCAGTTTCAGTACTGTGGTTACTTCTGTAAGCAGATTGAAATGGTTCCAACAGGTCATTATTTCTCAAATGACACATTAGTTGTTGTAATATCACCTTTTCAAGGATTTTTGAAAGAAAAGGAAGGTTTGAGACGGGTCTATAATTTTTCAACATGTTTTGATCAAGAGTCGTTTTTTTCAAAAGTGGTGTTACCCAGGCTGTTTTAAAATAATCAGGGACAGACCCACTTAAAATAGAGTTGTTTATTATTTTTGTAATAGTGGGAACCAGTTCATCAATACAAGATCTAACCAAAAATCTAACAATTTTGGGATTTTTGGAGCCCGTAATAGGTAAATTAAGGTATATTATGTGACATAATCTGACTGGGTGTGAGGCTGTGATATTACAGATACCATAACAGGGCTTAAGGACTTAAGTAGATTTGCAGAATTCTGCTGGTTTTTGCTGTTTCCTAAGCTTAATCTATGTATACAAACATGCAATCATATACCAATATGTATGTGTATGTAGATCTGTATTGAGGAGCTGAGTTCTTAAGGAATTGAATGGTTTTCAGAATATTTTACTCTCAGTCCAGCTGTTAGAGGAAAAAAACAACCCTGTGATACGCAAAAATAAGAAAAAATGATCAGTTTTGTATGCACCTGTAAGGTTCGCAGTATGAGCATATGGCAGTAATTGTTTCTGTGTGACGGTTAGATCATGCATCAAACAATTGAATGAAAGCAAAATGAATGAGATCATATTGATTATGCTGTCTTTATGAGCTCACCAAGATTTGATTTGAAAAAGCACAAAAAAATTACTAATAATACATGTATGAGTGCAGCGTCAATCTTCTACAATCAACCTGTGCATTTATAGTGACATAATGCATGACATGTCATTGGAAGGTGGGGTGCAGGGGGGATAGCCTAGTGGTGTTAGTAGCAGTGTGTGTCTCAGATGTGGGCAGACTGTTTCAGCAATAGTAGAAATATGCAAACTGATCACTCGAGGAATGAATGGTTATTAATTTGATAGATTGAAAAATGGAATAACTTAGGACAATTTAATAACCTAAATAAATCTTTAGCCATTAAGCTTCAGCCTGAACAAATTTGAAGATCACAACAAGAGGACAATTTAATTACCTGGGTAAGTCTTGAGCTATGAAGCTATAGCCTGAACAAGTAAGAAGATCATATTGTGAAAATATCATAATGGAGGACAACTTAATCACCCTGATAAGTTTTGAGCCATGAAGCTATAGCCTGAACAAATTTGAAGATCACATGATGAAAATATAATAATGCAGGACAATTTAATTGTCTACATAAGTCTTGAGCCATGAAGTTACATGTAAAGCCTGAACAAAATAATTTAAAGATCACATTACGAAAATATTATAGTGCAGGACAATTTAAGCACCTGGATAAGTTTTGAGCCATAAAGCTATAGCTTGAGCAAGTGTGAAGATCACAATTTAGAAAGAAAATGCTATAGTCACTCTCCTGCAGTAAAACATGATAAATTTTTAAAAAATTGTGTACAGAGTATTAATGGAGTGTATTACACAGGAGAGATGACAGAATGATTATGTCTGAGATGGAATGTTGAGGTCGTAAAATTTTATGTAATTTGTGACTTGCTGACTGTTATGTTTAAAATGCTCAATGGTAAATATATAGAAGATCTCATTTCGTGGCACAAAACTATATTTGTTTTGAGTAAGACTTGAAAGTTGATTCTAGGAATATAGAAATTAGTGAGAAGTATTCTGGTTTATTCAGTCTTCGCCCTTTCGTGTACGAACAGAGATGTATTCTTGGTGTGAAGATCTGTGCTATATTTCAACTTCAGTGATCAATCTATTAATTTTTGTTTTTACATCATCTCTAGGAGAGTTTTCACGTTGAGGTCATAGAGTTACTGTTAACTCCAAATGGTAATGTTCATTTGTACATGTCTTTTTTCTGAAGTCACGATGTTAAGAGGCCGACCTCAGTCAGGGCCAGGGCCGGCCATGAAGCTTTGAGTTAGGAAGTTCATCTCATTAATGCTATCATTAAATATTCTGAACACATTATGGTATTCTCTTGACTGCTTATTTTGCTTAAGTGTAATTAAAGATCTAGATGCCTGGATTTCATTTTAAAGAAAAAAAACTGAATCTTGCAAAGCCTCTAGTCATTGCCTTGATAATCTGAGGATTTTTTAAATATTTTTTTTTTAAGATCATGTGTTTCATTTTACAGGTTTACCAGTAGATTAACAATTTCATCATGGCAGGCACCCATGTCATAATGATGCTTATTGTGTTGCTTGTGTCACACATTCAGAGAAAGGTTGAAAGTTAGTCCATTCATAAAAAAAACCAGTTGGTTTGTTCAATTTTGGACAATGTCTATTTATTTATTTTTTAAAAAGGCTGTTTTCTACTCTTAGTCTTATATTTCATTATTTGTGTTTTGACATGAAGTTTTGGTGCAGGGTTGAGTGGGTTAAGATCAGATGCCAGATTGTAAGTCAAACGCTTCAGATACCAGAAACGTATGTTACTCTGCCAAGTGGAAAAAGAAAAAAAAATTGTATTTTTTGCTCAGCCAGGCAGATTTCATTACATTCCAGCCAGGATTTTTCTCTCTGACATTGTCATCATTAAGGATTTTTTTTTTCTTTTAGATATTCATGGTGTCATAAAAGTGTGAGATCATTTCAAGAAACAAGTTCAAATTAAAGAAACTCCCGGAAGATTTGGACGAAGGCACATTGGATCCTATTTGAGCATTTGCTTTTTCATGATGTGTCAGAATTTATTTTTCATGATGAATTTGTGCCATGCTATCATTTTATGGCAATGTGAACTTCCATTGTTGTTGCTGTTTTTAATTATTGTTGTGTTGTTCTTATTTGAAAAATATGGATAGTGAGAAAAATGAGCGTGGCTGTATAATAATAACAAATGGCTGAAATAAATGAATTTATTTACTTTTATCCCATGTTGATTTGAAAATTTGTTTATGTTATTATATGATTTAGTCTAGCCCAGTTGATTTGTGCAGTTGCAAAATGTTAAATGGTTGTGCCAGCAATAGGGCTACAAATACTACCACTTTGCTTTTTCAATGGTTATTCGTTATGACCTTCAGAAATTCTCCTCTCTTCATTAGCAGATCATAAAACTGTCACTGAATAAAGTAAAGGCCCAAACTTTAATGGTTGTGGCAACAGTAATGTTACATATACTCCAACCTTGCTTTTTGGATGGTTATTTACTTTTGCCTTCAGAAATCATTCACTCCTCGTGAAAAGATCATAAAAATGTCAACAAATAAAGCCCAAAACAAAAAAAAGAAAGCATATCATCTATGCGTAAATGTCCATTTATCTCAGAGCCTGTCACTTCTGAGTCAAACAAAAATACTGGACGTAAAATAAGGATTAAATTCTGTATAGAAGATAATTGACAAAGAGTGAATGCTGTCATTGCTTATTGGCAGGCCAAAGATGAAAATGTGGATGTTTGACAGAGTTGAAAGAGTTAAATCAGTTCTGCAATTAGCAACATTTGTATTATCTGTTTTAAAGTGCTATCCAGTGTCTGTTGGATAGATATATTTTGGTATGCTGTTTTACTCATGCAAGTTCTAGAGCCTATGGTGAAGTAGACCCAGTCTACATTACTTAATACTAACTTATGCATGGCCAAAGATGACACTAGTTTTTAAAAAAAAACAAAAAAAACCACAATTCATATCAATAAATTTTAATCAAATTTCTTCTTTGCTGATTAATCAAAGTATTATTCATGATTTTGGATATGCATATGTTGTTTGGAGATTGCTACCATTATTGATTTGTTAAAATAATTTCATCAGGGACGCTGCTTTCTGAATCAGATGTTTGACTGATCTTACTTGTGTGTGGATGAAGGTTTCAGGGGTTTAAAAAAATTATTTTTCAATGGATGTAATAGCCTGTACTAATCTATTCTTAAATTGTTTACAGCATTTGATATTTGTGGGAGTGTTTATCATTAAAATAAATGTTACAGCAGAGCACTGTTAAAAATCTATAAAAAGCTATTTAACTTGAATGTGGACACATACCTGCAGTAATATAAGTACAGTATTTCACATCATAACACACCCTTAGCAAGATCAAATTTATCTTCAAGACCTCTCACAGTTTCGCGGAGGTAAACTTTAAAAAAAAAAAAAAAAAAAAAAAGTGCTCACCCAGCAAAACAAATATAACTACATATAATATTATTTTAATGCACTTAAATCCACCAAAACTCAAATTTTTTAATAGGAGAAAATGAGAATGCTGTGGTTGCTATAGCTCTTTCAAAGCTGTGAAAAAAATAAAAACACATAATTACACTACATAATTGGCAGCTTAGACTAACTCTGGGATATTACACTTACGGTAATAAAATAAAGCACCACAAAACTATACCATCTTGTGATCCTAGCCTGGAACTTTATGCTGTCTGTTATTAGTGTATAAGAATATTTCAGTTTTCACAACTTTTGCAATAAAATAAAGCATGTTAGTAAATGTGTGTATTTCTTAACAAGCAGTAAGTTTCTGTCAACTTTGACTTAAATTAGTTGATAACGAACAATATATCCTTGTGACTTGTTTACGTCTCTATATAAAGTGAAAGCCAAGCTGATGGATTCCCATCTGATCTGATCACATGCTTTTGCTTTCAAAATGAAATATTTACAAACTTTACGTAGTATAACGGAGGCTTTTTATATTGCAATGTTGTTTTATTTGCTTAACCTTTGTGGGTCTCATCAAAAACTGCTTCAGTTGATTTGTCATACACTTCCATTTTACGGGGTAAAATTTTTTTCTGTTCTGCAAGTAAGTTGTGTAGTTTTGCTTTATTTTCGCCTGACTGATCTGTTTTGCTCTTTCATTTGAAAAGAGTGTTGTCTCTGACAGCCCATGACCTGTGTGACTTTTATCTTCTTGCTAACTTGATCTTTTCAGTTCTCAGTGCCTAAGTGCTTCATGTTTATGGCTGCCAGACAAGTGCTCTGTGCTGCTCTTAGCGCACATCATCTGCACAAGTCCAGAACACTGATGAAGGGATGGGAAGATAGGCTGTGCATTCAGGTGGTCATGGATATAAAATAACCACCTCTGGAATTTTGCCATTGTTTTTTTTTTTTTTTGATGGAAACAGAAAAGAACTTTGCTTACACCAGGTCTTATTATAAAAAAGTTAACAAAACAAACACAACCCCCCTTTTGGCTCAGTGCTATGGCATGAATGACGTTAAAAAAACTCTGGTTAAAGTTAAAGGAAACTTTCTAAATCAGAGTGAGAGGAGGATGGGAGCACAAGTTTATTCCGCTTAATATGGGGTGGGTTCTTCATCTTCCTGTAGACTTTTTTTTTTTTTTTTTTCCTGTAGACTTTACCTTGCTAGACTTTGATAGTTTGTGCCAGAAACTATCAAGCTAGCAAGGACGTTTATGCCAGGCAAACAAGCTTGTAAGGAAATGTATACATCAGTATGAAAAATTGTTTGAAGTTCTTTTTCTACTCTCACATTATGAGAATTTAGTAGATATCCACAGGTGAATTAGGGCACCTTTAGATGTAAGCTGAGAAAATTGTTGAGGGCTAGAGTTTGCCATTAGAACAGAATTTAGAAAGTTTATTTTATGGGGCTTGTAAAAGACTCATTTCCTGTTGGTTTTCCTAGAACATTAACACTTATCTTGCTCACCCCATAAGTTAGTGATCATTTAGTAAAGCTGTGAAGATACAGATAATGTGTAGAAAATGTGAGAAGTGACTGGAAATTGAATAACAAAAAATTTGTGTGTGATTTTCCGTTAGTCATTTGTACATTGAGCATATATTTCAAACGCACTGCCCAGGTTGGGATGTTGGAGTGGATCAGCTAAACTGGTAGATATAATTAGGTCTGGAGCTGAGTAGTGGGTTCAGAGGTGAATACAAAAGTTGCAACCAAATATTTGAATTGTCATAATTTGTTATTCATAACATAGCATTATTGTCTCAAAATATGTTATTATCTGGTCAGTATGTACAAAATTCATGGTACATTTACATTTTTTGTTTGTTGCTCTTTGATGTGTCCAGCAGTGCCTGTGTCATTTCATTCTAATTGCCTTGTCTGTAAGTGATGATTAACCCTTTCATTGTCACAGTGTGGATCGGGGGTAGGTTGGATCTATGATAAAGTATTATGCGAAAACGAACAAGGGTGTTATAATTTCTTTTCCATGAGTTTCAGGAGTGATTTTTGAGTACATGTATTATAATTTGCCACTATGTCCCAGGGCTGTGACACCGAAAGGTTTAATTATCATCAGGACTTTTCTTTTTTTTTATTTCTCTGTTTTGTGTTTTTCTTCTTTGTCTGATGATCAAATCTGATATAATTACACATGCAAAACAAGCAATTTGGTGAGAAGGGTCGTTTAAAGTCTTTCAAAGAGGACAGTGAAATGTTTCACAATTGCCCTTAGAATTTCTTCTGCCACCCCGTGAAGCCTTTCTGTCTCTGACATTGCAATAACAGGTCTTTGTCAGATAAGGTTTTCATCAGAATATATTTCAAGTAAAACAGTTTTTTTCTTTCCTGTTCTGTGAAATTACTATGCCCTTCATACTTGTGTTGTTTACTAATAGGGCCATGGCCAAGATTATATAGAGCATTATAGCAAATATCCCTCATTTCCTCATTTGGAATTGTCTCTTGGTATACTACACTGTATTACAGTTATCATTTTTGGTCTAAGTAGATGAGCTGCAATTTAGTGACCCTTGCAGAAAACTTTCATTTTGCCAGTTTTTTTTAAATGAAAATCCATTTGACACTTCATAAATACAACATCTGTAATACCTTGTGTCCCTAATAATCACACATGTCAGAAGTTACATCATCCTGAAAGACCATTCAGTTTTTCTGAACATTTTTGTAAATTAGATTTATTTTATGATATTCATAATCGGTGTGGATGTATGAGGTGTATTTGGGCTCTTTTTGATTTTGCATTAGGATGCAGGTTGAAACTGTGCTCTTTCATTTTCTGATAATAATATTGTGTTGTCTTTGTATAACAGTGGTACGCATTCAAACCTGGCACTATTTGTTTTATGAATTTGTATGCTATGCCAGGTGACCTCTTGCAGATGTAACATCCAATCCATGGTAAAGTGTGTTGAAATGAATTTCTGTCACTGTTGTCAGGTTTGCTACCTGATGTGCCATTGTTGCTGTATAATATAATGACAAGTATATAATTATATTGTCAGTCTTCTGTATAGAATCATTATGTTAATCTCTATTATTTGGTGACAGGCTTTCAATTTTTAATTTTGGCAACGTGTATTCATTCATGTATAGACCCTGTATCTAAAGTTATCTTGTCACGAGTGATACAAGAGTGATTGTCGATGAGGAAATTCTGAATCTTGAATCTGATCTTGAATCTGCACATTTTGAATGAATAATATTCCATTGAAACAAAAAGGGAGCATTCTTTATTTCAGACTCAGTGTTTTACATCTTATCTGTTTTGATAGGGAATACTTAGGTCCTTCTTAATTTTAACACTTCTATTGGTGATACTTTTCTTTTTTCAAAAAAAAAAAAAAAAGATTTACAGGGAATGTGCTGAAAGAAACAGATTGTGATTATATGTAGTCTGAATCATTGCCCTTTGGTTCTTCAAGAGTTGAACATGTCATGGACCTGTAAACATCTCCAAATGCTGAGGAACTTCTCACATTAATGTTGCATCAATGTCATGAAACTGGAGAATCATTTCATCACATCATCCAGATACACAATATGTTTTATCAATAACTGTAAAAGAGCTTCTGACAGTAACCATGAAGTACATAATTATCGTGATCTAGCCTTAAAGGAATGGTGTACTTTACTCAAATGGCCTGAAATTCAGGGAACTTTTTTTTTTTAAGTGCATAGTAAAGCCTAGGAAGTGAGGACCATTCTAATCTCTAAAGATTACTCTGACCAGGCATAAAAATCAGATAGAAGCAACAGCTTTTTGTATGACTTTATCAGCTAAAGAAAGATTCTTTTGTTGGAATATCAAGGATAGTTCCTTGTCCTGCTGGGTGAAGAAAAGTTTAGATTATTTCTGTAGTGAATTGAAAGTTCTTTGTCTGGAGGAACAACAGATTCTTTGGTTGGGGTGTTCATATATCCTACTGCAAAGATCAATACACACATCTATTTTTCTTCTCTCTGGATTTGTATGGCTTGCTAAATTTGCACCTTTCATTACTTTGAGCTCAAGTGCATTTTGGAGAAAGTATTATAGGGCATTTGCATTGCTGTACTTAAAGAAATTAGCCGGTAAATGTTTTCCTTTTCTTCAAAATTAACCTATCTGATCCATTTTCCACATCCTCTTCATAACATTCTCTTTGCTTTGCTTCTGTTTTACTATTACACATACTTCCTAAAGATTACTGCATGACCAGCAATTATTCCAAATGTTTCCCTTTGGGAGAGGTGTTCAGTTGGATTCTTTGTATTATATATTCTTAGCCCTAGGCACACATATGTGATATTGTTGTATTGCTGTCATGTTGCATTTTTGGAAATCTAGGGAAATGAAAAGAGATGCTCACTCTTGAAAGACAAGGAATCATTATGGAGTCAACGGGAACATGAAACTAAAGTTGGGTTTTCATTGTACGGAAACGGCAACGGAAACATCAAAAACCCTTCAATTAGTGAAATAGAAAGAACATTTCATGTGTACTTATGGGGACAGATTCTATATACATGTACATGTACTTCTTTTTTCTGCATGCCGTAACTTATACACATTATTGTATTAACGTAACATTATATTGGTTGTCATCATCCTGTGATACTTCACCCTTTTTCCACATAGACCAGGAAACTGTAGTTACGTGACCCTATGCAGCAAACAATCTGTCAGTGTCGGTGACCTGCAGAGTTTACAATGCCAGAAGCAGACAAAACTCAGCATCATTACATAATATCTATTCATACTTACCCATTTGCATACTGGCCATAAAAGAATAATACATAATAATGTCTTACTTCATCTTAGTGTCTGTTGTTGTGTTGTTTGCCGTCATAATTATAGCAACTTCAAGAATTTTGACAGGGTCTTCTTTGTAAAACGCCTTGGCAGAATTTGGATTGTTTTAATATTTTATTCATGTTGTCTACTTGGTGAAAAGAGAATAAAATGAGCTGCGGCTTGAGAAATGTTGACCATAGCACATGTATGATGTAATGAGTTTGAATGTTGATGTGGTTCCTTCAGGTAGCAAGAGATGATCTACAGATGGAACCTGATGTGTACTGTACATAAATGGATTATTGCTGTACGATTACAATGTGCATTAAACTATTATGCATTGTTTAAGGTTACTTTTATTGTAATTTTTTATTTCTGCATTTGAGTGAAGATGTTTTTGTTGTTTGTTTTTATGTTAATCATTGATAATGACACACGTTGGTTTAAATTGCAGGAGAGACAGTCTTTCTTAGCTTTATGTTCATCAACAAATTTGTAGACAGAACATCTCTTATAAATCTGAAGTTTTGGCTCTGGGGATTGAGTTGTAAGGAGGAGGGTGTCTGGACGGGCCAGAGGGGTTGATGGTATGCATTTGTGGGTTTGCATGACCCAGAAATCACTAAATAATTAACGTCTGCACAGGGATGGGAATCTTCTGGAAATTTCCTGATCCTTGGATTTTATTTTTGAAAGGGAAAGTGAACTAGTATTAATTGACCCGTTTTGTGAGGCAAAATATTTACGTGTGTGCGCATGTGTGTTTATGTGGCAACTGGCGATGATGTGTTAAGTTGAAAGTTCAGGAAATTTTTCTGTCAGTATCTTTTCCTGATCCACCGTGGTTTTGAAAGAAAACTTTTGCCATGAAAAAAAAAGTCAGTTTCGGTTGGGACATAATGGTCTTACACAAATGCGTGCATAACAAAGGATAGCAATTTCATAATTTTTGTTTTCGAATTCTGCTGCAGGCAATCAACAAGAGACCAAATTCAAATTTTTTTACAGGCACGAGAGTATGTACATTAAAACTCCTTTTCCAGACAGGCAACTTATACTCAAAGGTTGGCCAAGAAATGTGCATAGGTTTGTTGATGAACATTGGCTAGATAAAGTTGTCCATTCTCAAACAAATATGCCTCATGTATTTCAAATGCTGTACAACATGTATTAAAATCCTTTTAACTTTGTCAAACGAAGTCAGCGTGGCCTCCTTCTTATTGTTGACTGTGTATTACTGTATGGTAAATTGTGCCTGCAGTCCAGGCTTTACCTTCCTGGTTGTTGTTACTGTTGTGACACAAGTTTTTAAAATATGCGCGGCAGAGAAATTTGCCCTCATTAAAACATTGCTAGTACGTAATTGGTATGTGATTGAGGGAAGAAGACGATGACCAAAAAAAAAAAGAAGAGTTCCTCACGTGCATTTTCTGCTGATGACGCGTTTTCCCTCAACACTTTCATCTTTTTATGCTTCTCGCGTCTTGTCATCATGGCAAATTTATGCACCTTTCTTTTATCCTTACTAGAACCACCTTGTTGAAATGCTACCATTAACTTCTCTGTATCTGCATCAAAACAATTGTAAAAGACACGGCAAAGTTTCCTTTTTTTTTTTTCGCCACACCCAAAGCAGACACACCAGTCATAAATTTATTTTACGAAGATGAAATAAGCACCCTCATCCTAATGTATTTTGCTAAGTCGTAAATTAGCAACAAGATATTAGGCCTACAACCAGTACAAGTGTAGCCATAGTGGTATGTTTGTCTTATTGTCCACCCCATTTTATTTCTCTCATGCGCTGACCTAATTATATTGGCAACGTGGTAATATGTAAATTACATCTAAATTTCTTTGTCTACACCTAGGCTCTGTATTATCCCTTTGTTAGTCCCAAACAGAGACGCTGCACGTGGACTATGCCCACGCTGGCATTGGTACCTTCTTTGTTTGGGCGATGCACTCCCTCCGCGGGTCAGCTGACCACTGGCGCGAATATAAGCTTGTCCAGTCTGGCCACTTAGTCATTTAGAGGCCAACAGCACTATGCTGAGGCCCCCGAGAAACAAAAGAACTCACCGCCACTTTGTCATTTTCATATCTGACGGCGAGGGGCACAGACAATATTGAAAGTTAGTAGTTAAAGTTCCATTTCATATATTGGCCTGAGCGGTTTTGTTGGTTTTCTTGGTTTTCTGTTGGTTTTCGGTTCCTTTTCTGTTCCTTTTTTATTGTGCTCGAAAATAAACGATAATACGTTTACGACCCCTATATATATATTTATATATATATATATTTAGCAGAGTTATTTTGTTTTTGTCGATGATCACCCATCGTCGTCTGCTAACACAAGGAAACTGAACAATAAACTGTCAATGAAAATGAAAAGGGGCACAATCTTTGGGACACGAAGGATTGCTGCCAGGCTAAAAGGAAAAAAAAAAAAAACAATTATGCAGGACATTTAAAGGAAGAAAATATACGAGTGATTATTTTATTTGTTTTCTTCGTGCTTTCAACACAACAAAGAAGTGTATCATGTTCACACTTTACAAGTCAAATCCCAAAATAAAGGGAGTCGATTTTGTTCAAATTGCACTACAACGGACCAGCATATTATAGCAGTCAATTTTAAAATTTGCATCCGTGTAACAGTTGAAGTGATTTCACAGCATGTTATGAATGGGAATAGTTAGATTATATAATCTACTTCCCTTTAAAACGAAACTCTTACAACTGTTATTAATAAAACACGGGATCCGTCGAACAATGAATACTAATTAGTTTATTTACGTACAATGAAAAGAATGATATCTACATCAACGCTACGCCTAGTAGGAAGGCATGAGAAGAACGTATGGATCTGCTGCACACGAGAAGCAACTGGATACTGCACACCTCCATTCACTCAGATTGCTCTTATTTATATAGGCCCACTAATTCTTATACATGTAGAAAATTCCCGAACCAACCTGACTGATCCAGGAAGTTCGATAGACCCACAAAACATCCAATCAAACAACAGCATGTCATCAGGTGACATCATCTCAAGGCCAACCTTGCGTAAATAACTCTCTCTCGAATATTCTGAAACGTTATGGAATGTCCTACAATTGTCAATACGCGTCAGACCTAGATCAGCACACCGCTAGACATCAAAGGGAAAAACTACGAACAGAGGGGGTGAGAAAGGCTCGCCGAATGCGGGTGAACCATAAAGGGGAGGGGGGCGAGGAAGGTATTGACAAGACGGGCCGAGCTCGGCTATCGTCCTCGCGAATAACAAGCGGAAGGGGAAGATAGGATAGCCTACAGACGCTAAAATCCGTTTGTCAACATATACCGTGATTGACATTTTTTCCCCATTAAATGTCATGACAATGACTGTAGGTAGGGTGACGCGTATGACACCACGAGTATGAGTATAACTATTATTACACATCGACGACCTGGTATGGACAGTCTGCTAATTAAGAACAATGCTTCCCTGTCTCAGGTAGGTAATTGCATTGCATATAGATGAAGAATCTTCAGTGCCAGCTCTGAGGTGTAAGACTATCTTTTAAATTATTCATTATTATTACAATGTATTTAAATATCGAAATCAGAATATATTTCAACAGTTTTACATTCCTATTCCCCGAACTTCAGCAAAGTTATATATCATAGGCTTAAAAAGTGTCTCAAGCTTTTCATATAAATCGTCTTTCTTTCATTTTGTATTCGTAATATCTCATTCAAGCTTCTCTACACTGATAAAGTGTAGGCTTAGTGAATTATTTTATACAATAATTTTGTACGCAACTGCACGGATCCGTACTTACACAGCCCTCTTGTTTTCAAAATGGCGTCTAAATTATATTGGATCTTCAATGGTCCTCGGTTACTAAGGATTTATAGACAAAACAATATTGAAGTGAGTATAGAATGATCTTGTTGCATCAACGACATTGGCCGTGAGTAATTAATGAGCAGTTGGATTTAATCACAGTAGGCCTACGACACTTCTGATTCCAGAGTGAGGTCCTAAAATGCCGGCTCCGAGCTCTGAATGAAGGGCACTAGTCGACAATTGATGTCCCGATACTCTAAGCCGCCCACGCTATGGAATCTAGAGTCTATATATTAGCCGATATTTATTTTTGTCAGTTAACTGAGTATGACTAGATCAAGATCTATTATTTGAGATATAGATTGAAATCTAGGTTAGATCTAGATAGACTTATCTATCTATCGAATGTCTTGACAACATAGCCTACAGTAGATCTCTAACTCATTTTACAAAGCGGATGGCCATTGTTTTTGTTTTGGTAGTGCTGGGTGGGGATTCGGGTCATACCAAAGGGTAATCCCACCCCAACTTACCTAGGCTATATTAGTCGATTGTCAGATTGATATGTAACGACGTGAGGGTCTAGTCAGTTTGTATCACCGAGGCCATAGGCCGATGTTCGTCTGGGCAGTAGTCAGATTGACATATCAGGGAAAGCCGCCGGGGTAGCTATGTATTGTTAATATATAGACTCTAGATTCCATAGCGTGGGCGGCTTAGAGTATCGGGACATCAATTGTCGACTAGTGCCGAATGAAGGCTGGGAAGTGAAGGCTAGCCTACCTTGCTAGTCTAGTCTAGATCAGTGTAGAATTCTATATCTAGATCTAGATCTAGTCTAGATCTACTTCGTTGTTAAAAGCCTCTCCCGAAGTCACTCAGTTAGACAAACATTACTCTAAAACAGCCATATAATGTCATTTTTTAGTTTTCTGATGAAAGTGAAAGATACATTCTGAAAAAAGTCTTGATTGTACCCCCAACAAATCAAATAGGGAATTCCCATTGTGTCTAAGCCTGTCAAACAGCTCAGTTGACTTTTATCTAGATCTAAATGCAGTTCTTAGAAGTCAGTACCATGTGAGTTACACAACTTTCGTCTTGCATCTATTTAATATTTCATTTTCATGTTCTGTGTATTAATCGCTTAGCCGCACATTTACTATAAAAACATCTGCCTAGAGGATTATCTTGCCAGAGAGAGCTCCCCAGAAGTCTTGAAATTGTTTGAACACAGATAAATGTAAAATGAATGAATTCTGGGGAGGAGTTCCATTTAAGTTACACAGAAAGGACAGGACTTTAGGGTCATGCATGGGGGGGGGGGGGGGGGAGAGTGCAGGTTAGTTCTGGCAAGTTAGACTTCTTGGTGGATGTATTATAGTGTAAATGCGGGGCTCAGCAATTAACACACAGAATATGAAATAGGTGCAAGACTATTGTGTAACTCATACTTCTCCTGAGTTCTGCACTGAAAATCCTAAGTTCATGCCAACGGATGCATTTTTATTGATCTTTAGACCCTTTTCACTTCTGCGTTACGGTTGTTTGCGGGGAGCCGCACGGCTTCGAAAAGCACCGTGTAGGGCAAAAACCTCAACTTGCCTTACTGCCCTTAGTGATGGCATCTGATGTGCACAGTCTGAGCAAAGATACATTTTTATGCCAGAACCAGCACTTAACGGGTTTGTACAGTTGGGTGCCCAACAAGAGGATGGCATCGTTCGACTGTTGTCCACCGCTTGCGCCCTACAAGTGGGGCACGCGGCCATTTTGTTTGTAAATCACATGATATGGAGGACGCCAAATGAAAAGGGTCCTTAGGCCTTTAGAACTCCCAACAGTTTGAAAATGTTTATCCCTCTTTTTTTTTTTTAGGCCAGCAATCCAAATTTTAGATAGAAATGGAAAACAATAATCGTTTTCATGGATTTTGTATAAATATCAATATATATTTATTATAGATTAGAGATGGAACCAGTTATGGAAATTCTTTTTGCGGCCGTCATTTATCCCTGTGCTATTGATATCTTGTGTGGCTAAAATAGTAAAAAAGTTAAAATGCGAAAAGAGCATCAAAAGAGCGATTGCCAGAAAACACCGATTGTGGGAAATTCGCAAGTTGGCACTTTCGGTCTTCCGCCCCCGGGTACTTTTTGTTGTGTAGGTCTAACCTAAGTCACGGTCTGTCAGTTCAGCTCTTTCTTAACGTTGAGTGATAGATCCAGCACCCGCAAAGAGAGATTAAAGTGATGAAACATCAAGTGTGTCCATTTTCGTGACTCATGCCTGTGTAGTGTGAGATGAAATTTCAAGTTAGTGTTAGTGATAATAGTTTAATTTTGACGGCATTGTTAAAAAAAAAGTACAGAACCAGACTCTAGACCTAGGTCTACACTAAATCTAGAGCCAGGCATTTAAAGAGACGTCAGCATGGTGCAATGTCAGAATCATGTCTTTCAAAATGTAGCATAGAGATCACCTGTCACCTGTCGGCTTCATCGTCATCGATGTTAGCTGTGTCACGAGTGGAGTGAGTGCAATTAAGGGGATTGCTACAGAGCGGGTGTAGAGTAAGAAGGGCTCACGGTAGGCAAGTCAGTTAAGCGTGCTGTTGTGAGTTGTGGGGGGGTCTGAAGGAGGCGAAAGGGCTGTGTTACTATCACTGCAAGTTAGAAGGTCCTAGGGAGCGGACCTGTGAATAAAAGCCCATCGGGCGGACATAAAGGGGAAGCAGTCGAGAAGACTAGTGAGAGTCTTTCCAGTTATGACTGGTGTCGGGGACGGGCCGCAGAGCCACCTCGATGAGCACAGGGGATAGGCCAGCATAGGGCCGGAGGCCACACATATGCCAGAAGTGAGGCTGTCAGTGCAGGACAGTAGAGGCACATAAAGTCGTGGCAGTCAGGCCACGGGCAGGGACGTAGATATGAGAGTGAATGAGATACTATGTTGTTGCCATGTTGATAGGCTAGTGAACTGATATTATGTTGTTGCCATGTTGATGGCTAAGGAAATAATAATGTGTTATTGCCCTGCTGAGGTGCTAGGGGAGTGCTACGGTGTATGACAATAGGAAGGTGATGTTGAGAGACTGCGGTGCCAGTGAATCATTAATGTACTATTAAGACCCTGAGGGGAGAGGCTGAGGCCGAAGTGCCTTTAGGAGTAACTACCGGATTGTGGATCCGAGGGAGCGTGTGTGTGAGAATAAGGCCGTTGTACGGCAGTCATTTCAATAATATAATGTATGTAATTGCGCTATTATATGTATAATTATGTTTAATAAATGTGTGAGTCTGATGGATTGTTTTGTTAAGTGTTAAACTTGTTTGTTCGTGATTGTCGTCCTGTCATAAACTATTACATCTCCCAGTCTGGGATTTGTGACACTGGGGGCTCGTCCGTTGTGACACTGGGGGCTCGTCCGTTGTGACACTGGGGGCTCGTCCGTTGTGACACTGGGGGCTCGTCCATTGTGACTCGTCCATTTTCGTAATATTTAGTTGTAGTTAGTTAGTAGGTATTTGTGCTGTCTTGTTCGTTGGATGAATGGACATTTCATGATATGATTTATGTATATTTATGAATAATATGTATTGATGCATGTATTTTGATGAATATGTATTAATGTGTACTTAAATTTCAGAGAGACAGTGTGTGTGCGTGCAGCCTGAGGAGACGAGCAGCCAGAGCTCCGATTAAAGGGAGGAGTTTACTCAAAATTTCAAAAATTGAAAGTTAAGTAAAAGTCTAAAATTTTGTACCCTGGATTAAGGGCTGTCTCTTCATCTGTCTGTTTCCCTGTTTTTGCTGTTTTCGTTGTAATTGATTATATGGGCGGTGGCGCGGGTTTGCTGTGTTGAACTTAGTTTATCCTTTTAAAAAGGTGTGGTAAACTTTGGAACTTCGTTCATCACAGTGAACAGTTCTGTAGGGACCTGTAATATTGTTTAGTTGTAGCGTCGATATCTTCTCTGTTCCGCAGGAAGACGTATTCTCTTGTCCCTCTTTCTACCTATCTATAGATACGTTCTTTTTTTTCAGACTCTGTTCTTGTTCGTACCTTGTTGTGTAATCGGCGTAGTTAGGTTGCATTCTTTTTTTCCATTATAGTTTTTTTTTGTAGAAGCTTTGTCCTACTCTGGTTCGTTGTCCTTGACGTACTTGTGGTCCTTCTATTGAATTTCCTTATTATTGTCTTTTCTACTCTTTTTTATTGTTAATAGGGCAATACATTTTATAAATATAGAATTAGTTCGGAAGTACGTAAATTTCTGAATTGTATTTGAGACAATTGGGTATTGTTATACCTGGTGTGATCTCAGGTCTCTGGTTGTGTTGCTAGTGATCATACCGACAGGGTAGCCGTTTTCATAGTATACATACCATAACCATAAATCTGTGAAATGGCGACCTTAAAATATTGACATTATAAATATGATATGAAGTTGGGTAAGGAACTTGGCCTGGATGGAGAGGAGCTACGCGGCTGGATCAAAGAACAGCAGGCGGATTTGCGCGATGAGCGTGCTAAGGATAGAGAGCGAGAAAAAGAGGCTAAGGCTCAGGAGCAGGAGAGAGAGGCTAAGGATAAGGAAGAGGAAAGAGAGTTTAAGTTAAAGGAGTTGCAACAGGAGAGGGAGTTAAAGTTAAAGGAGATAGAGGCGCAAGTGAAGATCGCCGAGTTGGAAATCAAAAAGAATGCGCCAACAGAAACAGCTGAGCGGCAGGTACACAATAAAGGTGGCGTTAGGATTAAGCTCCCTACGTTCGACGACCGGAAGGACGACATAGACGCCTTCCTTTACAGGTTCGAACTGAACGCACAATTGCAATGGGGGGAAAATAAGGAATTATGGGCCACGTACCTGGCATCGCTATTGCAGGGGCGAGCGTTAACCTACTTTAAAGAGCTACAGCGCGAAGACGTGCAAGATTACGATAAGCTGAAGGCTTTGCTGCTTCGCCGATTTGCGCGTACCGAGGAATATTTCCGGGAGCAGTTTAGGCGAGCACGTGCAGATACCAGGGAGGACTTTGCTGCCTTCGTCGCGAGACTAACGGAGTATTTCGCGAACTGGGTAGACTTGGCGCATGTGGGCACGGATTTTGCTAAACTGAAAGACTTAATGATCCGTGACCAGCTGTACGCGTCGTGCCACAAAGATCTGGTGGCTTTCCTGAAAGAGAACGAACCCGCGACGGTGCAGGAGGCGTCTAAGTTGGCGGAGGCATACCGTACGGCGCACCCGTCCAAACCAGTCGCCAGGGCGTACGTCCAAGATGCTGGGTACGTCGCCGTTGTCGAGGGGTCGCCGGCAGGACTTAGGGACAGGTCGCGTCAGCGTGGTGCCTATAGTGGGCAAGCCCAAGGGCAGCGTAGGGGCTATCACCAATCACCGGCATATGGATCCGGTAAGTTTGACCGAGCAGGAGGGCTAGGTCGCGGTAATGGCCGGGGGCGAGTTGTGACCTTTGCCGATGACCGACGGCATAGGGACTCTAGTTCCGGTCGCGAAGGGTCACGGGGACCCAGGCCTAGGGCAGCACAGGGAGCGGAGTGTTGGACTTGCGGACGCGTGGGTCACTTTTCGCGCGAGTGTAGGGCCGCGAAGTGTTGGAACTGCGGAAGAGCAGATCACATCAGCGTGAACTGCCCTGCAGGTAGGATAGCCGCGAACGTGGACAGTAGCTCCAGTCCATGTTCCCCAAATAAATTTCATCATGCGGCTGCGTGTGTTACATCGGACAACGGAGGCGGACAGTATTCTAAGTGTCCCAGTTGTGAGAAGTTATTATCTTCCGGTGTTTTACCTTGTGGGAGAAAGATCCCCGTTATAAATTCATGTCATACAGGAGGTGGTCTTAGGGTTTATCCGGGGTTTGTTGGGGACGAACCGGTCTCGGTTTTACGAGATACGGGATCTACCGTTGTGGGAGTGCATAGGGACTGCATTCGGGATTCACAGCTTACAGGTGAGACTGTCCCGTGCATCCAATTTTCGGGGGCCATTGAGAAATTACCCATGGCAAAAATAATGATAGATACACCTTTCCTTAGCGGGGAAGTCGAAGCAGTCGTTGGTTGTTTTCCAGGCGCCCAGCTCATCATTGGGAATGTATCACGGGTAGGTTCCCCTTCCGATGAGAACGTGCAAGCATGGTCGCAATCAAAAGGTATTGACTTTTGCGCCGCGGTCGAAACACGTCGACGGGTAGCGGATAAAGATAAGATTAGACCTTTGGCGACGCCAGCGGTCAACCTAGATATCACGCCAGAGCGCTTGGCGAAATTACAAAGGGAGGATCCATCGTTAAACCCATGTTTTGGTGAGGCGCGAACGGAGAAAACGAGGAAATATAAAAACGGGTCATCTTCTTTTTTTGTTCAGGGGGGCATTCTGTTCCGTATGTACGTCACAGTGGCTTCCGTTCAAAAGCAGGTCGTCGTGCCACGGTCGTTAATTGCTACAGTATTGCGTCTGGCCCATGATGTTCCATTAGCGGGTCATATGGGAAGTGCTAGAACCAAGCAGAGAGTTCTGAAAGATTTTTATTGGCCATCAGTTTACAAAGATGTACGTTTATATTGTAAGACGTGCAGTGCGTGCCAAAAGACGACGCATAAGGGTCGTTCACCCCAGGCTCCTCGTCAAAAGATCCCCACGGTTTCGGAACCGTTTAAAAAGGTTTCGATAGACCTTGTTGATTTAAGAGAAAGATTATCTTCAGCGCGCACTATAGCAGAAGAAGCGTCTAGTATCGCTTCAGCAAGAGCAAAGAACTATAAAGATAGAGGGTCCAAACTGAGAATTTTTAAGCCAGGAGACAAGGTTCTGTTGTTGTTACCTACGGACCATAATAAGTTATTGATGACATGGAAAGGTCCTTATGTTATTGAGCGAGTTGTTTCAAAGGTAGATTACGCTATCCACATTGATGGATCAGTAAAGGTTTTCCACGTTGATATGCTGCAGAGGTTTCATGAGAGACCAGAGTATCGCTATTCTCGTATTAGTGTTGAAGGACATACCTAATGTCGTGTCATTCTTTGACGATATAGCATGCCATACGTCGACATGGTCTGATCATATTCAGACACTAACAGTAATTTTTCAACGATTACGTCATTTTTGGGTTAACTGCTAAACCCGCAAAGATGGATTTGGCATGTCCAGAGATAATATTCTTAGGACATATTGTGGGTAGAGGTGTTCAGAGACCTGAAGAAACAAAAATTGACAAGTTAGTAGGGTTGCAAATCCCTAAAACAAAGAAACAAGTCAGAAGCTTAGTGGGAATTTTAAATTATTACAGAAAGTTCATTCCAAATTTTTCCTCCTTGTCATCTTCTCTTACTGACCTTACTAAGAAGGGACAACCCGATAAGGTCCAGTGGACGTCTGAATGTCAGACATCATTTGATAATTTGGTGACAGCATTATCATCGTCACCCATTCTGATATTACCCGATTTTCGATCAAATTTTATCCTCAGAACGGATGCGTCGGACTCTGGTGTCGGCGCTTGTCTTCTACAGGAGAAGAACGAATGTCTCCATCCTCTATGTTAAGTCAGTAGGAAGTTATTGCAGAGAGAAAGAAAGTATTCTGTGATAGAGCGTGAGTGTCTTGCCATTGTCTGGTCCGTCCAGAAACTAGGACGTTATCTCATGGGACGAGAATTTTGTATCCAGACGGACCACAAGCCACTGACATTTTTGTCGAAGAATCGTTCGTCCAGCCCACGCTTGTCTAGATGGGCATTGGCTTTACAGCCGTACACCTTCGTTATTCAACCAATTCCAGGAACCAGCAATCATATCGCCGACTACCTTAGTCGAGCCTAGGGGAAGATTTCAGGAGCTTATACATCGGAGGACAGGAACATTGACGGGATCTGTGTGAATGAGTCGACCTTAAAATATTGACATTATAAATATGATATGAAGAATGGTTGATAGGTTGAGTGGTTTTTGATTCTGTATTAGATATTGTGTTTAGTTAGCTATTCATGATGTGACACATATATGCATATTGCAGGCCATATTGATCCCCATATTTTCCCCTGATTTCGGTATTTTATATACTAGGGGAACTGCTAGGTCATTTTTCTAGTGTAGGTATTGCTCACGCTCACTCGTTGACAGTCATCTTGATGCGATTTGAAATTAATTGCATTAATTTTTTTGGGGTGGGGGATGATGTCACGAGTGGAGTGAGTGCAATTAAGGGGATTGCTACAGAGCGGGTGTAGAGTAAGAAGGGCTCACGGTAGGCAAGTCAGTTAAGCGTGCTGTTGTGAGTTGTGGGGGGGTCTGAAGGAGGCGAAAGGGCTGTGTTACTATCACTGCAAGTTAGAAGGTCCTAGGGAGCGGACCTGTGAATAAAAGCCCATCGGGCGGACATAAAGGGGAAGCAGTCGAGAAGACTAGTGAGAGTCTTTCCAGTTATGACTGGTGTCGGGGACGGGCCGCAGAGCCACCTCGATGAGCACAGGGGATAGGCCAGCATAGGGCCGGAGGCCACACATATGCCAGAAGTGAGGCTGTCAGTGCAGGACAGTAGAGGCACATAAAGTCGTGGCAGTCAGGCCACGGGCAGGGACGTAGATATGAGAGTGAATGAGATACTATGTTGTTGCCATGTTGATAGGCTAGTGAACTGATATTATGTTGTTGCCATGTTGATGGCTAAGGAAATAATAATGTGTTATTGCCCTGCTGAGGTGCTAGGGGAGTGCTACGGTGTATGACAATAGGAAGGTGATGTTGAGAGACTGCGGTGCCAGTGAATCATTAATGTACTATTAAGACCCTGAGGGGAGAGGCTGAGGCCGAAGTGCCTTTAGGAGTAACTACCGGATTGTGGATCCGAGGGAGCGTGTGTGTGAGAATAAGGCCGTTGTACGGCAGTCATTTCAATAATATAATGTATGTAATTGCGCTATTATATGTATAATTATGTTTAATAAATGTGTGAGTCTGATGGATTGTTTTGTTAAGTGTTAAACTTGTTTGTTCGTGATTGTCGTCCTGTCATAAACTATTACATCTCCCAGTCTGGGATTTGTGACAAGCTGCTACAGTGGATGTCACGACAAAATCTCCTCCACCCAATCCTGTCCTTAGCTTTCCTAGTTAGTTCACTTATTTCCAGCTGGCTGACTTTCTTGATGTTATCGTGATATGTAATGGGTGGTCTTCCTTGTTTTCTCTTTGTTTCTGTCTTTCCTTGAAGCATAGAGATAGAAATAGAAAAAGATCACATCCAGCCTATACACATTTCTTTTCAGTTTTTCATTCAGGATGAATTGTGACTTAGTAGGTTAAAGTTAAAGATTATCCTCTGTGTTAACCCACACCCTGCGCGCTAAGCCTTAAGTCAAAGCCGGCTGTCCATTCAGTGACCTTACTCACGGGGAATCTTATCTAGGTCGCACTGACCCTTGCCGATGTGTGATGACCATACTGCCATACTACCACAGTCCATGTGGTTTGGTTTGTATTTTATCGGTATGAAAACATTCGCGGCTATGCCTTAAATCACACTTGATAATTACTTGACCAGCAAAACCTTTGCCTGTAAGTCTCTAACCAATGATCTGACTTATGATACCAAATTGACAGCTGTAGTTTTCTTGAGAACGAGGCATGATAACTAGCCACGCCCCCTAAAACCTACCAGTGTAAACAGGCCTTATGGTGCCATGTCACCGCCCAGGGAATACGTCTTATCCCTGTCCGGGTAGCAGCCCTGCATGACTGTGCTGCACCTGCTGACCGCATCAGTCTCCAACGGTTTCTTGGGATGATGATCACCGTTTCATCCCACATGTTGCTGACTTCCTAGTTTCACTTCACGCCCAGGCAGGTGGCAAAGGACAAGCCATGGAGTGGTCTAAAGAATGCCAAACTGCATTCTAAAAAGCTAAAGAAGCACTCAACGAGGTGGCACTGCTACAACATCCTCCAACAGACGCACCAACAAGCCTCACTGTGGATGCATACACTGCTATAGGTGCCCAACTTGAACATCGACAAGGCCAATCTTGAGTACCGCTCGCCTTCGTTTCCAGGAAACTTTCTGAAACAGAAAGGAAGTGTAATGCCTTTGATCATGAACTCCTTGCAGCCTACTCAGCTATCAAACATTTCAGACATTTTTGGGAGGGATGACTTTTTACGCTATACACATACCACAAAACCTTGATGTCAGCTCTCATGAGTCAAACTGACCATTCCCCTCGACAGTCAAGACAAATTTCTTACATGGCTGAGTTCACGACTGACATCCAGTACATCTGGGGCAGGTTCACTGTGGTGGCTGATGCCCTTTCATGTTTCAGCACCAACTTCATTTCAGAAAAACACTGCATCTCCACTGTAGATGATTTCAATCGTCTCGCTCAAGATCAGATTGAGTCGGGCGAAATGGAGGCCTATTGCAAAGCCTGTGCTGCATTCTCTAGGCTGAAATGCATGCGGAGAAACTCCCAGAGGCCAAAGGGTGTGACGATGGCGCTATAGGAATCTGATGACAGCTCCTTACCAAATCAGCCTTGGAGAAAATTGTGCTTCCTGCAGATGATTGTTGAAATCTTGTATGTGAGGCAAAGGGTATCGATCATCCCTGGGAGCAGCGTTGAGGTGTCTGTAGTCCCCACAGGGTCACCACTGTCCGTTTGTTTGAAAAAATTACATTTTCAAACATTGTAGTGATTTGTATGTAAACAGATGGAAGTGATGAAAAATGAAATCTACAGTGCCAAAAATGTTTGAATAGAAAAAGCAGTGTTCCCATTTTTGTTTTTTTTTTGGCTTTCTTGCTCGTTCTCCTCATGTCATTTGAGCTGCATGTAGGATATTAACCATGTTGTGCAGTTTATTAAGGTGAAGAAGTTATAAGTCTTTATTGCACAAAGATGTAAATAATTTAGTCAAAACTATAGCCAAATGAAACCACAGAAATTAAAAAAATTCATTAGGTCCCAGCACAACTCTTTAAACAGGCCTGTCAAAACTTTATGAAAAAGATTTAATACACAAGTAAATGGGTTAAAATAAATTTGGAACTTGGAGTGATTTAATGAGAAATATGACTTATTTATGGCCCAAAATTTAATGAAAAAAGGAAAAATCATTTGAAAAATGTTACCTTTTTTTATGAATGTTAGATTAAATCTAAATGGTTGTTTCGTAAGGTCTGCAAAAGATTTTGAAAAACTCATGATCAGTGCTGTGAATTGCTAATTCCAGAGCTGGTCTGAAAGACCAGCATTGACCAAAACTGTTATGTCCAAGTGATATATATGCCTTTGAATTGGATTCCCAAAGGAATTTTATTTGATTCTGCTTGTGAAAAGGCAACTAAAATGTTACTTGTATGACTTGTATGTTTTGTTCTTAGTGAGCTTGCTTGTTGAAGATTTCTCCAGAAGTTCTTTTTCAGCAGTATGGTTTTATAATAATAATATTATCAGACATTCTGTCAAGGCATTCTCATCTTAGTTCTTACTATTGCCACATATAATTTATCTCTTTGTTTTCTTCCCTCAGGGTCATGACTATGTACCGAGTTTCTTGGAATCTTTACCTGACAAAGTCATTCAAACGGTAAAACTACTTAGTACTGAAGTGAAACAAGTTTGAGTGTTGTAAAATTTGTGAAGTGTGATTATTTAGATCATAGGTGTCCAAACCAGTAAAGCCATTGATTTTATTGCAGGCTGGGCCTTTGAGGAAGAAAACAACCCCAACACTTAATTTAAATTTGTTGCATACCGGACTCAGTATGCAGAGACATCATGATCAATTTACTGATATTTTTCAGTTACTTTGTTCAGTGAACTCTTACAAAAATGAAAATCTTTTATCCATTCCAAGGGCTTTCACTCCATGTCTTGTGTATGACTGTCGTTTGCACTTTCCCTCTGTAATATGATATTTATTTACATAAATTACAAATTTATTCTTTTGCCAGTGCAATACTGCTCTGAGTTTGACATACTGGACATCACCTGTCCTGGGAATAATTCTGTACAGGAGAGGTAAGCAGTTTATGTTTCGGCCAGTCAGGCCCGTTTTATTTTTTCATAAACTCGGATCAAGTGAATTTGCTTTAGGCTAGTTTAGGCCAATATGCTCAATCGCTCAATCACTCACTCCATTTTATCATAGTGCCCTTTGAAATGTAGTCAACATAAAGTTCAGTGAAAGTGACAGAATTGCAGAATGTTTGTGCACCAGAGAGGGTGGACAGTTGTACCCTGTCAGAGGTTTTTGAATTGCAGGTGGTAATCTAATAAATTTGGTAATTGAATGGAACTTACAAATTCTTGGAAACCCCCAAGAATGTCGTTTTGTGGAAAGTCTGTATTTCACTGACCGTGAATGTGATAGCCCAGCTTTGTTGAGCATGTACATGTAAGGCAGTAATAATGTTAATTATTGTGCATATGAAGTAGTTATACTATCTTAAGTACGTAAACATATTCTGTTATTAAATTTTTGCCATCTCCATTTTATACTTGCAGGATATTTCAGCTTAGAGGGAGGACTAGGTGTTCTGAAAATAGCCTTGTCAATGGCTGTTGCTTATATTGCAGCATATATTATCAGGGGTAAGTAAAGCTTTTGATTGTTTAGCTTTTGGATAGGAAAAATTGTGGATTTCAGAGGTTAAATATCAATGATCTCGGGCATCTCACCCACATACTCAGAAAATTTGCAATTCAATTTTTGTTTAATTTGTTGGAAACAGAAGAAGGCCTTGTTTAACCTTAAGTATCATTATGTTAAAATATCTCACCAATGGTCACGGCAGACATACAAAAAAATACATTGGGATCAAATTATCTTAGTTCATACTATCCACTTTTTATTTTTAAACGTTTCAGACACTACAAAGTAATTGGTATTTGTGCTACTGTTTAACATATTATTGATTCCTAACATAGAAAATAAGTTTGAAACAGACCCACAGAAATTGCATTCGTTATTCCTTTATTTATTGCAGGTTTTGGACGAATAAGCCACCCAGAGTACAGAACTTTCGTAAATGTTTTAGCAGCTGCCAGAAATAATCCATCTCCGCAGTCAAAGGTAAAAATGATTTTAAAATGTCAGTCTTACAGGGTAACAACAAAAGAGAGAGAGAGACAGTTTCAGAAATCCATTAAACCTAAACTATTTAGAAGATAGAGACCCATTGTTCCAACAATATACCTGCAGTGTACAGGTTTTGATGTGTGCAGTTTTTGCAGACATCTTGCCTTACTTATTCACACAGGGTGACTGGCTCTGACAGTTGAACAAACATTGCAACTGGCCGCTTTATTGGCACATTGTCAAATGCAGGACATTGCTTATGTTATCATGGCTAAAACTTCAATAGTTTCTCTACTCTCTACTCACATGCATGGTGAGTGTCAGTAGTTTTGGTTTGATCCCCTTTTGAAATTCTCTGTTTCTTTTGAAGTAATTCTGACTTTTATACAGGACAGTAAAGTTGCATAAGATAGGACAGTGACTTCTTTGCGCCTTTAAAAGTAGTGTGTGTACAACCTCATCAGTATTGTTAGTTCATGGAGTTATAACTGTCAAATAATGTCTGAGAAGCCACTGGCAGAGGCTAAAATTATAAAAAGAAAGAAAAAAATATTCTCTAAAAAATCTGTTAGGCAGAGAAATAAAGCCATACCTCATGAATGCAGGGAGAAACAGGTTTTAAAGGCAATAAGTTTTGGGATTGTCATTTAGTTATGAAATATTGGGGTGCTCTTGTACTAGCTCGAATGTAAAATGTCATTGACCAGGTATTATTTGCTGGAAAAATCTGCAATAAATGAATTGCAGATAAAAGACTAGTGAAATACTAAATAGTTGAGGTGAGTTTGAATAATACTGGACGCAACTGAAAACATTCTTCAACAAAATGTTTTTATCTTAATTTACACAGCGACAGTTGCGAGGATATGATTACGAGTTTTGGGCTGCACCAGTTGATTTCAAATGGAATGAAGGGAATTCCGGGTAAGATTTGAATTTATTTTCGCATACTTATATATTGTTTGCAATATGTATAAGCTACTTTGAGTTGTTTGCATGAGATGCCTGTGTATCTTAATATTTCTTACTCATCCTCTCAGTTGATTTCAGATCATGACTGAGGCTGCATCCTTGCCTTATTAAAATAACATTAAATTTACAGCTAATGAAGCAGAGATTTCAGAGAGAGAGAGGTGAGATGGGGGTGAGGTGAGAAGTGAGTTGAGTGAGTGTGTTGTGTGTATGTGGGGTGGGGGGGGGGGGGGGGGAGAAGAGCACTGAAAAACGAATGTGTAAACTTTGACAGTTTGCAATGTTTAGGAGATGTTGCTAGTAATCTGCAGCTTGATATATATATATCAAGTTATTTCTCAGTGACTGTATAGCCTCATGTTGTTATTGTTTTAAATTTATAACTGACATTCTCCTTTAGAGAAACCTATTTATTGTTATCTCATGCATGATTTTTTCAGAGACAACAAAAAAGTACAGAAACCCTCCACCAGCACCAACAGTAGGAGAGCCCAGGCTATAGAAAGGAGCAGTCTTCCATGTAGAATTCTTGGGTATTCTATTTCTTACACATACCTTTTATTGATAGATTTAGATGATGTAAACAAACTTGATAGTCCTTGATAATTTTGCAGAAAATGATATCACAGTTTTATAAATTCTTAAAGTGACACAATTTGGGGAGTCTTTTATTTGGCCAAATGCAAAATCAAAATTCATTTTCATAGTGTTTTCTATATGTAGTAAATTTTTTCTCTCAAGTAATAAAATCCCCAAATGTGTAATCAAAGAGACAGGATTGGTGTCTTGTTAAAAGCATTATAATTATTGGTGAAGCAAAACAGAGGTGTAAATATTCAACCATAGTGTTATCACAGTTTAGTCAAATATATAGAGAAACCTAGTAGGAGAGGGTGTAACAGCTCTGAAGATGTCTTTTCCACAGGTTGCTTCCATTATCAGCATCAAATTTGGTTTTTATTATTTTCATGGGGTTTTTAACCTGGTGAAAATTTTTCATGGGGGAATTCTGTTAACTAAAGCATACTATATGTTCGTGAAAATAGAGTCACTTTTGTTTTTATTATTCCAGATTGAGCATAATAATTTTTATGGAGGTACAACTAAATCTCTATTGCGTAATCCCATTGACCTAGATTCCTCCATCTTCACCCTGTGTTGTTAGTTCTTTGGAATGCAGCCTGAATTGTTGCTGGAAAAATAAATCCATAAGACATTTCTGTTGGGCAAAACTTGTTTTTAAACTTTAAAAGCTACTGTGGTTAAGGGTAGTCAAAAATTGGCAGAAAGAAAATGTTGTTTATAGCATAGCGTCGCTTAAGAAATAATACTCAAACAATACGGAAATGCAGGCTGTTATAAAACGCAAAAAAAAATGGAGGACAGAAAATATCAATATTTCGGCAAAGAACCTTTGTCAAGAAAAAAACCAAACAAAACAACAACAACAACAGAAGAACAAAGTGGAAAATTGAACAGATAAAACAGTCGAATAATAAAAAAAATGAAGAATGTGTAATATATTAAATTTTAAATCAATGTGGTTACTTATCTGTGAGTCAGCACGTCCAACAAAGTGTGAAGGCTCAAAGTGACACATTTGCTTAGACCTTTGACTTTGTTTTAGGCCTTGCTGTGACCTCAGTTTTCCGTGGTTTTTGTAATATTTTGTGGTTAAGTGTAAAGGAGTTGATACATGTAGTCAAGAAAAATGTGTGACACAGATATTGGGGGTAACATGTTTTTAGAGGTTAAGAACTACTGTTGTTTAAGGGTAAAGGAGCTGATTCATGGTCAAGAAAAATGTATGGAAAGCCCTGAAGATCAAATCTTACCTTTTGTTTTACAGGTATATTGCCATGCACACATTTGGTCGCAGAATGGTTTATCCTGGCGGTACATCAATCATGAACTTCTTACTCTGTGAGTTGGAAATTTTGAATAAGCAAAAATTCAGAACAACTTTGTTAAAAATTTCAGATGTTTGCAAATTTATTCATGGAAAGAACATGCCCATTTTTATAATGTAAAATATTTACATTTTTAGACAGAAATCAGTTGATATCACTGATATATATTCTGAATATTTTGAAAAAAAGGAGGGGAGAGTTCTGAGACATCATGTATGCTTCATTTGCCTGAGTAGTCATCAACACATGGGGTGGGTGATCGATTGCACCATTGGGGGTTGTATTTTTTTTATTTTTTTTTATTTCAAAGTCAGATTTCTGAGACATCATGTATGCTTCATTTGCCTGAGTAGTCATCCACACATGGGGTGGGTGATCGATTGCACCATTGGGGGTTGTATTTTTTAAAAATTTTTTATTTCGAAGTCCCAATGGCTAATGCCACTATCCTATCTTTTTATCTTGTTTAAATTTATTCCATTCATTTACTTTACCTTCACCCCCCTTCTTGCTTATGTACTTTTTCTTGTTCTTATAATAAGAATTATTTTTAATTAAAATGTTTCATGCTTGTAAAAGTTGATTGCACGGCTGATTTAAGCTGAATAAATTTGTAACTCACTCTTGTCCAAACACCCTTACTTTGTGCTGTTCTATTTCACAGCCAACATGCTTAAAACTGGAAGAGCTTCCTTGGTAGAGGAGGTATGTATTATATTTTGATCATGATCATCTTTGTAGTTAACTGCTCTGCTGCAACTCTACAGCTTTTCTGTTTTTTGTTTTTTTTTGGGTAGTTTCGTTATCACAGTTAGAAGTATTTCTTCGTCAGAGTAAATAGATAGTTCAGTGTGCATGTTGTCCAATGAAATAATGATCCTGCTTGTAGGCTAGCTCAATAGATTATGATCTTACTTCTGAAAACAGTTGATATAAATTGGTGACAAGTATTGTGTAGGATTCAGAGAGACTGAACTTTCATGTATCAAATTGGTGATAGTAACCAAGGCCCAGGGGTTAAAGTGCTTGACCCAAGTGTAGGTGGTCTCAGGTTTGACACCTAATGGGGGTAGGTCTAACCTGTTTTCTCTCAGCACTTTTAAGGCATTCTCTTGGTAGCAGCCTGACAGGAGTACAAACCCCATCTTTGATATAGCTTCATTGTGCTGAAAAGGCTTCGAAAACAGTACAAACAGTTGAACAAGTTGACTGTAGAATGTTTGACAGACGTTAATTAGTCCAATCTTTTAAAAATTTTTTTCATTTGTAAAATTCATTTTTGTTTAATTAAATATGTCGTCGCTATGCTGTAAGACTCCCGTAACGAACATTTTTGGCCAAGATCACTTTTTTCGTTCTTTGGGTCTGACAATCAATGGCACACCTTGTGTCAAAAGCTCGTGGCTCAATTCCTATTCTGATATTGCAATAATCAAGTCCATTGTCTTTAGAATTTGCTGGCGGCCATAAGCCAAAGAAAATCAGTTTTTTTTCTCTACTGTAAAATTTTCGAAATGTTAGCTACGAGAGTCTTGCAGCATAGCGACGATGTAGTTGTAAAATCATCATTTATTACATTACCAACTCAGTGTTCATTTTGTTTTCTTTCTCTCCCATTTCTTTTAGTCTGTAATTTTTAAATTAGAGAAAAACATTATGTATCTTCCCTAGAAACATGGTCTCAGAGGGAAAGTTGTGACAGAAGATGGCAATGAGATTGACACAATGTTTGTGGACAGGAGAGAGAGTCATGAGAATGGATCAACACTGGTATGAAATGAAGAAATCAGATATTTTGAGTGGTGAAATGTATGGCTATCTGTGCATTTTATCTGAACTAGTTGGCCTGCTGAATCAGGTAGTACATGGATGTGATTTCAAGGTCAAGTTTAGATCAGCAATATGTAAACTGAGGCGCAGAACGAAATTTCCTGTCATACTTTAGAATTCTGCCCGAGGGAAATGCATCTTTTCCTTCAGGCTCAAAATGTCGGAACATTTTCTTCTGTTCAACTCAGTGGTGGCTGAAAATCAACAAAAATATTAAAAATATAGCGAACTTCAACTACTAAAATAGGCCCCATGTATATCCCTGTCATTCTATGCGTAAAATGATATTTTATAGAATTTAAGGCTGAGTGGTTAAAAAGCCTTTTACGATTGCAGTGGGGGCCTTACTACCATTATATTGTTTGTTTAATTGTGAAGAGAGTAGTCACCACTAAGGAGGATTGTCCAGACACCTAATTGAAGGAAGGATAGAAAATAAACTCACTTATAGCACTGTTGAATTCAGTGTTATATAACAGAAAAATAAACCTAATCTTTTGTTAAGCCTGCAGTACAAACCGCTTGCTTCATAATTAGACCCTTCTGTCAATAAAATGTCTATAGATTCACCATGGTGTATGGTGATAATGACAGTAACTGAAACATGCCATAATAATTTGCATTTTATTGAAGTGGTCATTTGTTGACATGTCTGTAATTGACACCCCTCCCCCCAAAGTTATTTACTTTAAATTTTAAAGTGATCCATGTTCAAGACTCCATATTAAAAGGTGGTTATAAACTTAAATATTACAATGTAAACTGCTATATTGAATTACAATTATTGATAGAAAAAAATGGTATATAATAGTTGGTATTTCCTTTTCCTTTTCTTTTGAGCTTGATTATTACACCCAGAAGACTAATTAATTGGAATTTCATTTCTTGAAATGTTGCTGAAGTCTCCATCTGTTACAACAGCATTATCTTTTTATCTCATATTATCATTTTCTAAAGGTTATTACCTCAGAAGGAAATGCAGGCTTTTATGAAATGGGCTGTTCTGGGACACCAATAGATGCTGGATTCTCTGTGCTTGGTTGGAACCATCCTGGCTTTGGTGGAAGCACTGTAAGTCCAGAGCTGTTTAAACTTTGCTGATTGTCACTGGGCAAACATATTGGTTTAAGTCAGACTTAGGCTGAAACTGCCTAAGCGTCCTGTGTTCTACGGATCAAGTCCTACATTGCTATTTCAATAGTGGGTGGTTGGTGGGCGCTTCAGGTAGGGTCTCCTTCTGCTGTATTGTTCTGTTATATTCTGTCTCACACTTTGCCTTTTCCTACCTTAATGTGACAGATTTTATGTCAACATTCTTTCTCCAAACTCAACTCAAACACTATTTAAAAAAAAACAACTTATGTCTCAATACATCCCTGCCATTAAACAGTGATATCATAAGATGAATACATTACCTTGATGAAACAGTTTCACTCCCTTCTCTCAGGACTATGAGGAATGACACAGGCCATGATGTTAACCTTGTGACAAAATGTTGACATTGAGAATTGAAGGGGGAAAAAAAAATCCGTGAACAAATGTTATCCAGGTCATTTGAGTGTAAGCAAGGGTGTTTTTCTTGTGTGCAGCTGTAAGATAGGAAGGCCTTTCTTCAACAGCAATGGTTTATTTTTTAGATCTAAGTCACTTATGAAAATGTCATTGAAATACCTTATCATATCCTGTACATCAGCAAACCAATGATTATATGTATAGTGTTAGATATATCCTCACTGTCCTAAAATAGTGGCCAGATCAGACATGAATTTTGAAATTGCATTGACCTTCCCTGTTCTTCTTGTGGTCAAGCCCAACACTGTCTTGTAAACAAACAATTAATGCACCAATCTGTACCTGCAATGATAACCCAAACATGTGATATACACAGGAGGATAAATATTTCATCTTGATAAACACCCAGGACATGTATCTGGGTGTTCGCCTGCATTTTGTTTTTGTTTTCTGGTGATAGTTTATTTTGAACCTATCAAAGATGAACTTGTACATGGTATCTTGAAAAAGTACTATTGCGGTAGGCGCCATGTTGTCATTGTCCTCTAAAAGTGTCAGGGCTCCCACTCTTCTGCGGAAATGCGGAAATCCGTGGTGGAAGAGATCAGCGGTAATTTTTCCGATGTCCATTTATTACTATTATTTAAGTATTTTGTTGTGTATTTCTGTGTGTAGGTGTAATGTATGGTCCATTAAATCAAATTTATGCGCAGAATATGGTCAATCATTTAAAATTTACGCTCTGCATAGGCGCCGCGCGTAGATTTCAGATGTTTTTTTCTCAGTTGAGTGGGAGCCCTGAGTGTAGTAATCGGTTTTGGCTACTTTATAGTAGAAGCAAAAGACTATTTTAGCACAACCGGTCAAATTATGATGAATTTTTAAAAGTTTGCTATTCAATTATTTTTTGGCTTAGGAGTCTATAAGCAATATCATTCGATGCAGCTTTGAATGTAGTTGAATTTATATAAAATCGTTTTTTTCAGTCTTCGGATACGGTGACGATGTGAGATCTAAATTGAAGATTATGTTAATGTCTTGTTATTCCTGTAAATGTACGCTACAGCTACACTACATAGTTTATGATTCCAACAAACTGCAAACAAGGGCCTCTCACTCTATAATGCTGGGCCTCAAATGTTTTTTTTCCTTTGCATAGACTGTCAGTTTCTGATCGTAAGGTTTTCCTGTGTGTGTCCATACTAATCAGGCTCTGCAAATACAGCATTTTTGTTTTGTTTTGGCAGTTTTCTTCTTGTTGTTCCTATGCAGTACTGATTGTCTCTCCCATCTAACAGGGAGCCCCATTCCCAGCATCAGAACAGAAAGCAGCAGATGCAGTGATGCAATATGCCATCCAGAAGCTTGGATTCGAACCTCAGAACATTGCTGTGTTTGCCTGGTCCATAGGAGGTTACCCTGCTTCATGGATAGCCAAGCATTACCCAGATGTCAGATTTGCTGTAAGTTTGGGGAGATGATTACTTCCCAGTTGTATGCTACTTTTATAGCCCATGCCATTTAGTTGACTTGCATTTAAGCACTTAAAAATTAAAATGTATAACGAAGTTGTGAATTGACCTACTTAGTAATTTGTGGTCCTTCCGAAAATTGATGCCAAATAGTACTTTTTCCTTCATAATGTTGAAAATGGAAGGTGCCCAAGTGTTTAAAACAAAAAACACAGTAACTATGCAATGCAATTTTTCTCTTTTCTCAGAAGTATGAACTTTGCACTTAGTATGTTTTTAATTTTCAGCTCATTATTGATATTTGAAATTTAATCTTTGGGCAACCATAATCTTAGCTGAACTGTTACCTCATTAAGTTATTATAGCACAGGTTTATCAAGCAGGATAGGATTAGCATGTTGAAAATGAAAACAAGAGAAAGTGCACATTGCTGAAATGAGCAGTTATTATATCTCAACCAGTCAGTGACCGAGTGGCTAGAGCAAATGACCTAGGTGTGAGAGGTTTCAGCTCACATCCAGTTTGAAGCAGGCGCAACCTTACTAGTTTTTAGTTGTGTTCATAATGCACTTACTTGTTGTTGGCCTGACAGGGATTGATAGCGAAACCCCCACTCGGTATATGATAATTGACCATAATCAAGCTTGATGTGTTATGTTTTCAAGCGATGTTTATGTCATTTAGTTATTTCACATTTTTAAAAGTATTTTTTCCTTTCACAGGTCCTTGATGCCACATTTGATGATATTGTGCCACTAGCCATTGCCAAAATGCCAGAATCATGGAGTATGTACCAAATCTCTTCACAGATAATGATATAAAGAGTATTGGAAAGACTTGTGCTTGTAAAATGACATATTGGAATCCCCAGCACATTTTCACATAGAAAATCTTGGTGGTGAGATGTAGCATAGCGCCCATACTGTAGTAGCCTAGCTTTGGTGTATTGTATCCACAATTTACTTTTATTTTATTTGAGTTTAAATTTTTATTGTGAGAAAAATTCCTCAAATGACCTTGCAGGTACGAAATTACTTCACTTATGTAACATACACGGATATTATATTAGTATGAAGTTTACTGTTTGACTGTAGTGAACATTAATAGGATTAAATCACAGATATCCAATCGTAACTTGAGTTTCACAAATTTATGAGAAGAAGCAAAAAGTAGTTATGATATTTTACAAATGTTCTTTAACTCTTAGTTTTCAGATGTTAACCCTCAATTTTTAACACAACCTGCAGGCTGTCAAGGGCTACAGGTACACCAAGTTTACCATGCCACCGCTCCTCCTCCCCATCCAATGTAAAGTGATAACTTACACATGGTGTTTGAATTCTTTTTGTGGATTCACAAAGCTTGTGGCTTTTGCACTCTTATTTCATTTTCTGAATTAAAAAAATTTTTTTTTTCATTTCCACAGAAAATCTGGTGGCACTTAGTTTACGATCTTACATGGATCTGAATATAGCAGAGCAGTTATTAGAGTGAGTGAGATTTAACATTGCCATCATACATTAATGGCCATAACTTTAGCACAGCTGAAAATTTTAAATGAGGATAGGCCTTTAATGCCTTTTGTTCTTGCCTGTTTGACTGCGTTTTGATTGGGCAGACATCTGGAAATGAGCTGTGCGTTTCCTCCACCATCTGTAATGATGTGTGTTCTTTAAAGTTTGCCCATGAATCAACGTGCACATAACTTTGCTGTTGATGGTGTTGGAAAATGTCGAGTATCGTGACAAGAAATTTTTGTTGAAATTTAAAACGTTGGTATTTGAACAGAAACCTTGGCAAAAATATGTTCAGATTGTGAATATTTTTAGAAGAGATTTGAGAGTGTTCATTGTGTAATTCATTTTCATAGAAATATGAAGGGTTATAGATTAAAATGTACTAATCCCAAAATTTATTAATTTTTTTGTAGTGGTAACAAAATTGCGCCGTAAATGTGATTTTCATCCATATATTTTTAACGTTTAGATACCTTCAATTTTGTTGAAGTTTGAAGTGGAAAGAAGTATTTAATACGGGCATTCTGAAGGGCCATAAATCACTACATGATGCCTTCACCCCTTCATGTTTTTGCCTGCACACTCTCAGTGTGGATTTTAGGACATATGCTGGATGTCCAAGTGCACTCGCACTATCAACTCTAGGATGTACGGTGCATGTCTACAGCTCAGTGAAGTGTGTAATACATTCTGATTTTCAGCTTCTCAAATTTTGTCATACTTTACAAATCATATCTCATTTGATTAGTAAATCCAATTTTATTGATTCTGCATCCATCCAATCCAATTATCAGTACCCCTTGTCCTCATTCAGTCCTCTGAATAATGCCCAGCCAAATAATATTTAACCTGAAATACAGTGAAAAAATACTATAATTGTGTTCTTTTTACATCTGTAGGTATCCTGGACCAATTTTACTCATTAGAAGAAACAGGGATGAAATTATAACCACTGAGTGAGTGATTCAATCATTACCATAAAGTTTAAATGTGGCCAAAGAATAAGGTTGTATTTTGCAAATCCTCATGTTGGAAACAATCGGTAAAAAACTGGATGGGGGGCTTTGCAAAATAGAACCTTTTTTCTTTGTCAGAGATATCACATTTCCGGGAATAAAAAATGCTCCGGGAAAACTCCGGGAAACCTCCGGGTCGGGATTCCCGGTGAAATTTTTTTTTTTTTCAATTCCCGGATGAAAAATGCGAATGATTTTATTACCGAAGACTGATTTCCGAGTTCCGTCAATCAATGTCCGCCATCTTACCGGCAAGTTTCAGTTTGCTCAAATCACGTTGTTGAGTCTCCTGTGATTGTCCCGTGATTGTTCGCCCCCTTGACCCCGCGCTGGCACACGCGAATGTTCAGGGAATTTTGAATCATGCCTGTGACATCTCTGCTTTGTTCTGTCACATTCTATGTTCGTACCCAGCCCAGACCAGCCCAGCTGTGAAGCCACAGAATTTGTGTATGTTTTTAATAGACAATCATTGCTACACCATAAACTGTTTCAGTATGCATTTATTTACCAGTACTAGTGTATAGTACACTTATTTACAGTTTATGTGTCAAGTTCATCTCAAGATATTCAAGGTATATTATGCTATTCTAGTGGCATTAAATGATGTTGTTGTCAAGTAATATTTTGTTACACCAGGCTAGCCAGTGAGAAATCCCTTCTGATAAATAATTTCAATTACAGTTGAGCAAAGAAAGCCATACTATGTGAAAATTGCAAGAAAATTTGGGATCATGATGTGGTTACAATGTAAATGATGGTACAGTTTTCTTGATGTGTCACTTTAGTTTACTTGGCCCTCTGTGTAGATGTAAGATTTTTGGGTTGGCTCACTTGTCTCCATGGTCGACCTGTGAATGAAACTTTTATAACGTGATACATAGTCCGGCAGACAATTAGATATATCATTGGCCCTAAAATGAAAACGTACAAGTGTGAAGGATCTAATTTTTGAGGAAAGACAAAAAAAACAAAACTGTTTAACTCAACTATAGTCCATATATCTCAAAACATTTTCATTTGTATGAATAAACATTTGAAAATATTGTCCTTCCATGAAATTCATAGAATATGTGGCAAAAAGAGTTGACATGTGCGATTGAGAAAATACATCGCATGGTTTCATGATTTATTTTATTGTTCACGATGTCTTCATTCCCTCTGCCTTTCTAACTTGTCCAGTATATAACTAAACACAATATAGTCATTTTTGTGACTTTCGCTGCAAAATCCTAACACATGGCTTTTTTTTTAAATACAGTTCTCGAACTCTTGTTTAAATATGAATAAGAAATTAGAGCTTATTTTTTTCAGGGCACCACCAGACCGCCCTCCTGTGATAGCTAGCAACAGAGGAAACTTTCTTCTTATCAAACTGTTGCAACACAGGTATGAAATAGATGTTGAATTACTTCTTGGTAATTTTTGTCATGGGCCAGAAATACCTCATGTTGGTCAGTGCTGAGTAGTTGCACAATAATTGAACTAATTTCTCAAACTGGTAATTAAATTGCAGCTATGGAACGGGGAAAATGGGACGTTTATCTTTTATCTGTTGGTTATTGTGGAAGTGAGATTTTGGTGGTTTATGGTTCAGTATCAACCCTAAAATGTCCAAAAATGTTTTTCTTGGAAATGATCAGAGATGAAAATGTAGAAAGACAAATTAAACAAGAGAAGAAATATCTTTGAGATGGTTTAGAATGAGTAAGAGACTTTGCATAAATAGAAGAACAATCAAGCCATCAAAGTCATTTCCTGTAGGCATTGTAAACTGCAAAAATAAGGCCTCTTGTAGATGGGCCTGTTGGATTAAAAATTTGAAACGTCTTTGTTATTTGAAAAGGTATGTAGCAAATGAATACCTAGAAAGCAGGTTTATAGATATTTTGTGGTTGAATATTTTTGTTTTCTTTTAGATACCCAACCATTGTAGATAGCACAACATTGCCTGTGATGAACCAGTTCCTTGCTCAAGAGACAATAGTTCAAGGCAAGTTAGTGGTCCTGACCATTGTTTGTTTTCAATACCCCTCTAATGCCTAAGCAGTTCATACAAAGCTGTATGTGTAGATTAAGTGGGTCTGTTATTTTTACTACATACATTTGCTGCTCTAACTTTCCTCATTGTTTATCCATTTCAGAGTAGTAACTGTAGTATTCCAGGATTAGGTGAAATAAATATTATCTGTTTTTATAGAAGTGAACAAACCATTTCCCTTTTATCTTTCACAGCAGTCAAAAACTGATGCAAGCAAAATGTGTGAAACCTTAAAGTTTGGGTTAGCATTCATTCAAAATTTTAATGATGCACTGTAAAGTACTGTTCTGTAAAGTTCGATTTTTGCAAATTCATCAAAAGATTTGAATGCAATGGTGCAACTCCTGGCTCTATAGCTGATATTGTTTATTCTGCTTGCAGACAATATGTTGCGTGAGAAAGAGGTGGATATGGCGGAGTGCAACACATACTTCACTTCATATGTTGAAGCCCATGGTGCTCGCTTTCCCATGTCTTTAGGTGAATTCGTCTAGTATTTTATTCTTTTCATTATTTAAACATTTTTATTATCTGAATGTAAATTGTATGTATTTCCAGATTGGATTCTAGAATTGAATTCAGTTGCCAGAAAATGATTCAGATATTGTTGTGATATACTGTTACAAATAGGGCCTGAAACTTACTGCATATAAAACATACTCAAACTGCGATATATGTTACTTAAGAAGGATGGTGGTGAGACTAAAATAGAGTAAAAAAAAAAAAAAAAACAACTGTGACAAGAACTGTCAAAATACCCAGATGTCATTTGCAAAATTGCTTCACAGTTAACATATAGATAGATATCTGTAAGTTGGACTCCAGAATCAACTTAAAAATTTTGTTGACTTCAAGAATCTGCCTTCTTATTTTGATAAATCTCATCTTCATATATCATCTCCCCTCCTCTTAGAATGACAAGGGTACGAGAATTGAAGTTTCATGTGAACCTGGCTTTTAGAGTAAAGAATTTTTTTCTTTTAGTCATCCTTCCAAATTATACACGGAATCTGCTGGAAACTTTGTTACACAGTGGAGAAGGCCCATAGAAGTAGTTTGTAGTATATAACTCAGTTCAGCTATAAAGTGGAGATAGAACCTTGACATTCTAAGGGGGTGTATTGATGCCCAGTCCAGGCCTGTTCTTGATCTTTGTCATAACTTGTTTGCTCGGCAGATGTTTCAGACAATCCACAGTTGAAGATTAAGCTAGCTTTATTCTTGGTAAGTACCGGGTTTCAGTGGTTCAGTTTGTTGTTCAATCAACAAGATGTAATTCATATTTCTTTCTATAAAGGACAAGTGTAAATTAAGAAAAGCGGTTGCTGGTTTCAGAGTGGGCCTGTGACACATCGTGTGTGCAGTGTTTAGGTGAAATTTTTTTGACCTTATGCTATTGCTAACATAATTAGCTCCTTGAATACTACTTTGGCACTTTTATCTTTTGAAACATCTGTATGAGATGGTCTGGCTGCAAGTTGAAAACGAGTCTCACTCTCTTACGGGGACTGTAAATTAATATTCTGCTACACAAATAGAAGATAACATTGTCATCTGTACAAAGTCCGTGGGTTTTTGGTATTTTAAATTAATAATACTGTTTGTTACAGTGTTACCACAGTCAAAAACAAAATATGGCCTCAGTTTACCCATGGCAGTTACAAAGTAAGCTACATGTATTTCACTCCCTCATACTAGTCCATAGGATAGAGTGACAACTGAACACCACTGCGTATTGTCTCTGTTCGACTTTGAAAAAGGTGTTATTGATTTTGTCTGGTCCTCACTCTCTGCTAGGTGACGTTTGAAACTGCAAAACAACCCAGGTGTCTCATCTTATTGTGTATCTAATGTATACGAGAGGCGGCTGAAAAGTTTTGAATCCTGCGTGATTATTTCAGTTGTATGCAAGACACTCATATTTTTTTTTTTTTGTATTTGTATAACTCTTTAATCCCATTTGGGAAATTTGCCTTTGTGCCGCCATTGCAGCCCAGTTACAACTGGAGCAGGCACGTCGTCGCCACAGTGCAGAGCCGGTCGGCGGGGTTTTTTTTTTCGGGGGGGGGGGGGATGGTAGAGATGAATTTTATTTAATTTTGCCCGGGCAGCGGCCTCTTCGGCCTGCTCTTTACGATTTTCAACTGCCAAGGTATCTTTAACGTGCGCAACCTGCACACGGGCCCTCTGAATTTTTTCGTCCTTATCCGAGAAGAGTAGGTACTCGATCCTAACCCCAATAGGATCAGGGACACGAAAATATGAGAAAAATCCCAAACTTCCAACATGCCTGCACCGGCCGGGTTTTGGAACCCGGGACCCTTGGCATGAGAGGCAAGCACCTTGCCTCTAGACCACCTTGAATCGCTTATCTAGTGAATGCTTAGTATATCCTCTATGAAGTACCATTATCACTTTTCACTGTGATCACCATCCCTTTCCGTGCCCACATGTTAACGTGGGACAAGCTGTTGCACTGTGTTGGCGAAGAAATCAGGTCTCTTAAGTTGGCAGAGCCCCTCATATATTATTTTGCTTCTCCCTCCCCAATATTGTCATTGTTGTTAGTTAGTTAACTCAGGCTGGGCACTTGTCAGCTCTCACCTGCACAAATAAGACCAAGTTGTTTTTTATCCAAGATTTAAATTTTTTGATGAGGCAGACAAGCTTGTCAGGGATAAGATGGCAAAACTTATACATAAGATGCATAATGTATAAATTGTATGATTGGAGAATGTTCCTTTTCATTCACTTAAAAGATCTGCGGCTCATTTTGATAGTCATTGTATATATGTATGGTATTTAAATTTTTTCTGCACAGATCCGAGCCCACATGAGGAACTTTGAGTCCACTCACTGTACACCACTACCACTGGACTTTTTACAGAAACCTTGGATTCCTGGTGCTAGACTGTGATGCTTGCAGATCATTTTCTCATTGATCAGAAATCTTTTCTATTTAGTCTGAACATTTGTGTCTGTGTCTTCATTGGGATGGATGTTTTAACTCCCAGCAGGCAGGCAGATTGAAAATGCGATGGTTCAGAAAAATGATGAAAAGGATTTTATTCTGATAAATATTGGCTTTTGTTCTGTCCACATTTACTTAAATGAAGAAGTTTAAGTAACAATCTGTGGTTGGATTGGATGAATTTGACAGCAAGCAGCTGTTTCTGTTTGTTTGTATGTTTGATATTGACTGGGGTCATGACACTTGACAGCCTGTTTTGCAGTGGGGAAACTACACTTGAGCTGAACATAGAACAAGAAGTAGGGAGCCGATGAGAACTTAAAGAATGTGAATATATTTGTCAGTTTGTTGCCACCCCACAAGTTTTGTTTACGTAGGAAATCCTTATTTCATTACACTGGTTCCTAGATCAGGAAGTGCAAGGGCAAATTCAGTTGGTATTAGAACAGGGGTGGGCAAACTTTTTCCAAAGAGGACCACGTCAGGGTCAGTCGTATCTAAGGTAGGCCACATTCAAAACCAACTCTCAAGGCACAACATTACTTCAGTTTAGAAGAAAAAAAAACAACTCAAGGACGTACTCACACAGATACTGTATTTTACATTGTTTATTAAAATCTAAGCTATAATTACTGTCAACATTGTCTTGTTTATGTTTTGCAATATTTCTTTTCTTTTTTTGTCAAGTTCTCGCAGGCCGCATAAATTCCTCAGGTGGGCCATAGCTTGTACACCACTGGTTTAGAAACTTGATTCAGACCTTGCCAAAGTTTTAGTTTTCCAAAGTTGGGAGGTTATTTATAATGCACAGCCACGAGATGAGCTTTGTACATGGCAAATGATAGTGCGTTGATGATTATGTTGTGTAATTTTTCTGTAGTAGTACTAAATTTTCACTTGATTACATATACATTACTCCTGTGACTTCCTTCGTTTTGGCTTTTCCCACTGGTGTGGTTGTCCTAAGGCTAGTAGGGCACCGAGTCAAATCTGCTTTATATTGGTTTTGACTCAGACTTGAACTTCCTTTCAATCAAGAAGTGAGATAGACTAGTGTATGAGGTCCAGCTCAACTCTACATTTAGTACCAAAGAAAAACAGAGTTGATTTAGTATGCTTTGAGTCTAAGACCTTGTCAAATGCTTTTTAGATTTGTTAGCATAATTGAAGTTATACAAGTTACTATGGGGCTATTTCTTTACTTGAAGAGTTGAAAGAGAGAAATAGGCAAACTGTCAGAAATAAGTATTCACATTTCATCAATTGTAAATACAGATACATCAAGTATTGTATACTTACTTAATGTGTCCAGAGTTTAACTTCATTCAATCTTGATATTCCATGGTTTTGACTGTTTCCAGAGCTGGCACTCTTTCTTGTTTTCGGAAAGTCTAACCATTGAATTAACAATAAACTCTATTTGATTTTCTGTGAAATGCAATTAAACTATTTGTAACTGTGAGAGAACACAAACACACATTTATATACACTTAAATATATAGGAATGTAAGCCTTTACTGATGAGTTGCATAGTTGAGGTAAAGCCCAGCATTTTTCAAAATGTTTCACTTTGAGCCCTGTGTGTCATATTTTATATAAAATTTTCAGACTTTCTGTTAGTGAAATACCAGGGAACAGTTTATATTTTTTGATTGTGTTGCAAGGAAATCTTTTCCAGTGATTTTTTCTTTACTTCATTTGCAATTGTTGTGATATTTTCATTTCTTGTTATTTTGTTATTCCTTTCTTTTATAACAAAGTAACATGGTTCTGTTTCTGATTCTTTAGAAAGACATGATCATACTTACTGGCAAAATTAAATGTTGAGGCAATGGATAATCTGAAGTGTTTTATAATTGGATGATTTGATGTGTCAAGATTTTTTTTATTGTTATTGTCCTTGCCTAATGTAGTCTTGCTATCACAGATATGCTTTGTCGGGTAGTTCAGTCAGAATGTAAATGTTGTTGCCCCCGTAATGCCTTATTTATTTCCGCTTTTTACGAAACTTGAGATAAGGCCGTGATGTAGCACAGCAAAATGTATACTGTCATTTTTACAAAAATGGTGAAGGGATGTCACGTCGAGAAGATTTTATTGTGTTAAAAAGTTGTACTAGCACTTTGTCAAGTTTAAACTGCGTAACTTAACAAAAACTTTGATGTGGAGATAAAATAAGCCGGTGCTAAGGCCAGAATTTGTGCGGCATTCGTTTGTTAATTTCAGTGTGTTCGATTTGTGGAAGAAAAAATTGTCTGTACATGAAATAGGAAAGCAGTTAGATCAAATAAATAGCTTATTTCATTCATCATGTGAAGTAAGCCTTATCAGATTTGATCCTCTTATGTTAACTGGAATGTTCATGCCAGAAGATGTTCCCAGTGTGCTGAGCAGAGTACATGTAGTGTGTTTTTAATATTTATGCACTCACATAAATTTTGTAACTCATTCCTGAACAGAGTGAAGGTTTTGTATTTTATAACAATTCTGAAATGGGCTATTAGAGGAGCATGTGGTCATCAAGAAAGAAGGTACTGGTAGAATACATTAACTCTTTAACTCAGTGACTACCGGTCATTTTTTCCAGTGTTATTTACCTGTGGACCAGCTATTACTTCAAGTTACATGTGTTTTAAAAAATCACTGCACCCTGTTAATAACATAGTCATATGAAATTTGGAGCATGGCATTGCAACATAAACTTTTTAAGAACCTTTATTATCTGAGTCACATTTGGCACTGGATTTGTCAAACGAGTTGCATATCAAGGTAATGCCTGTTTACAGTCACTCCTGCCACTGTTGGCAGTTGTGGTAAAATGATCAAAACTCACTTCCTTTTTGTTCTGTTACAATTTCCCAGGTTTCTACATGATCAGAAGTGAATGCTTATTTATACTGCAACTTTTCTAGTATTAATGCAGAATAAAAAACTGTGAACTTGGAATCACAGGGCTTATGGTAGAAGTAGATTACTGTAGCAATGATTTTACTGTTGTGGCACAAGTAGTGAATACCATGTTGCCATAGTATTTCATGACCCCACCCCCATCACTTTGGCTCTAAATTTAGTCTTCTTCACTGGTCATATTTGGACTAACCATTTTTTTTCTTATGTTTGGATCTAACAATAAGCGTCTTTAAAAAAAACCAGGTTGTTAAAGCTGTAGCACTGAAAATGTTAACCATACACTTGGCAAATTTCTCGAAGACTGCTCACAGGAGCCAGTGACGTCAACTGTTCCAGAATTAGGTATCCAGGTCAAACAAGCTCCAGATACCAATGTATAAGATTTACCTCATGCAGCTAAAACAACTCTTGGCACCACACAAAAATTCTCCTTTGTTCCACTGGATAAACTGCATACAAGTTGTGGGTTTTACTCTCTATTTAAGCCCAGATCAGTTTAGTGAAGAAAGGAAAGTGAAAGTCCGGATGTGTTTTTTCTGTTAAATTTATTTAAGGTTCACATTTTCAGTTTCCTAAGTTTGCTTTTGTTTTCCTGAGATGCATTCCATCTTATTTGGTGCTTTATAACAACTGCAGCCGAACACCCCTCCAAATACTGCCCCCAAATAGGTACTGTTTTTCAACAAGTCAGATAACTCATACTACATTTGCACAGGTAACTTTGTCAGATATTCTATGAACACTCAGAACACTGACGAATATTTAAAATTTTTTTTTTACTATTGATGGAAAGTGGGTGCACTATTTGAAGCGTTTATTCAATGTATTTCGAATAGAACACATTCTTGTCTTCATCTGTAAAATGGTGCTGTTTCACTTAGGATCAGTGATATGTTTAATATGAAGAGTTCCTGACAACCCAGTCCATACACTAAGCCTTGAATCCTTCCCTGAGCCTGGGCTGGAACATGCAGAACTCTTTCAGCACACAGATTTGTGTTTATAAACCTGCCTACAAATTATAGGTTTGGTCAGTGTTTGCTTGAGATTCACTGGGTATGATCTATACTTGGATGATGTTATAATGTCATTTCAGTTCTCCTTATGTTGTAATTGTCTTGACATTTTCTGTTACCAGTTTTAACATTAGCCTCAGCAAAGGACTTCTTTCCTCATGGTGTTACTAGTAATTAGTATATCAGTCAAATGTCTGGATGTTAAACATCTCAGTATTTTGTCTGTGTATGTTGAGGGCAGTTTAGGTCATATAGCCAAAACTTGGACAGTGAGTTTTGATTTTCGTGGACAGATTTGTGACTAGTTTCCAAAAACAATTTTGGTAGAGGCTTTCTCTATGAAAAGTTATTGCGGTCAAAGCTAAGCCAAACCTCGACTCTAAAATGTTCCAACAATTCACTGTGCAGAAAAAGAAAAAAAACAACAGGTTGGCCACATGGCCAGTTCTCTATTCTGCACTGTTTTGGTTGCCAGGATGTTTCAGCATATTCATGTGAAAAGTATGTATTTTTTGCTTTTGTTGTTTATTTTGTGCCTGATTTTTTTTTTTCAGTTCTGGAAGTGAGAGTTGAGACAATAAAAAGGCAATAAATACAATTAAAATATTCCCCTGTTTTGTTATTTTTATTGATTTTTTTTATCAGAAGAAGAATATGAAATACCACAAGTGTCAGTGTTGATAAACCTTGTTTCATTGGCAACGGTGATCTTTATTTCTTGAGGACTTCAGCTTAATGGGGATTCAAAACTATGATTTGACACACAACTGCTCAAAAGGACACATTAAAAAAAATATGCATTGTCTCACAAAATATCCAGGCTTTATCCAAGCTTAATTTCAACAACATCATGTTGAACTTTTAAGTAATTTGGAATGGTCATGCTGTTAGTGTTGCAGAGTAATATAATTATGCAATTCTCAAATATATAATAAGGCCAACTGCACTCTGTCTCTCCCTATCGGTAATTATCAGTGGTCTTGTTATGACCTGGGTATCAATTGTAGCCTGTCTAAGAATAAGGTGAAGCTTATACGTGTCCTTTTAGTGGTGCCAAGCGTGGACAAGTCCTGGAAAATGTACAGTGTTGGCAATATTACAATTGGTGATTCTACATATTGCACAGTTGGATGGAAACCTCATTCACTGATAACTATTTTTTATTGACCGTAGAGAAACTTTGCGACATTGCAGCATACTTGCACCCATTCTTCAATTTAAAAGCAGTTATAATTACAACCTTAAATGCATTGTCGTATCGATCACCCTCCGGACGTCGTCCTCATCGTATTCAAATAATGTTCATAACTGTGTACTTTCACGTCCCACGCACCATTGCATTTGTCTGCACAAAAAGCTTTTCCGCGCCCATGAACTGACTGGCTAGAGCGATTATTGCTGCAGGTGTCACTTGTTTTTTTACTTTTTTTTAACTTTCTTTTCTTCTTTTTAAAGCGCTGAAGTAGAACGGATGAGTTAGAACTTGTTTCCATCTGACACGAAAAGAATTGGAGGCTATTCAAAATGCAAAAGTGTACGCAGGAAAAAAATGTGACACGACTTTTTCTGTTAGAAATGAATTTTATATCCCTTGTTGCGGACCCTTCCCCGCACCCCCCAACACCCGCGCAGACACGAAGGCATTGCATGAGATCCTTTGGTTAAAACTTTTTTTCGGTAAAATGAAAAAGCAGTACTGAATGGCTTAGCCGTAGTTCTTGCCAGCGACCTGTTTTTGTGTATTCTGTGTATTGTGTAATATATCAAAATTCGAATTAAGCGGACTCCACTGTATGTTGCACTGATTTTGGTCATGCACTAACGTGATGCAAGTCTCACCACATTTTATAGCTGTCTGTTTTGTTCATGGGATGGATCATTCAGAATTTAGAAAAAATTGTTCTGCAGGATTAAAAAAATTACGGTATGTTTACATATAACGTCACTGGACAATTTGGCATGTGTGGTAATTCGGTTATCCTACGATATGTCCAATGCACACATGAAATTAATGAAAAGGGGAGCTACAAAAGAATCAAACATATAATATTTCAAATATCTTTGATTTGATTTGCTGTTCTACACATTTTAGTCCGGCCAACCTTCGGCAAAATTCCTGAGTTTTAAAACCATTGAAATGTAATTCAGATGTCATTCACTTTAAGATTTAAACTTTGTGATTCCAGAAAGATGAAAGTGCATGCAAACTTGCATCTTCTGCATTAGCCTATAGTTCGTGCATTTATTTAAGGCATACCGGTACCTGTTTTGTCTTTAATTCCAATCTATCTCTTGGCTGTGTGTGTGTGGTTTTTTTTAGTGTGTGTATGTATTTCTAGATAAATGAAAAATGTTACTTCAAAACAACTCCTGTTGTGGAATGATTCCAATTTATATTGAGGTACCGTAAATCAAGAAGCCAGTAGGCACTACAGTACTACAGTATGGAGTAGTAGCTACCAGTTTTTTCCTCGGCTTTCAGTATGTCGTTGTGATAGGGTGGATCCTGGCACATGCTGTGGCCTTGGTTGCTGTTTATGGTGTCCATGGACACATGGTGGGCGGGGATCTTAACAGTGTAGATGTCATGGCTGTGTATAACGCAATGGCTCGCTAGATAGGCGTGGGCAGTTAGTGTGGCCTGGGTCATTCTTACAAGCGCCTCAGGATACGGAGGTGAGTGAGTTGTCTTACTCTCTAGTCAGCCGTTTGCATTTGGTTTTACATTCCACAATTTTTGTTATTTGTTCAATTGGTTTATTGATTACATTTTCCACCCTGTTACATTTTTTATAATATCTTGACAAGAGTAAATTGATGGAAAACTCGATTCGTCTTCCCTTTTTCTTTGCGTTTTATTGTATCGTTTCTGTAGGCTATTATTGTATCTTTTGCCAAGCTTTGATACATAAAACCTTGTCTTTTTGTATTATTTTGTCTTAGCTTCCATTTAATTGATTGAATAAGTTCGAACTAATATTCTGAGCCTGTAGCAAATACACATTTCATTCCACCTTGTTATATAATAGATATATACATACTTGTATATTTGTACGCTTCTTGTCTTTACATTTGTTTTTTGTTTTATTTTATGTTCTATCTTTTTTCACCCGGACACGTCCCATGAAACAAGCCTATGCGAATGAATATATATACAACATTCAATGCAGCCCAGTGACTGCTGAAATCATCCCATGTAATGAAAGTTGTAAGATCCAGGAGAGTTGTGTTAATTATTAGGTAACCATTTGAGATTATCTGTTACTTTGGTTCGTTTCAGGTTCTGTGAATGTTTTGTTGTCATGGTCACCACTGACTGTAGTGAGTAAAGTGACCTATGTGGCTTATCTCATTCATCCAACAGTCGTGTTCGTCATCACTGCTGAACTCTACGACGATGGTAATTTTTTAGGCTGAAAAAAATCTTCTTTGTTCAACCTCATAGTGGCTCACAACATTACATGCAATTTTAGGAAGAAGCATCAGGAGAAGCTGCAACTTTACTGTTATGCCTGTGAAATACCAAAAGGTGCAATAGTTGGATTTCATTTTGGAGCACTTTTTGACAGTTTTCACGGACTTGTGCAAACATGCGTGAAGATTCTGGATCTTCTGATTGGCATTGTAATATAACTTACATTCCAATCAACTGTAATTTGCAAAGATGGCCAATCACCGTATCGTTTTTGCATTAAATATTAGTTTTTCAGTGATTTGCTTGTTTGAAGCATAAGTAAGAATATGGCAAAAAGAAAACGTTGTATAAAGGTCAATATTGATCGAAAGCTTGATTTGTTTTCCCTTTTCCTTTGTGTTTTTATTGTATCGTTTCTTGATTATTTCTTACGCGAGGCTTTGCTACATATAACTTTTTCATTTTGCCATAGTTTGACTTTCTTTCAAGCCTTGCTGCGACACCACAGATTTTCTGTGGTTTCGTGATTGTATAGCGCCCACCCCCTACTGCGTGGGCCTTGCTTGCTTTACAAAACAATGAGCCACAATTAACTACTCTCTTCTGCACAAATTCCCTAACAGCAGGGTGGTCAGCCTTGGATAATTGGGATGTTATAGGATGTTAGCAGCAGCAAACATAGCTACCCACTCCTGACAGTGACAAAGTTCACTCCTCTCTGGAACTGGAAGAAAGAAAAAAAAGAATAGATTATCCTTAGATACAGGAAGTGAAACAAGATTATCCGTAACTTTTTTTTCTCAGTCAATCACATTCTAACACTGATTATAAAAATTAAAATCATTATTAAGTTATTAAGCCATGTAAGCCTCACAGCTTTTGATTTTCATCCGATCATTCCAAGATCAGAATATAAGAAATACATGTACATGGCCTGCATGTGCTGATACAGAAGCCTATACTGTACTTATAATACAGTTCAAATTATAACTGTGGTGATATAAACTAGATCTAGATCTACATTTACTTAGTCTGGTGACAAGAGTAAGACAATTATCTGGGTGGATATAATCTGAAATATGGGTTGTCACACAGAATTCACCTGAACTAGAATATTATGGGTGAAGTGAAGTCACCCAAGCTCAAGCTGAAGAAAAAGAATGTTTTTTCTTCCATATAAATTCAATGGAGTGAGGTAAAGAGACTAGATCTAGATCTAGATCTATTATATGTATTATCTATAGTTTACCACTATTGTAGTCTAGTACTAGTAGTTCTCTTGATAATAGACCTGCAAAAATCTAGACCAGATTGTAAGTTTTAAAAGTTACTCACTTCGTGGTGCATCATTTAGATCTAATGACCTAATCATATACTTCACCCCAAATTAGCCTAGGAACTGTAACTGTCGCATTTTCCCACTTTTTTCACCTTGGGAGGAAACTCTGCTTGCTGGAACTTGTCAGCACGTGCAGTCTCTTTTTCCAGGCAAGCCTCACTGGAGCTCTGCAGTTTTCTTTTCTTGTGTTTCTCTGTAGTCATGTGGTGATCCACCGATGACTTCATTGACTGTGGCAGTGTGTGATCGAGCACAGTATTGCATACCCGACAGAACAGTCTATCGCATGAAAAATATGCCTCGGTCGAAAATTGAGACTACCGAGCGCTTGCGCTGGTTTTTGTTCCAGTTTTGGGCGAGGCACTTGGTTTTCGAAGGAATAATTTTTTATCCATCGTGTATTATGTAGATAGGCTATAGAGTAAATTTTTATTTCTTGCTGCCGAACGAATGGACGAGGACCACGAGACGAACTGTGCGTGTGCTTGAAGGCGCAGATTACCGTGCTACTTCCGTACATGTGCACGCATCGGGGGGCCTCAGCTTTCGGCTTACCTGCGTTCTTTTTGTATTTCGCGAAAACAACAAATAATTTTCATTGTTTTCATCATCTTGGACCTTTTTTTCTAAAACAAAATGCAAAAAATTGCGGAAATTGTAAAAATTGCGGCCGCGTTGCGGTAAATGATGAAAATGGCGGCCGCACCGAACACAATTTTCCGCGGGGCCAGAATTTAGTGGCGTATCTACTACGAAACTAATGAAGCTTAAACTTTAAGGCCGCTAATCCCAGAAAGGCCCTGAAGAAATTTTTTTTTTTAATGAGTATATTTTGGATGTTGCTGGTTGCGAAGGGGTCTCACAACAGTTCAAGCTTCAGGGTCCCAAACATGTAAGTCCTCCTCTGTTTCCCAGGTTTCCTCAATTCTTCTCCCATGTTGATGAACTGTCATCTAATAATTTTCGTAACTAACAGTATACTATCCTAGTGTCAGTTATTGAAGCAATTTATGAAAGTATTAATTAGTTTTGTATTCAACGCAATCAAATGAAAAAAATCCTTAACTTGCTATTTCATTTGATATAATTATATATACTCAGAGTACAGAGAACACTTTTTTTTCCCAATTGTAGTTCCTCCTCTGACTGAAATTCATCCCCAGTCCCCCCCCCCCCCAACTCACTCCCTCTCCGGCTAAAGTTCACGTGTCTCTCGTTTGGGAATCTCTAGATTGATCCAGTTATTTCTGTGTCGCCTTTACTTTCCCTTCAACTTCTGGTATTGTTGTTGTAATCACACAGACAGACACATCGCGACCTTAGTTCTTCTTGTTAAATCTCCATTTTCTGGGGGAAAAAACCCCAAACAAACGAGCTCATTTCTCATGTAGAAGAGTTATATCCAATGTATACTTTGACACTTGTTTCAAATGGGTTGTGGTACTTATCAAGCTGTTTCAACGGTTCCGATTTAGTCTAAAGCCTTATCATAATACTAAAGCCGCGGACGTTTAATGTCAAATTTCTCAGTTTGTGCAAAAAGTGGAGTTGGAACAAACAAGAACTAATGTCACCACAAGCAGAAACACACACAATCACAAGTCACATCCAGAATCTGGCAATGATTTGTCAGTATGTGAATTTATTGGTCCTCGTTTTATTTCCCTACCAAAGAAATATGTTCCTACCCAAGCACATCTATGTCTAATTTATTCTAATTTGTGAGTGGATCTGAAGAAATCGGGCTTATGGTGAAAGACCAACTTCCAGAGAAAACCGCTTCAGAAAGGGGAACTTTTTCTATGAAAATTTGAGATTTCTTTGTAGAATGAAAGATTAGCAATTTCTCTGCATTCAGTTAAAATATTATAGTTGAAATCATCTCAGAAATATTTTATTTTGATTTTTTAAAGAGGTATGAAACGTTCATCCCAAGCCCGATTAGCCAGATCCCCTCACATTAAATTATGAACAACTGCTCCATGATGCCGCATCAATTCTTATTCACTCTACCATGGTGCTCATGTGCAGAGGACTTGTAGTGAACAGCAATACGGCATAGGCTAAAAGCAAGATACTAGAAACAATAAGATTAGACAGCTAGCGCATTTAGCGTGCACAGATTTCGCACCGCCACCTAGCGGCGAACGTGAGGAAATCATGAATACAGAATAGTGCTGTATTTTACAAAGCCAATTAGGGAAAACATTGAATTTTGTTCACTGTCGGCCTTGATGGAAGTCACCTATTTTGTAATTATAACTTCAATCGCTGTAGGAAAACTGTGACATTTTTTTTTGTGGTCGCAGTAGCACTTTAACTAATTCGCATCATTAATTTATCATAATATCAAGCCTTCTTTTCATGCAGTGCGTCATGGACCCCACCCCTGATCAGCGTGCAAAATGTGTGCACGATTTTAATAGAGGTGCGAAGGGGGAGTGTCTCATCTTATCGTTTCCAGTATCTTTGCATGTAGTGAACTGCAATACGTGATGGGCTAATGGCATGCATGGCGGCCTAAAATGTTGACAGCAATCACAATCTCGCCGAGATAATTATAATACAAAAAAAAAAAATTCAAAGCAGAAAGCTATGTTAAATGTTTTTCATTACGAAAACCCAGCTTGAGATGAAGACTATCGGTTCTGAAAAATTTCTTTCTCTACGAAACTTCGATAATGAAAGTTTGCAGGGAACGCCTCACGAGTTCATCTTTATGATGATATCAACCTGAATATGTTTATAACATATTCAAAACTATAATATATATGAATATTAACATAAGAACGAAAATGTGTTTACACAATAAAAACAATAGTAACAGCATTAGTGAGATGGGAACTTTATAACAGATTATATTCTTTGTGGGTGAATTTGGCGTGCTTTCATTTTGGGCATAATATCATATCTGACACTTAGGAACAGAAAACATTTTCTACCGAAAGATTAAAAGATGATTATTTTGTCTGCTAATCATGTTAAAAGAAGTTAATTTGTTCATTGAGAAGGGCAGGGTACTGCTATTACATGTTTGTTACATACAATGGAGTAAATACTGCTTTATACATGTAGTTTAAGGCACACAGATTACATAGAATTCAACATTTCACAAGAACTTGACGACCTGCATCAATAGTCAAGGAGCTGAAAATGAAGACGTGCTAGGACGTGATTTGATGTAATTAATGAGTTGTATTCATAGAGGTATGCAATAGACAAGAGAGGGCACCCCGCTGCGCCTCTTCTCTCCCTTCCAATGAAAGATGGTGGCAATTCGCTTGGCTACCTAGCGCTGCGCCTTTGCAGACAAAAGGACAACAAGCGAATATTAATTACAGCCCACACTATGCAATAGGTGCGCACCAGTTTTCAAACTTTAAACAATTTTGGTCGAAACCTTGCGCTCCTTTTGTCTCCCCTCGAGGCACCATTGAGGCACAGTGACCTGACCTGCTTCCCGCCCTAGTCTATCTATAGAGCTCTGTGGTTGTAGTGTATCCTTTCAGATTGTCGGTATCGAATACAAAACTTCACTTCAAAATGTCAAGAAATGGAAAGTACTATAGCGTTAAAATTTAGTTTAAATAACGGCAACAACAACATTGAAAAAAAAAACACTTTAATTTTTCTCAAAATTATGAACTTTACACCTTCAGAATTTCAACTCCTCTCTCTTTTCATCCACTGCCTGTGTAGTTGACTATTAGTGCGTGGGGTAGAATTCACACCTGCTTGGATTTTTGAGCTCAGAATTTGATACATAATGTACAAATATTGTGATTGCAGAGCTCTGAAAGGTTGCTACAGGAGAATGTTTACAAGTGCGTGGGTTCCCCCAAGTTTTTTTGCGTCACGGTTACGTAGCCTTTATGACTCCAGAGCTAGAGAGTTCCTCCCGACATACTCCTAACAACAGCCTTGATTAATTATTCTTTCAGATTTTCTTTTTGTTTTCCTCCTGTATTTTGGTTGAAAGGATAGGGGGACAGGGTTAGGGATTCGATAAGATTTAGGGTTGAGCATAAATCGGGGGTTAGGGATAGCTACGTATACGAAGGCGTCCCTAGCGCAAAACGGTTGGAGTGTGTACGTACTGTACTTATAACAACAGCCTTGCACTTTATGTCAAAAGCAAAAAAAAAATAAAAAATAATTCACTCTGCGTTTCAAGTTCACTACTCAGTAAAGGTTAAAGGTGCGCTGTTTGGGAATGCTATGTACACTGTAACCAAGCACCATAATTTGTTTACGATTTATTGATAGTTTTAACAACAACAACAAAAAAATGTGACTTCTATTTCTCTTCAAATTATACAGCTTTGCCATGCAATCTGTTCTCTCAATTTACTATGCAATTGCAGCTGCAATGGTGAAAATGATTGATATATTTAGAGACAACGCAACATGAGGAAGACTTTTACCAGAAATACCAGATAAAATGAAACGAGACTGCTAGCACGTGTACGATACACAGATTTCGCACCGCCAACTAACGGCATGCGTGGAAATCATGAACAGTCTTATTTTACAAAGCCCACATAGGGAAAATATCAGATTTTGTTCACTGTCCAGCTGTCGCTGTAGCACGTGATTGAAGTCACTTATAAAACTATTCTCTTTTCTTTTTCTTTTTTTTTTTAGTCGCAGTAACACAAGAACAAATCCACATCATTAGTTTATCAAAATATCAAGCATTCTTTTCATGCAATGCGCCATGGTCCCCGCCCCCCCGATCAGCGTGCAGACTGTCTGCACGATTTTTTTAGAGGCACGAGGAACAGAGTGTCTCATCTTATTGTACATGTATTTAGTATCTTTGCTTTTACTCGGGGGTGGGTTTGTGATATTTTTGTCTCAATTTTTCGTTCTCTACGAAGACAAAACAAAACAAACAAAAAAACCAAACAACAAAAAAAACAACACAACAACAAAGGAAAAACACACAAAAAACTGAACATCAAATTTAGACAAAATTCTGACAAATCTGAGTGCATCGAACCCAAATCTTTCATTTCTATACCATGGACAGGATATTTCGCCCCTTATAAGCTTAATTGTCTTGACAATGTGACAGTGAAGATTCACTTAACATGTGCATTGCCGCTAAAGTTAGGCAGTGATCTCTATGTCATATTTCAACTGTACATGAGGGCGATCTCGAATGTACCCTTTCTGTCTCAGGTCATTCAAAGACACGTCACAAATCTTCCATTCCTTGCCCTTGTTGAAATCTCCTGACAGCTTGCCCAGCATCATATCAGGTTGGCTCCCATTCAAGTCCATGGCCTTGACCGTTAAGTCAAATTTGCAATTTTTCTCCACATTTGACCTGTGGGTAAAATCCCCAAACATACCAATGTGCATCATACCATCTCTGGTGCACGTGACCGTGCCAATCACCTTAAAATTTAATTGATTGATTTGGTAGGATTGGCTCGACGTTATTTGCTGCGTCTTGGCCAGACTGTCGACATTTGGGACTTCCCAGTCAAACGTGTGCACGTAGGATTTCTCAGGTTTCGAGGCTTTCAGTGAAGATTGGGTTCTGATCTTAGAGGCCATGGCGTCGCGACTCAGATGAAGAATCTGTTGTCCTAGATGGTCAGAATTCTCCCTTACTTTAAACTGGATGTTAGTCAGACTTTCTTTGAATTTGGTATTGGACTGTACAATGACTGTGCGAAGTGATTCAAGTGCCTTGACAATTTCTCGTTGCTTTCGTTCTAAGACTTTCAGTCTTGTATTGAGCTCTGGGTCCGTGGGTGAAGTCTGAAATAAATAAATAAACACATGTAAATAAATGGTCATTTAATGGAAGAGACAATACGTCATTGGTGTAAATAGGCTCATGAAAGACGCCAGCATTAATACTAAAGTGATCCTTAAAAACAAAAATAAAAAAAAGGAGAAAAAGCTGGGTGGAAAGTTACTGGAATAAAACCACTAGGATTCACTCGAAAAGGACGTAGAAATATAATAAACAATAATATCCCTCCTCCAAGAAAATAGCAATAAAAACAAAAAACAGGAATCTTCATTTTGGCTCGGACAAGACACTGATTTGATTACACTTCAAGGTAAATCCCTGAGATTTAATATAGAATTGAAGATGATTTTGCTTTGGATAAGTGAAATGCAGACTGAACAGCTGACTACTGAAGACTATATAAACAGATAATTATTTTAGACGGACGGGGAGCTAACATTGTTCAGACAGTCTGATTAGGTGGTATCTCTACCCACCACCACCCATCTCTCCCAGTATCATACGCCGTTCACAATGCTTATGGGAGCTTTATCTATCTATCTATCTATCTATCTATCTATCTATCTATCTATCTATCTATCTATCTATCTATCTATCTATCTATCTATCTATCTATCTATCTATCTATCTATCTATCTATCTATCTATCTATCTATCTATCTATCTTTCTATCTATCTATCTATCTATCTATCTATCTATCTATCTATCTATCTATCTATCTATCTATTTGTCTGCCTATCTATCTATCTATCTGTTTGTCTGTCTATCTATCTATCTATCTATCTATCTATCTATCTATCTATCTATCTATCTATCTATCTATCTATCTCTCTGTCTGTCTGTCTGTCTGTCTGTCTGTCTGTCTATCAATCTATCTATCTATCTATCTATCTATCTATCTATCTATCTATCTATCTATCTATCTATCTATCTATCTATCTATCTATCTATTTGTCTGTCTGTCTGTCTGTCTATCTATCTACCTATATGTCTGTCTGTGTCTGTCTGTCTGTCTGTCTGTCTGTCTCTCTATCTATCACAAACACGAAAACTTGGCAAGTGAAACAACTACAAATAATCAATAATTCAGACATGAATTATCTATCTAACTCTACTTGCGTCTTTCATTTTAAGTTTACCTCAGCGCCGCCAAATTTCTCATATGTATGATGATCAGTCCGCTCTGAGTTTGTTTGTATTTTCAGCGACTTCACTACGTCAGGAACAATTTCCTCGTAAGTATGATCGCACGCCTTACCCGAGCAGCCGGCATCTGGGGACACAGGAAACACACACATTAATGTCTATGCCCAGGGACAGATCAGTGACAGTACAGGGAATTGACCAAATTTAATAAAAACCACAGAAAAACCGTGGGGTCGTAGCGAGATTTAAACTAAATTAAAGCAAAGCCAAAAACTGGCAAAAGAAAAAGTTGTATGTTGACCCTTTGGCGGACGTGTTGCTTTGCGTGTAGCCAGGACTCGCCGATAAATTACCATATACTGATTTAATATTCTCGATATATCACACAATCATTTTTCATTCTTTATAGTTCGATTGTTTTATCTGTTCAATTTTTCCATTTTATTTTTCTGCTGTTTTGTTTTTTTTTGTTTTTAAATTCTCCATAAAGGTATTTCACCGAAATAGTGAGATTATTTTTTTTTTTGGTCTCCCCTTTTTCTGTGCGTTTCATTTTATCGTTTGGATATTATTTCTTACGCGAGACTTTATACAACGTTTTCTTTTTGTCAATTTTTGACTGAGAGAATAGGGAAGGCTGGTATGGTTGGCAGACAAACAGACAGGCCATGAGCACACTTGCGACTTGCTGTCTTAATTACTGCTCTCGTGACCTACTTTCACATTCCTGTTGATTCTGTAATGAGCCAAGTGTAACATAATAATGGGGGTATCTCCATCTATTCGCCTTGATATTTCGGAGTGCATATCCGTACAACATGTTGCGCACACAATTCGATGACGTGGGCTGGGGTAGCTCTACCCGATTGGTCTAAAATGTAAGCGCTCTTCTATGAATGAAGAAGATTCATTCACATTGTGTGTTCTACGTCATCGAATTGTGTGCACAACATGTTGTACGGATATGCGCTTCCTAAAAAAAAAAACCGCCTTGAACGCGACGGAAGGTTCCATTAAAACCCACTGCCGTAATGTCACAACCAAGTAGTAGGCGGATCAAAGTCGGCTAGTGGGGACGGGGCCTAAACTCATGAAAAACAGAGGCGTGCATACTGCAATCTTCCTTCCTTTTAGTTTTAGTTCCATGTTTTGTACAACTGAGAAACTCGACGTTAAACATTTGCGGCCACAGTGTTATGATAAAGAGGTAGAATAAATCGGAACTGTGAGACAGCTTGACAAGTACCATGACGCGTTTTAAACAAGTGTCATGGTGTGCATTTGTTATATCTCTTCTTCTACATAATAAAATTACAAGATCTCTAGTTTTTCAGAAAATGGAGATAGAACAAACAAGAACTAAGGTCACGATGTATCTGAATTTTCTGAATCCTCGGCCTCCACTTCTTAAGAAAAGAGAGAAAAAGAATAACAAAAAAGTGACACAAACACGGAGATGGAAAGATGGACTGAGGGAAAGGGACAGAAATACACCACCGTGCATCCGTGTTGTGTTCTTTAACCATCATACTGATATGTCATTGCTATATAATTTGTCAATCCGTTTTGAGTTATGCTAGTTCAAGAACATTCTTGACAGCCGGTTCTTACAACTGTATTGTTCAAATATTAATAGATAAGACACCCCGATTAAAAAACAACAACAAACAAAGACGCCCCCTTTTGGTATGGATCTTTAGTGCATGCAATGTTTGATCTATAAAAAGGAACCAAAACCAAAAACTGATCGATAGGCACTGGTCAATTCTCAGATAACATACAATCTCACCACGTTATTGAACATAAATCTGGATTTCTTTAAGGGTAATTCAATTTGTCACATTACCAAATAACAGCAATATTAATATTATTAATAGAGTACATTATAATTATAGTGCCTGTATCCACGTACATTTATATAGTGCCTGTATCCACGTACATTTATATAGCGCCTGTATCCACGTACATTTATATAACGCCTGTATCCACGTACATTTATATAGCGCCTGTATCCACGTACATTTATATAACGCCTGTATCCACGTACATTTATATAACGCCTCTACATTTTGTCTCTATATAACGCAAAACAAAAATGGTTGTTTTATCGTGGTAGAAGAGTAAACTCAAACTACTGAACAAAATTTATTACTAGAGTAGGGGTAAACTTAACTGCGAAACGTTATCAGGGATAAATAGGGCGAAAACGACTAAGAGCTTGTGCTCCGCCTTGCGTGATGTGTCATTATCGCGCCCTGTCTATTACCTGGGTGTGTGGCTAAAACGGCAGTTTTTAGTTTTTGCTGCCAGCCGCCTATGGACAAGGAAGTTAGCCCAGCCACTTGGTGTCTCTGTTTGACAAACATCAGCGGAACAACCCTTGACGCCATTTGAAATTAGTCCTAGTACGCAAAATCCACCTGGAACATAACCTCTTGCACAATGCGCATTCTTCACCCCATGCAGGGTCTTCATGAATACGAACTTCCTCATTCAAACTCGACGCGTTTTTTGTTCAGCCTTTGCATAATTTTTTGAGCTTTGTTTTTGCTTCGATGCTGGAGGGCGGAGTCTCCTGATTACGTGACGCTGTCAGACATGGGCAATGGACGCCCACATGCAGAAGTTACACAAGAAACACTGTTTTACTTTAATAATCAAATAAATATCGTTGTCATTTGGCTCTGCAGTTAGGAAGCCAACCTGGAAGTGGTCTAAGTGCAGATTGTTATTGTGTCGGCTTGGACGTCTTTTTATTCACTTTTTTTTGTTTTTGATCTGTAATAGCCTCAGTCACAGCTTGCAAAATTATAGTTCTCTTAGCTTGACTCTCTTTTCCATGTCATAATGTTTTTTTTTACCACCCCACCCCTTTTTGTTCTTAAAAATCTGCACAATGTTATATTATGTTATTTCCTTATCAAATTAAACAAAAATACTTAATGAGCAGTTTGCAATGGGCCTGCATTTCCCACCTGGCCTAGGTCTACTACTGGCTTGGCACGGGCCAGGTTGTACACACTGAGAATCACTGGCATAGTACATCGGCCAGGAAGTAAAACATGTTATGAAACACACAGTAATCCATTCGTCATTTTGGGGTCAAGATGTTCGAATGGCAACTTATGTAAGCTTATGGAAAGCCTGGGGGAAATACTAAAATTAAAATGTCGCTTGAAAAAAAAAATAATCTGTTATTTCACACAGAAATAATATTTGCCCATCTAGAAATAATTATTGTGAATGGATCTGGCGAAATTGGGATATTGGGGGAACATTTTTATATCTCTTTAAAAATCAAAATAAAATAATTTCTAAGACGACTTCCAGCATCATATTTTCACATAACGCAGAAAAATGGCTAATCTTTCATGCTATCCACTCGCAAATGTCCACAAGAAGCACCTACATTGTCATCAGTTTTAAATCTTAATGGAAATTTTAAGGTTCATAAATATATTCAGTCTGATATGACTTTTAAGTTCATCAAAAAGGCCAATTTCATATTCTATTTTGACTTAAATGTATAGAGAGACGAAACTGGTCCCGCGAATCAAACAAATCTGCAGTCAGCGACAAGCTCAAGGCTTAGGCTTCAATTAAAGTAAGAAACAAGTGAATAAATGTTGAAATAAAGTTTTCATGAAAACGTCTTTTGAGTGTATACATACAGAAAATATAAATATTAAAAAAATTCCTTTTGTATAATAATTATACTGTATGTTAACTCAGTCTGAGCATGGTGGGGCGTATGTTTTTTGTTGTTTTTTTGTTTGAAAACTGAAGTGGGCCGTGGGACAAAAAATGTTGAAAATCACTGGCCGCGTGCAGTGCGGCAGTCCCCTCACTACAACCCATCAAATCTATCGCATCAGTGTTTCTGGGTATTTGTAAGTTACGGAGCCAAAGTTACTGGCAGGTAGAAATTAGTGAATCAACAGACACTACAACCTAAAAGTGAGTGTTTCAAGAGATAACCAACAAATTAAGGGCTACCACCGAGTGCAGCACGGTCAGCTGATCTAATGATGGGAATTGCAATAAAACATAAAATCAAACAAATTTAATGGTTGGTCATGAAACCACGCATGTGCGGAGGATTTAAAATGCTACAAGAGAGACAACAACAACAACAGCAACAACAACAACTACAATAACAACGACAACTTTGGTTTATTTGAAATGTGTTCCTTATCTCAAATTAAGTTTTAGTAGTATAAATATACATTTGAAATATTGTATCTAGAGAAATAGAATAAATAAAATTCCTTCATAAAGTCCATAGAATAGTTGGCAAAAATGAATTATCATCAGCTGTAGTTATGCGAATACGCCAATGTCAGGTTTCATTAAGTTTCATGATGGGAGTGCAACTCAGAGATACAAGCGAATACAGCAATACAAGTGGCTGCAAACGTCACGAGAACAAGAAAAGGGAAGGTAACACTTACGTTTACAACCTCCAGCATTACTGGTACGCTTTTGTAAAGCTGGTGGGTTTGTCGATGGTCTGACTGGGGGTGTTCCATCATTGTTGTATGCCGGTAATGTTGCCGACCGTGGTGTGGATGTCCGTGCCAAGGGTGGATCAGCCGCACTGGTCACGTACCCAGGTGTTCTTGGGGGTGGCGGGGCGGGTGGCTGTGGCCTGGTTGGCTGGAATCAGACAAAGTTAAGGTCAGTTGAAGTCAGTACTGCGTTTTTTTTAACTCTGCCCTAATACGGAAAAACACTGGACGCCCCAAAATTAAAAAAAAAAAAAAATTACATGTCAAAAAAACTGTTTCGTGCCCCGCGTCTCTTTACCCTTTTGTTCATTTTCTCTCTTGTCATGACCAAATGAAATTATTACTGTTGTGTTGGATAGAAAGACAGAGCAATATTTCATTCTATAGAATGATGTTAAAAAGTGAATTTAAGAAAGACTGGCTTGCTTGTACATTCTATTTCTGTAAAAAGGTCTCATCGCTCTAAGGCGCTTCACTGTGACTCATTAACTATTGAAGTAAGAATACGAAAGGTATTTGAAATGGCAATGATATGGACATTTCAAAAACTGTTGAAGAAAGCAATATTCCTCACGCCTTTGATCAGCACATAACGACAGCTGTTCTCCAAGAGATATTACATAAATTATGTCAAAATTACCTTCCCAAATACCGAGTCATAGTTAAGAGAAAAGTGACAAATTAGGCTACACAAGTGTCGTCCAGTTTTTTGTTTAAAAAAAATTTAATGAACACATGTAGGCCCTATCCCCTCAAAATAACATAATTGAAAATGTAGTTTCCCGTGAAACAAGTCCAGCTTATCATCCTGTATATCACAAACCGAGTAAAGTATAAAGTCAATGTAGGCCTACATATGGGGAAGGGATCATATAGGAGCCACTTCCCGTTGTAGGGGCGTAACTGAAGAGCGCTTTTCCAAAAGTGGGTAAGTCCAACTTTGCTTAAAATGAGTTAGGGCCATTTTCAGGTAGTCATTCACAATGTCTAATGGGCTGAACAAGTTTTGGGAAAATGTAAGTCAAAATAGGCCTACAGTGCAAGAATAATTTCAAGATTTGTTTCGATACTAACATTAGCTTGGGACCCTTTATCTTTATAGTTAAAACAGAATTCAAATACTGTTTTAATTTAGACGTTATTAAAGAAAAAGTGCAATATCTCAAAATCACTCAAATGGATATGGTCTTAGCTAGTTTTGGAAACGTTCTCCAATTTCGGCAAGTGACATAATAGCGCCAATTTGTTTTAAGCCTTTACGACAACCACGAGTGGGAGATACTGTAGATTAGGAGTGAAAGCGAGAGAGAGAGAGAGAGAGAGAGAGAGAGAGAGAGAGAGAGAGAGAGAGAGAGAGAGAGAGACTGACTAGCAGATGGAGAGAACAAGACTTTCTGTGAAGGGCCTAGAGCAGTTTTTGGACTGGGCGCTGTATAAATGGTCTTCATTATTATTATTTCTAAAACTCAGCATAATAAGTCAAGGAACAACTTTCATTTTCACATGTCAAAATAAAACTTCAGTATCTAGCAAACCCGTTATGTCTAATCAACCAAACTGTAATGAACTCTTGTTAAAACAAAATCGCGACCTCGTTTAGAATTCAAATTACACACATGTAATCTATGGTCTCAGAGACAGATTTGTGGAGAGAGAAAGGAAGAGAGAGAGGGAGAGAGAGAGAGAGAAGGAGAAAGAGAGCGAGGGAGAGATGGAGAGGGAAGAGAAGAGAGAGAGGAGAGAGAGAAGAGAGAAAGCGAGAGAGAGGAGAGAGATGGAGAGAGAGCGTGCGAGAGATAGAGAGAGAGAGAGGAGAGAGAGCGAAAGAGAGAGAGAGAGAGAGAGAGAGACAGACAGAGAGAGAGGGAGAGAGAGAGAGAGAGAGAGAGAGAGAGAGAGAGAGAGAGAGAGAGAGAGAGGACACAGAGTTTTTGGCGAAATCAGATCGTTTGTTTGCAATGAGTGATTATTTTGTTCTTCCTGGTGTGTGTGAATTGGTACAATCCCTTATAATAATTATAATCCCGTTGAATTTGCATTTCACCATGAAATATCATAAAATATCTAGCGGTTTCTTGTAGTTATAGTGGGCAAAAACATTGCTGATATCTTTATTTTTGCTTGACGTAAATTAAAACGCCTGTTTACGCCTCTGCAGTTCGGACAGAACTTGATATTTGGATCTAAGCTTTCTGAAACACACACGTTGCCACACAGTTACCAGGAACTCAGACACTTCAATGTATATAAGTACAATAGGATATGAGGAACAGGAAGGCAAATTCTGTATATTTGTAAGTATTTATAGCTTTGCTGTTTGTCCCAAAGATTTGTTTTGCTGGTATCACTGAGTGTTTTTATTCGTGTCGTTAAATTGTTCATCCTTTTTTTGCCCACTTTCTGACTTCATCAGTGAGCACTTAGCTGCTAAACTGGGAAGTCACACTTCACATATCCTTAACTTGCATAGCACCAGGGGCGAGGCTTCCTTATAATCAAATAAACAGTGATTACCCTTCGAATATTAATTCTAGAATTACCACGCTTTTCAGATCGAGCCCAACTCCAACTCCATTTAGTCAGTTCAGCATTCTAGTCTACCTTGCTATTTTGGGTTTGTTGTTATAGTTTAACACCCCTCACCGAAAAGCATCTTTGTAGGGACTTACACCATATGAACTGGTCCAAAATCAGTGATTAACAAAGACGAAGAAGACTTGACTACACCCAGAAGCGAGCTTGAGCATAGCCTGTTTTCTTCAAAGCGGCGCCGCAGACAGCAAAATAGTGGGGAAAAAAATAGGTTTATAATCAAGGTTTGACCTGATTTTACGTACTTATGCAGGTTTTTCCCTATGCGGTCGTTTTCATCCCAATCGAAGGGTAAAGAGTAGAGTGAAAGAGTTTGTGTGGATCTTTTTTTTTTGTTTTTTTTTGTTTTGTTTGAGGTAATCTAAGAATAATTTACTCCACGCACAGCAAGAGCTATCAAAGAATAATAATTATTATAGTCGAGATCTAGATATAACTGTGATCAAAATCAGTCGAACGTATTAAGGACATCAATTCACTTGATAGGTCGCTCGAACCTAAACCGCAACGGCAGATAGCCGTTTCTCCGAAATCGCTACACATTGTTGTGTCACAGAGATGCACTTTCTACCATTTAATGTTAATGGGTCCTTTCCGAGAAACTTTATGAGATAGTAGAATAACAAAATCTCTGGCTATGAATACGACAATGAAAACGTGCTGTTCAAATTATATTTTAAAAAATGGGTGAAAAATATGCGTTTATAAGTCTGCTAGTATGAATGAATAGTTTTTCAGATTAGTTTGGCTTGTAAATTGCGGCATTCCTGTCCTGCTGACAAGAATAGTCCGCTCTTCAGATTTTTGCAGTGCCTAGCACCTGTTTCATTGTTTTAGTCGCTGCATTTATAATTATGTACATATGATGGAGCGATACGTTCTATTATAAGGATCTTACTAGCTTAAATTCTGATTACCCTCTGCAGAGGGCCACGCTTCGCCCCTGCATAGCACATAATATATCTTTAGGCAAAGAACCGCCCTTTTCAACACCAGTTAATCGCTAATCAGTGTAAGTTAATGGTTACATTCAGATTTAATAATTGAATCATGATCTCAAGATTCATTTAAGTAATTCGCACTCTCATCAACAACAACACCACCAACAGCAAGCAACGACAACAATCAACAACCATCACCACCAAAGACAACAACCAACAACAACCAACAACAACCAACAACAACAACAACCAACAACAACAACAACAACCAACATCAACCAACAACAACAACAACCAAAACCAAAATCAACCAACAACAACAACAACAACCAACATCAACCAACAACAATAATAATAATAAATAATAGTTCGTCCATCAGGTATAATGATGACCTTAACAACACCAGAGGAATAAAGAACAGAAATTGTTGAGAATTTCAACACATGGACAATAAAGAGAACTAAAGGACACAGAGGACAGAATGGAAAGACTGTTCTTTCATGACTTATGGCTTCTCATGTGACTGATAAGTCCTATTTTTGCCCTGCAGACCCTTCCGCATAAATGACAAGAGTGCTCCGTTGGTTCAGTACCACTGGGCCTTTTCTTGCGCCGTTCTCTTTTTTTGATAGTCTGCTGGACTCTGTCAGCTTCCCATGCTTTGCTGCCTCTGGTAAGGGCCGCCCTCCAATTTGCACGATCAAGCGAGAGCTTTTTCCCACTCACTCACATCAATGGCAAAGGCCTTCAGTGATTGCTTGAGAGTGTCTTTGTAACGTCTCTTTGGGGCCCCAACATTCCTCGTTCCATTGGAGAGATCAGAGAAGAAGATTTGCTTAGGGAGTCTGGAGACGGGCATTCTGACAACATGTCCTGCCCAACGTAGCTGAATTTTTTTCAGGTGGCAGAAGATACTCAATTCCTTGGCACGATTGAGGACCTCAGTGTCTGGAATTTTATCCTGCCATTTGATCCTTAGGATCTTTCTAAGGCAGGCCAGATGAAAGTGATTTAGCTTTCTGGCATGCGATTGGTACACTGTCCAGGTTTCAGCCCCATAGAGTAGGGTGGGGAGGACCACAGCATTGTACACTTTCAGCTTAGTGTCTGTGCGAATGCCGGCAACATCCCATACTCTCTTTCAAAGCCTGCCAAATGCAGAGCTGGCTTTGCTGATTCTTGAGAGAATTTCAGTATCAACACGAGCCGCGGAAGACAGTGTACTGCCAAGATAGGTGAAGTTCTCCGACACCTTCAGAAGACTGTCATGGACTTTGATATTTGGGGTCACAGGATACTTGTCGTCTGGAGTAGGCTGATGGAGCACTTCCGTCTTCTTTGTGCTTATTGTGAGGCCAAAGTTGTCACAGGCACTAGAGAACTTATCAACACAGTTTTGCATGCTATCCTCATCGTGTGCCAGAAGTGCACAATCATCAGCAAATAGTAGGTCACAGACTTGATTACTTTTGGTTTTGGTTTTTGCCTGAAGTCTCCTGAGGTTGAATAGACTGCCATCAGTTCGGTACTTGATGCTTACCCCTTGAGGAGGAGAGCTAAAGGCTTCTTGTAGCATTGCAGAGAACATGATGCTGAACAGAGTTGGGGCTAAGACACAACCCTGTTTTACCCCATTTGTGACAGCAAAGGGCTCTGAAACACTGCCGTTGCTTTTGACTGCAGCTTGCATGCCATCATGAAACTGGCGCACTATTGTGATGAATTCGGGTGGACACCCAAACTTCGCCAAGATTTTCCAGAGGCCTTCACGACACACTGTGTCAAATGCTTTTGTGAGGTCAACAAATGTGATATACAGCGCTTTATTTTGTTCCATGCATTTTTCCTGAATCTGTCTGGCAGCAAAAATCATATCCGCCGTTCCCCTCTCTTTACGAAAGCCACATTGGCTCTCGGGAAGCAAGTCATTTGACGAGAGGTGATCAAGAAGGCGATTCAGAAGCATTCTTGCCAATATTTTGCCAGCAATTGAAAGTAGAGAGATTCCCCGATGGTTGTCACAGACTTGGCTGTCCCCTTTGTTTTTGTACAGATGGATGATTGAAGCATCTTTGAAGTCCTGTGGCAGCTTCCCTGCTTTCAACATATGATTGAACAACTCGGTCAACCTTTCAATAAGCTTTTCTCCACCGAAGGCATACACCTCAGCAGGAATTGAATCCACGCCTGGTGATTTGTTAAAGGACATCTGATTTGTGGCAGTTCGGGTCTCATTTGCTGTGAATGGCTTGGCAAGAACTGCATTAATAGGAGTCTGAGGGAGGCGGTCAATGGACTCAGTATTTATATTTGATGGCCGATTTAGCACACCTCCGAAATGTTCTGCCCAACGCTGAATTATGGCATTCAATTCAACAATGCGTGTTGAACCATCTGACGCAAGAAGTGGCGTAGTGCCAGAGCGGGATTGTCCAAACACAGCTCGGAGGCTCTCAAAGAACTTTCTAGTGTTGTTTGTGTCGGCATATTTCTGAGTTTCTCTTACTCGCTCTTCAAGCCAGTCATTTTTCATTTTCCTCAGCTTCTTCTGGAGTACACCCTTACATGCACGCAGTGCGTCAGCTTTTGCTGTGGAAGAGGGGTCACTGCAGTGAGCTTGGATGAGACTATTTTTTTCTTTGATGAGCACTTTGATTTCATTATCATTATCATTGAACCAGTCCTGGTGCTTGCGGACAGGAAAACCAACTGTGCTGCTGGCGCAAGAGTGTACATTCGTATTTAGGTCAGTCCAGCTCTGTTCAATGTTCTCAGGGTCAAATGTCACGCAATCCAATTTTGAGGAGAGTTCTGATGAGAGCTCGCTCTGTTTCTCAGCTGAGCAGAGTTTTGAAACATTTAGGCGTTTAGGTGGCGCTTTCCCTTGAGGGCGTCTATTGCGCCTCAATGTTAGTCTGAGCTTGCAAACAATGAGTCTGTGGTCAGTTCCACACTCGGCACCACACATCGCCTTTGTTACAAGGACATCCTTTCTGTCAGTCTTCCTCACAATGACATAGTCTATGAGATGCCAATGCTTTGAGCGGGGATGCATCCATGACGTTCTGTTTCTCACGGGGAGACTAAAATTTGTGTTGGTAATGAACAGGCCAAATTCAGCGCACAGAGTAAGTAAGCGCAACCCATTGTTATTGCATGAACCAACTCCATGAGGGCCCAAAACATTTGGCCACGCTGAGATTTCTGAGCCAACCCTAGCATTGAAGTCCCCCAAGAGAATCAGCTTATCAGCTGCCGGGACAGAGCATATGACAGATTCTAGATCAGAATAGAACTTGTCTTTGGCTTCATCTGGGTTTGTCATGGTGGGCGCATATGCGCTAATGAGGGTGGCTGACTGGCTTTTCCCAACTGGGATCCTGAGTGTCATTAGCCTGTCATTTATTTCAATTGGCATGGACTGCAAGTTTCTGACAAGGTCATTTTTAATTGCAAACCCAACACCATGCTGTCTCGGTTCGACTGCACCCTTGCCTTTCCAGAAGAAGGTGTATCCACCACTGAGCTCTTTGAGTTGGCCACTATCAGGGAGTGTGGTCTCACTGAGTGCCACTATGTCCAGGTTGTACCTGCTGAGCTCAATGGCAATAAGTGCAGTGCGTCTTTCCGGGCTGTTTGAGTTGTCCTGTAGTGTGCGTATATTCCAGGCTCCTAGCCTGAGTAAGCTGAATTTCTTTTTGTTTCGACCGCAAAAAGGGATCCCCACTGGTCGCGGTATACCAGTCAGGGTGATGTGAAGTGGGCTTTCTTTAGGGCACCTTTTCTAGCCCCTTCCTCAGTTGAGGTGAGCAGTGCTATCCTTAAATAAGGCTGCTCAGCTACTGTGGGTGCTGCCTCCCCACGCCTCCACTTCAATCAACGATGAAGCGACCATAGCCCACAGCCACCAACGTGTAGGTCTGTGCTAACAGCTTCCAGTCTATCCAAACCTGCTGCCACCGCACTCGCCCATCGCCGTTGGAATTTTGAGAGGAAAGAAGACGAGACAAAGATGAAAGAAGACGAGGTGAGTGTTAAGACTGGCGCAAAGAATTTGTTTTTAGTGAGAAAGAGCTGCGCAAACATCAGACTCACTCTCTCGCCTGGACACAACTTATCCAAGTGGCAAGACAGGGTCAAGACGACTGGAAATGTATCCAGGTGCAGGAGGATGCCAGAGGGACAGTCATATTGCCTGACCGGCTGCCTGTAGGCTACTCCACAGCCTCGCAGTCCCAACTGACTAGGGTGAAAGACCCAAAGCAAAGAACACCAATACTGGTGGATGCTCTGTGTCACGATATCTAGGCCAGAGTGACGGTATATTGCCATCTGCCCTATCAATCAACCACTGGCCTACAACCAACAACAACAACCAACAAAAACAACAACCAACAACAACCAACAACAACAACAACAACCAACAACAACAACAACCAACAACAGCAACAACCAACAACAACAACCAACATCAACCAACAACAACAACAACCAAAATCAACCAACAACAACAACAACCAACATCAACCAACAACAACAACAACCAACAACCAACAACAACCAACAACAACAACAACCAACTATCAACCAACAACAACAACCAACAACAACCAACAACCAAAACCAAAATCAACCA